>CM027124.1:45126014-45576386 GCA_015476505.1 Urochloa ruziziensis
TTGTAATTGGGGATTGGCGGTGGATAAACCAGGTAACAATCTGCTGTCTTCTAAATTAAAATGTTTTTTAAACCTGTCTTGTTCTTTGCTAACATAAGGCATAAATTTAGTGGCCGTTTAGGAGGGTTTCTTTTTAAATATAGCTTTTATTAGTGAAGCTAAAAGGAGCTGACTTCACCTACTTCGATTTGCAAGACGGCTTCACGCTATAATTAACTTAGTTTGTGCAAAACATGTGAAACCAAAGCTGGTACTGCAGGGTGCCCATCTGCAGCTAGCACATATTGCAGTTGCAGAGAACGAAGCAGACCCGATGGCGCGGATACCGTTGGAGATGGAGCAATGCCGGTAGATAGGGGAGCATGGGCATAGCACGAGGAAGAACCAAAGCATTGGGAAGAAGAAAGGAAGTGAACGAACGTGTTACTCCCTCCGTCCACAAAAAAATGCAATTCTAAAATTTAAATTTTGTCCACAAAGGAATGCAATTATAGAGAAAAGACAAACTATTTGTAGAGTTTTCTAGTAGCATCCTATAACAATGCCTTTTCTTTTCTCCGAAACGCAGGAGAGCTGCACACTTTGTATTAAGAGGAAAAGATGTTTTGTAAATTACAACTCCACGGGGCATTGGCCACACACAATTAGCAGCAAAAGCACACTAAGAAATCTTCTCCTGACCAAGATACCCTACTACTCAGCGCATAAATCTCCTAAATGCTTGGCACCAGCCTCAATCCACAGATAAGCTTCTTGTCGGATTGCAAACAATAGCTCCTGTGTTGTCGACTGTTGCCCGTCGAATAGCCGGCGGTTCCGTTCTTTCCACACACTCCAGAGCAGCAGCAAGGCAAGAGTATCAATCCCCTTCCTTTTCCCCTGTTGTTGCTGTGCCTTCTAATGTGAGCCCACCAATCTTGCATTGACAGAGCTTCATCAGGGAATGTGCATTGGCATCCAAGGGTAGAGAGGGCAGTCCACCAGATTTCGCGAGTGTAGACGCAACTTACCAAGATGTGATCTGTGGTTTCGTGCTCCTGTTGGCATAGCCAGCAGCTATCATGCGCATCAAGGTTGTGTCGCCTTCTCCTATCTGATGTCCATAGTTTCCCTCTTGTTGCTAACCAAGCAAAAAATTTGACACGCGAGGGAGCCCAGCTTCTCCAAATGCGGCTGCTGCCTTGTAGTCTTGTTGCTCCCTCCTGCAACTTGTTATATGCCGATGCCGCAGAGTACTTCTGACTGTCCATCCACCCATGCATCGTGCCAGAAGAGCGTGCGGAGGCCATTCCCCACCTGAACCGTGACTGAGGCGCTAAAGAAGGCAGCCACCTTAGGTTATTCCTTGATGTGTAATGCTGACCAAGCCCTGTCCGCGTCTGTCTTCTGCAGCCATAGCCAGCGGGTGCGTAGCGCGATCACGTATGACAATGCTTTTAACATTTGATAATGACACAGGGACAGATACATCATTTCACCTATTTATTGATACACGTGAAAGATGCTAAAATTGTATTTTTTTGAGACGGAGGGAGTATTTACTAGGCAGAGATGGAAACATTATGCTTGTCGATGGTAAATTAAAAAAGTAGTGCCGACGGAGCCCTTAATTTTGTATCTTTCGAGAGAACACGAGAGGGATACTTCTACATACATCCAATAGTAAATGAGTTATACATATGGACCCCGAGCAGTTCCTAATTTTCAAATCCTAATATCCTAATTTTACCAAGGATAGGCGATCCTCCACTCCAAGCTAGCCTTCCATATCCCACGCAATTCCCAATTTCCGTTCCAGTTTTTGCAACGCGCACCGCTGCATACGTATGATGGTGACTATATAGGGGGACGCGGCGCGCGACGTAACCTAATCCAACCGTCGCGCTGGCTCCCTCGTAGTGAAGCGATCGGCTGATCGGCGGCATCGTGCGGGCGTGCCCTACGAACGACGGCCGCAACCGCGCGTGCACGTACGCGCATATGGCGGCGGAGTGCGGCGGCGGCGGCGAGGGGAAGGCGGCGGCGCCGGAGTGCTGCAGGAAGACGCCGTGGACGGCGGAGGAGGACGAGGCGCTGCGTCGCGCGGTGCGTGAGCACGGGCGGCAGAACTGGGCGGCGATCGCCGGCGCGGTGGCCGGCGGGCGCGGCGCCAAGTCGTGCAGGCTGCGGTGGTGCCAGCACCTGGCGCCGGAGCTGGACAGCCGGCCCTTCACGCCCGAGGAGGACGCGCGCATCGTCGAGCAGCAGCGCGTGCACGGCAACAAGTGGGCCACCATCGCGCGGTACCTCCACGGCCGCTCCGACAACGCCGTCAAGAACCGGTGGAACTCGGCGCTCCGCAAGATGCAGCATGGCGGCGGCGACCCCGCCGCCGTGTACGAGGACGCTGCCGGCGCAGCCGAGGAGCAATTGGCGGCGGCCCCGGCGTGCCTCGATCTGTTCCCGTTGAGGGCTGGGGAGGTGAGGGAGGCCGCTGCTGCGGCGGATCGGCTGGGCGTTCGGGAGGAGGAGGAGATGGACGAGGAGGACGACGTGGCGTCGATCGGCCTGACGCTGGGGTCGCCGGGGCTGAGCGACGCGGAGTTGGCACTGAGCCTGGGGCCGTCGCCGAATCGTGGAGAAGCGGCTTCCTTTCGGCTGTTCCTGTAGGAATCTGTAATACACTGTTTCCATCCATGGCCACTACTGCAGATCGCACCGGGCGTGAAAATTTTTGTAGGCTAGCTAGCATAATTTTTCACTTCTAAAATAGGTAGTCTTCACTACTAAAATCGGTAGTCTTCTCTTCTACCGAAAAGTTAATTAGGGCTAGCTTTTTGCGAGGAATAGTCCATTTTCAGAATCAAATTTCACCTTGAACTCTGAACTGTTTGGTTTTGCTTCTCAGACTTGTGAAACCAGATTCCTGATCCAGAAGTTCAGAACTGCCAATGCAAATTCTGACTGGTGTCGACTGTCGAGTGTTGTCACGTCACATTGCTGCCTTTTTCTGATACAATCGACACTTGGGATGCTCAAGTTATGGCTGGTGGTGTGTCGATTGAACTTGTTCAGCGGTAGCAACGACTTGTTTCAAAGCAGCAATAGCACCAACAACTTATCTTAGCAAGCAACTTGTTCAGCGCAACAGCGACAACTTATTCAGAGGTAGTAACAACTTGTTTCAAAACAGTAGCAGCAACTTATTTAACACCTAGGAAACTTGTTCCGCCCACACATCAGCAGCAATTTATAGCAGCAACACTTGGTGGCCCGCAACAATCTTTTGACACAACTTACATGACCAACACCTACGACATGTCGTTTGCGCTTTTCATAGGTAATGACAAAAAACACACACATTCAGTTTTTCTAAAAACACAAAAATGAATCACCACAGCAAAGTTGCTACCAGATGTTGGTCATGTAAGTTGCTAGGCTATCCACTGTTGTAACTTGAAAGCCTCAAGTCTTTTGAACAAGTGGGACAATCTAGTGGTGCTCCAATTACATGTCAGTGTAAGAAGCCACGTAAAAAAGCAAGTGCGTCCGTCCCACGAGATGATGCAGCTGCATTTGTGCAACATGATGATATGCAAACTTATTTCCTCCACAAAAGTTGCAACTTGGATTCTCTGTTATTTTTTAAAAAATAGTGGTGTTTATGTTCTATTAGAGTTGACAACTTATGCTCTTTACAATTAGAAACTTGTGTATAAAAAGCTGCCTTTTGTACTATATACTTGCAGGTTATCGAGGTGCTGATCCTATGATTGGGGACACATCAATAACAAAAAAAAAACAGGAAAAATATGATTTTCCAAAAAAAAACCAAATCCTGAGAGAAAAAAGATCGAAGCCTGGCCTATAACTCCTTCCACCAAAACCAAAGTCGTGTACCTATTGTTCGTCTACTGAACATACTACATCCAAGTGCCTGTTGAAACTACCTAGGAAATGTACGTAGGAACTTGCGGATGTACCTGTAAAGTTAGGATAGATAAATCATAACTTAAGTTATATGAGATGATAGATATATGGAGTGGAAAATATATTTAAAACATTGCTACATTGCTGTAAAAAAGATGCAACTGGATGTTTTTTGTTTTATTGGATCAAATTTTGGATACATGATTTTCTAGGTGTGTGTTCTAGCTTATCTTCAAGTACTGGAATGCTGAAGTTGCTAGTTCAATAGAATAATTTGCTACAAACTTCAGAGGATGAGAAGCAGCGTTGCTCCCCAAAAGAGTAACAGAAGTTGCTAGTTACACTGGAATAGGGGAACACGAGTTGCTAACCCCCAACATGACAAATGCTTCTTTGCCATAAAGAATAGAAATCACACAAAAGCATAGAGGCATGTAAAAAAAATAGCAACAACTTGAAATTTTTTAAAACAGGATACATATATACATTGATTACAAATTGATGCAACACTGTCTTCATGCACGCCTAAGATCTATAGACGCAATATATATTACACATGGATTGCACAGAGAGACGAAAACTCAGCCTTAAACACACTAACTTGTGTGTTTTTACAAATTGGAAGAAGGAAGAATATATAGCTAGACATGTTTTTACAAAGTTGCATGAGCTTCTTTCTCGACGTAACAACCTTTAGGGTTCACTAAAAACAACAGGGATGCTTTTTGTGTTCACCTCTCGTTTGGCATAGCAATGGCTCTCTTGCTGCTATCATTTGTCTCAACAACGGCTCCCTTGCTGCTCTCATTTTGCTCGGTAGCAACTTGATTGCTGCACTCCTTTTCCTCGGTGTCAGCTTCCAATCTGCTCCTTTTTTTCTCAAATGATGTGCAGGCTCATCTGCTTCCACCTTGCTTATCATTAATGTTTTTGTTGCTGCTCTCTTGCACTAAAATGGTATTTAAAAAATGCAGTGAACAAAAAACAGTGAGAAAACACAAGGTATTAGTTCTCTATGTGCCACCAAAAATAGTTAGTGCTGAAAAAAGCTATCATTACCTTGCTTTTCTTCGGCAACAAATGGTTCGTCCTCTTTGGCATTTCCTTCTTTGGACTCATTGAACCCTGTACGTCTGCTTTGTGCTGTAAAAATATAGGAGAAAATAGGCATGGCATGTTAGTCCTAGTAGAGAAAAAAAGAAAATAAAAGAAAGCTGCATGGAAAACACAAGTTGCTAGATCAGTACCGTGTTTTAGCTTGCTGCTCTCATTTGGACCGCTAGCAACTCCCTTGCTGAACTCATTTGCGTCATTAGCAAAATCTTTTATGTTCTCATTTGCTCAGTGGCAGCTTGCTTGCTGCTCTCCTTTTGCTCGGTTTAAACTTTCAAGTTGCTATCTTTTTGCTCGTTGGATGTGCAGGCGTTTTTGCTGCCACCATGCTTTATCGTCAATGCTTATGTTGCTCCTCTCTTGAACTGAAATGATAGTTTAAAAATAAAAAAAAAAGTGAGAAACACAAAAGTGGTGTTGCTACTTTATGTGCACATAAAATGAAGTAGTACCGAAAACAAATGCTATTATTACCTTGCTTTACACCAGTAGCCAGTGATTCGTCTTCTTTGACATTTCATGTACGTATGCTTTGTGCTGTAGGAATATTGGGTAAAAACAAGTATGGTATGTTAGTGGGGCTGGAGGAGTCCTTATAAATAAATGAAAATAAAAATATATACTAAAATGGGTACACAAGAAGCTGCACTGTGGGGCACACTAGACACATGAGTTGCTAGTTGGTATAAAACAAGCATGGTATGTTAGTCGTTCTGCATTAGTCGGATCTGTATTAAAATTTCATCATGGTTGTGTGTTAACAAATGCCCCCGCATGGTTTCCATACATGTATCTATATGGCTTGATCAAAAAACTGGAATAAGAAGTTGCAACATTTTTTTTTACCGTGTCTGTTTGTTTCTTTACTTGCTCATCTTCTTCATCACATGCCCTTTCTTTGCCTTTCATCTTATTGGCATTTGAAGTTTCATCATTGATGTGAACATGCCCCTGATCCTCCTTTCCGATTTGTGTGCTTCTGAAGCTTTTGGACCGTCGTGCATCTGCATTTTAGTTGAAGTCCTAGTCATTCTTTTCGGAGAGGGGGCTGGATCAATGACATCGAATTTGCGCTTTGTTGCCATTCTGAACAAAATAAATAAAAAAATACATATAGTCAAATTTGTGGAAAGAAAAGTAATTCAATACACTTGGAGGATTTACTACAACCAATCAAATTTTTAGTTCATGACACTTGGGGGATTCATCTAAACCTGGATACTTAGAGATTCATCTAAACCTCGCTACTTATATGTACTAAATTAGCAACTTCATCTGAAACTTAGCGGTGTGCTAAATTAATATCCTCGCATACCACACAAATCCCCAACATGCACATACCAAAAGTCCTCAATAAAACTCATCCCCATAATCCAAAAAACGGATCCAGTCGAATTGTACAGAATCTCAGCAAGGGTGTTAATCCACGATGTAATCCATGACAAGCTAGTCGCAGATAGCACAAAACCTAAATGAGTTGGAGACAGGGATGGAGAATCCTACCTCGAGAAGTTCCGCGGCGGCGCCTTGCGTCCAGCACCGGCACTCGGTCGGCCCGCGCTTGCCGCGACCTGTCCACGCGACTGCATTTGGGCCTCGCCGCCTCCCCTAGGTCGTGTCCGAGCAGTCACGCACCCAGCGCCGGCTGCGGTGCGGAGGCCCCCATCTTTCTCCTCTCCGGAGCCCCCTGACGCTGCCGGCATGGAACCCCCTGCCGCGGTGGCGCGCTGGACTGGGATACAACGGCGACGGAGGAATCTGGCGGAGAACTGGATGGCTGTGGGCAACAGACACACACGGGAGTTTTGTTGGTCACTGGACGGGGAGATGACGGGCCGCTGTTGTTGGTCGGTCGGAGGCCTGCTGAGCCGAACCGGTCGCGCGCTCGGGCTGGAGCGCGACCGGTCGGCAGTTAGACTTTCCCAAATAAATACGTTTGATTCTATAATCTTTATGTATTTTTACACTTTGGTGAATGTGATCATAGTTATTGGGCTACTTGCTATATTACTTCACACATGGGCTCAGCCTTGGAATTACTGCAAGTACCAACTTACAAGCCCATTAAATTTACGGGCTGCAACAGACAGAGTACAGACGTAACATCACCACAGGCCCATGTCCATTTTCCATTTGCTGGTGAGCCCAAACAGGTACTCCAAAGCCCGTTGATCGCTGCTCGTGTGTCTCGCTCACTCGCTCCCCGCTTTCCTCTGCTTGACGCGAGCGAGCCGCGCGGGAGCACTCGCCCATGGCGACGACGCCGGCGCCGGCGCCGGGGACGACGTCCGCGCTGCCCAGGTCCGGGGCGGTCTCCAAGGGTTACAACTTCGCGTCCACTTGGGAGCAGGTTGGTTGCCGCGCCCTCGCCTCCGGCAGATCTGGCCGTGGCCGGTCCCGAGATCTCGCGGGTGCGATCGGCGGTTTCGTGGATCTGATGCCCCCCTCTTCATTTTTCGTTTGCGCCTGTTGCAGAACGCGCCGCTCACGGAGCAGCAGAAGGCTGCGATCGCCGCGCTCTCCCACGCCGTCGCCGAGCGGCCGTTCCCAGCGAACCTGGTGAGGCACCGCATCTGAGAATCGTCTGCATTGTTTACTTGAATCCGTGGATGTTGAGATTTCGTAGGGATATTAACTGGGCTTACTTCGTGATGTAATTTTTGTGTGCCTGGCTGCACTGCCGTGAAGTTGGGATTTGAGTTGGCAAATGCTGGATTTAAGCGATTTTATTTTTATGGGGTTGGGAACTTGGGATTAATTCTAGATTTAGCGCACATCCTATGCTAAAGTTTCTGCATGTGATGCTCAGCACATGTTGGACCTTGTAGGGTAATTTCATTGAATGTCTTTTACTGAGCAATATGGTTGTCCTGTTTTAGTATTCCTTTTTTAGGCTTGGATTAATATAGTTCATTAAACGTGTTTTCTGGGTGTTTATCAGGAAAAGAGTTCAGGGAAGGATGGAGGTGTGGCAGTTCCAGAGAAAGAGTCTGCTCTGGAGGAGGCTGGTGCAATGGATGCGGTCTTGGTGAATACACATCAGGTTTTCATTCTTCCCTTCATTGACTTTTTGCTTAATGGCTGTAGTACGAATTTTAACTATCATTGACAATGGATTTTTGAAATTGCATTTTTCTCTCCTGTAGTTCTACAAGTGGTTTGCAGAACTGGAGTCAGCTATGAAATCTGAGGTTTGTTTAGTACCACTATTTCTCTTGGCAATGGAAAGATTGTGACAACTTTATTTGCTCACTCTGGTTTATTGACAGACGGAGGAAAAGTATCGTCTCTATGAGAGTACATTACAGGAGCGTGTCAACACATGTGACGGTATTCTTAAGCAAGTAAGCCTGCAAAACGTTTTGTTGGTTTATGTTGAAGAATGCTGTAACAGACGTGTACACCTTTGCCCATTTAGTTTTAACTTGTTAAAGTGCATCTGTACAGGTTGATGATACATTGAACTTATTTGAAGAACTGCAGTCTTTGCACTCGAGTGTTGCCACGAAGACGAAAACTTTGCATGATGCTTGCGACCAACTGGTATGTCCCTTTTGCACTACTTGTGTTAGTATCATTCTTGCAGTTGTGTTAGTGCAGTTTGACTCTTAATAGTGAAATATCCACCAGAAAGGAAAAAGAAATATCCAGCAGAGAGAGAAAAATATAAGGGAAAAAAGACTCATTGGTTCTACATAACTTGTGCACATAGGTCATCTTGAAGAGCAAAAATTATAAGGGAAAAAAAACGTAGGAGGAACTAGGTGCCATTGTAAATAAGAAGAAATAGGCACTCAAATTCCAGATGAAAAGGCCTCGAAACTGGGTACTGGAGGTGTACACCCACACGTTGTATTTCAGTTCATGGTTGATTTTTGATACATTTTGAAGCTTCATTGATGTTTGACCTAGTATTGCATTGGAGATTCGTAGTTCTTTTTGTAGCCTTATCTAACTTATTTGTAAAAAACCACAAAATCAGTTAAAGCATGCCATAGTACACAAGTTAAACTATCTTTAACCACATGGGACGTGTTGTATGATCCGCATAAATGATCCATCAATAGCCTGAAAACAAACTGAAAAGGGCTCATATCTCTTTGTTTTTTTTGGCATGTGCATTCTGATATACGATCGTGTTTAGCCCATTTAAATGCTATCATGTGACCGTTTAAAAGGCCGTTTGAACTGTTAAAATGGCTATTTAGCCTATTTAAATGGCCATTTGCCCGGTTATTGGCTAAACAATGGGTGGTAGTAGTTCAACATTTTGTGTTTAGGTGAACACAGATAAAACCAAACACTTCATTTCATGCCTGGATGCAGATGTTATTTTACTTTGTATTAAACAGTAATGTTAATTCCCCATTGATAATAGAATATTTGCTGGCAAAAACTATTTCCTGTCATATTTCTAGTTCCTCTCCTGATTTAACGTTATTCCTATTGATGATGCAGTTAGTTGAGAAACAAAGGCTGATTGAGTTTGCAGAGGCACTTCGAAGTAGGCTCAACTACTTTGACGAATTGGAAAATGTAAGGTTTGGCAACCGATTGGCGTCTTACAAAGAATTTTCTATTTTACTTATGAAAAAATTCAGATCAAGTCAATTCTTGTTCGATTACTCCTGGAGTTCAGTAGTTCACACTCCCGCGACGAATACACTAAACTATGTAAAGAAAAAAAATATGGAAATTTTTATCTTACTGCTTTATGTGAAAGTTACTGAACCTAACTTGGCAAAAATTTCTACACTTGTATTAATTATTGCAGCCTGTGCTTGTTCTGTGCAAAACACAGAAACCGATATTGGTTGTTTGAGTAATGTATATTTAACTTTCATGGAGACTCTACTGTATGCGTGACGCCCTGCGTTGCAACCTATGGTTAATTTTGTATTGTTATCTGAATTGGTGTGTAGGTGTCCGCTAGGTCCTGCTTTTGATGCTGCATGGTTAATTTTGTATTGTTATCTGCATTGGTTTGTAGGTGTCCGCTAGGTCCTGCTCTTGATGCTGTTAAAAATACTCCATAAGTGCAAGATTAGAATGTGTTCAGCTGATGAGTAGACTTTCAACTGCTAGTGTGGTGCCTCAATTTTGTGCTGTTTTCTTTTGATAAAAAGGTGAACTAACTGAGCTAGTTATGTGCTGTTACTAACAGCTGCCACATGCAAAACAGAGAAAGGTAGGCAGCATGTCGAGTTTCAAACATATGTGTTGCGAATGTAGTGTAGCTTAGTGGATGAAAAGTTTGTCCTGGCATTTCTGCTACTGAAATAGTTCATTGGTAATATCCAGCGTGGAGTTTTATACTTCTTCAATTGAAAAAATTGGAGGTTTGAGTTATTTGATTTGAACAGTATCTTCTGGATCAAAACATGATGGTAAATATGAAAACATATTGGGGGATTCCTTGTAAAATTATAAATACGATGATTGGACTATGTTACACGGTCCCATCTAGAGACTAGAGGATATATTGGTCAAAGTTTCCTGAGACCAGCCTAGTGGTAGCAGCCCTAGTTGGTAAGAAAGAGGTCAACGGGGTCAAATCCTAGACCCAGTAAGTACAAGATTACAATGAAAAAGGTTTCTGATAGAACCCAGGTGGCAGAATCACCCAGATGTGATAAAAAGAAACAGATGTTCAAATATGAAATATCAGGTTCAATTAGGCTTACAACATGTAGAATAATAACAAAAGAAGTTATTGAGAGCTTTTCCAACATATTTGCTCTTTGATAACATGTGAATCCTGTTGAATTGCTTTGTTATTAATGTGCATAACTACCTAGTTTTGCCATGTACAGTACACACCACTGTGAGCTAACTACCTCGTCTTTTTACAGGTCTCAAGCAGCTTTTATTCTCAAAATATGAACATCGGGAATGAACAGTTTTTGCCACTGTTGAAGCGCCTTGATGATTGTATCTCGTAAGCAATAGCTGCATAGCAATGCTTTATGTTTCGCTCTAGTACTAAAGTTACCTGAGCTAATGCAACCTCCCCTTTTGCTGATTGTAGATATGTTGAAAACAACCCACAATATGCCGAATCTGCTGTTTATTTGGTCAAGTTTCGCCAACTTCAAGTAAATGGCTACTATCGATCCAATTCATAGGCACAAAGAATTTGAGCACACGGCCTGATAATTTTTTGATCTTTTATATGCAGTCTCGTGCATTGGGTATGATTCGCTCACATGTGCTGTCAATACTTAAAGGTGCTTCATCCCAGGTAATTTTCAGTTCTGTTTCCTTGGTACTGAAAAAGTAAATAGACAGCTATATATGATACTTACACTTGGTCAAACCTTGCAGGTTCAAGCTGCAATTCGAGGCAGCGATTCTGGCAAAAACATTGTCACAGAGGGTGTGGAGGCATCTCTTATCTATGTTCGCTTCAAGGCTGCTGCTAGTGAGGTATAATTTTTCATTATGATGTTGGGCATGGATAGCAAATTATGTTCTCTAATATTATCTGACACTGCAGTTCTGATACATTTTTTATCTGTTAACCAGCTAAAACCAATATTAGGCGAAATTGAAAGTAGATCTTCTAGGAAGGAGTATGCACAGATTCTATCTGAGTGTCACAATTTGTTTTGCGAGCAGCGGCTGTACTTGGTAAGTTGTAATGTTATTTTCTTTGCACTTTGTTTCTGCCATAACTCAGTTGTCTCTTAAGCCTTAACAGTTCGATATGATTGCAAGGTACGAAGCATGGTGCAGCAACGAATCTCAGAGTTTGCAAGAAAAGAGGCCTTACCTTCTTTAACAAGGTCTGGTTGTGCCTATCTGATGGAGGTAACTGCTCACCTTCTAATTTCCTGTTTAGATTTCATCCTTGTATTGAAATATTGTTTTTGAAAACTGCAAGTCATAATCATGGTAGTATAAGAAAACATGATAGTGTACTGAAAAGGCAAAAGGAATTCAGTAACTGGCTGTAGTGGCAAGTTTGTACCATGATACTTGTTGATTTATTTTGCTTTGTTATTGTTTACTGGCTAATATGAAATGCTCGCGGCACATTTAGTGACTATTGTACTAATACTTCGTCAGTTGTTGTGTATTTGTTTTTTCTTTTTATAATGAATGATGAATCATTGCTTCTGTTTGACTGCTAAAAAAACATATTTACTAGTTTTAGTGTTGCTTGTCAGGCATGCCAGTTTGAGCATCAGCTTTTTGCTCACTTCTTCCCATCATCTGCTGCAGATGTTTCGAGTATGGCTCCTTTAATGGACCCTCTGTAAGTTAATTTCTTCTCCATTATGATTTGTTGTTGCATTATTTGTATATGCTGCCATGCAGTCGAACTTAAATTTAGCTGAGGCAATTAGTTTATGAAATTCACCAAGCTTGGTTTGATTTCATAGAAGTTACTTTGGACAGATCAATAACTTAGTAGTATATCCTAAAACCTAGGAGTTACTTTCTACAGATAGTCAACATAACAATTCACAAAACCGAGTAGAGTTTATATACACTTTTAGATATTATAGGTGTCAATTTGTATGGGTATGCATCAACTATTATACTGGAACTCCAGTAATATGTCTGAACTGTCCAATCGTGTGGGACAAGATGTTCATCTGTTTCATACTTGGAAATTAGTATTGCCAGTATGGCTTTATCCTGTGGGAAGCTAGCAGCGTTAACATCCCTTGATAAACGTGATTAACATTGTTATTGTGTCATTGAGCAAGCAGCTATTATACGTATCCAGTTTTCTGTTTAAGGCTTAATGGAGCGAGCCTCCTACTTGATTAGCAGGCTGAATGACATTAGTCAAGCAGTCACCGAACTTGGTCTGCTAGTCAAGTAGGGGGCTCCCTCCAGTAAGTGGTAGACAATATAATCACGGACCTATTTGTGGTGTGTAGGTCCGTGATGTAATGTAAGGTAATTGGACAAGAATTAGACTCATGGATCTCTTCTGATATCTGATGTAAATACTCACTGTTAATTGTTGCTTCAAGTGAGAAGATTAATTATTTTTTTATTCAGGTGCACATACTTGTACGATACTCTGAGGCCTAGACTGATATATGAAGGAAACATTGATTCTCTCTGCGAACTTGTTGATATTCTGAAAGTTGAAGTGCTGGGGGAGCAATTAAGTAGACGTGGTGAATCAGTAGCCGGTCTCCGTCCAATATTGCAAAGGATACTCGCTGATGTTCATGAACGGCTAGCATTTTGTGCTAGGACTTATATCCGCGAGGAGGTAGTACTCTGCGTGTCCATATGTTGACTAATAACTGTCTTTCTGTCAGCATTCTTTTGTTGGCTGCTACACACTTGTTTGCATTATATTTTTTCCCCATATGCAGTACAGGCATTATTCCTTAGTATTCAGATCAACTGCCAAGTAAAATTGTGTTGAGTTTGTACTTGAATCTGCAACATTCACATCATGTGAGAACCTGAAACTTAGTAATTAACATGGTCATGAATAACAGAATAATCATTTGTTCCCTTGGTTCTCATTTAGTTATCTTTGTAAACATGAGTAGTTGAGTGTACATACCGCTTCATATGGCCATATAGACCTGGAGAGCATATTTGTTAGCGCTGACCAAAGAAAAGAAATGGGGAGATCGTTGGATGCTGTTATTTGGACTATAATATAAGCAGAGTTCCTTTGAGTTCCAGTTAACTTTGGGCATGCTCAAGCTGTATTTGTGATGACATCCTCAGATACCCTCCAGCATACATGCTTTCATGACATGTAGGGTAAGCTTGAGCCCCTTCAAACAAGACCCTGAAGGGTCTGGAATCTGGATACTGTTTTGAAGTTAAATCTGCCTGAAAGGTGGTGACCTTCCAAGAATCGATTGCAACCTGACCTTATAAGATAGCTATTTCATTTTCATTATCCCTCAAATAAAATTGGTCTTTATATCTTTAGGAGTTTGAGCTGCTAGGGTTCTTAATTAATGTGAACTTCTGTTTAAACTTTATTATCTCCCTTTTTATCAGATTGCAAATTTCCGCCCTTCTGATGAGGATCTGGATTATCCTGGAAAGCTTGAGCGATCTGTGGATACGTCTTCAAGTTCCACTGTTAGTTTGTTTCTCACTTTAGTCGCAACTGGTTCTTTCCAAGTTTACTCTTATCTATTCCTGCATACTCAAATACATTCAGTTTTTGGCTAATAGACATGCTTACTCTTTAACTTCTCCTATTAGTAACTAGTGCTGCTCCCTCCAGAGTCACAAAAGTGTATCATTTTGGACATGGGCATGGTGAATAACACGCTACTTCGACCGCTAATTAACCCTCTCGGGTCTTCCTCAAATATAAGTCCATTTAGCTTTGTAGTACTAAGTCGAAGTTGTTAAGCTTTTAGCCTTTTACCATCAATAACTAAAGAAATATGGATTCATAGCATGAGGTTTATTTTAGTAGATTCATCATGAAACATACTTTCATAATATGCAATATTGAGTACTTTCATAATATATTATCATATATACAGTTGGTCAAAGTGCAATATTGAGCGCCATGTCAAAGAGGGAGTAGTATAATATATATGCTGCACCAAACCCACAATGACATTTTCTTTTTGTTGTGGTTACATCTGTTTTTATGACAGCACATGGTTCTTAGTACTTGTTCTATTTGTCTCGATCTGTAGGTTGGTGACAACTCGGACATATATGTGACATGGTACAGACCATTAGAGAAAACAGTTTCATGCCTATCAAAGCTATATCGCTGCTTAGAGCCTTCTGTCTTCACTGGATTAGCCCAGGTATTAGACCTCTTAAAGCTAAGGCCACTTTTCTCACTAAATCTTCTATTAGATCACTCCCTTTTCATTGAACTTGACAAGAGATGTTAATCTGATTGGCACCAGGAAGCTGTAGAGGTTTGCTCAACATCTCTTCAGGTAAGACTGTTCTCTTCTCTGACTTACCCGTTTGTTGTTTTACATGGGATGAAGATAACACACTGTTTCCTGTTTTTATGCTATGATGTATCATTTTATCGTTTGTTATTCTGAGAAAGACTTTATTGATGTTGTGAACAGAGTGCAAGCAAAGTTATTACGAAGAAAGCAACCCCAATGGATGGCCAGCTTTTTCTGATTAAGCACCTCCTCATTCTAAGGGAACAGGTGGCCATCTATCTACCCTTCATGAAAATTCATCTTATTCGTTAACTTGTCCCTCAACTCATACGGTACCATACATTTTTCAGATTGCTCCGTTTGATATTGAGTTCTCTGTCACGCACAAGGAGCTGGATTTCTCCCATTTGCTGGTATTTACAAACAATATTCCTTCTATATGGAATATTAATTATTTATCTCTTGCACATCTTTTGCATGGGAACATTGACATTCTAGATACACATATATGCACATTTCAAACTGTTGTTCATTCTCTTAATTTTGGTTTCTCTGAAGTAAAATTCCTTTGGTCTTCTCCTTTCTTCTTTACGTTTTTAGTTCTAATTGGCACTTACCGTACAGTCATTGTATTTCATTTATAATATTAGATAGTTTCTGATTGCTAATTACCGCAGTTAAATTTTGCAGGATCACCTAAGAAGGATTCTCAGGGGTCAGGTCTCATTGTTTGATTGGTCAAGGTCAACATCACTAGCTAGGACCTTTTCTCCTCGAGTTTTGGAGAACCAAATTGATGCCAGAAAAGTAACTAACTTGACCTGATGCCTTTTTGTGGTTCAGCCCCAAATTTGACGATACCTATTTGTTTGCTTTTCCTAGAAATTTAGTATTCCATATTAGTCTAGACGCGTGCATGCATCCCATTCCATGTGCAGTACTGTGCATATGCTACTGAAATAGAATTATGTTGCGACATTTGCTAAACAGATAAAGTAGGCGATATTTATCTGACAGGCTTTATTGTTTTTTAGTTGCTCAGTTCTCAGTTTCCTTTGATTTGGGCTTATTTCGCTATTGCTGTTCTATTTCAGGAGTTGGAGAAAAGTCTTAAAGCTACCTGTGAAGAGTTTATAATGTCCATCACTAAATTAGTAGTGGACCCAATGCTTTCTTTTGTTACTAAGGTAACCACATCTAGCATTCTGCAGACCTTATTGCATAATTTGGGGCATCCTTCAATGTATTATGTACCTGACTTTCTATAGTACCTATAATATGTTAACCCTTGCTAGATTTGTTTTTTTTTTTTTATTTTAACCAAAGTCAGCAAGGGAATTCCCTACCTATTTTTTTATTCCAGACCCATTTAATTCGCTCCTACGAGGAGTCGAATGTGTCTGCTAGGTGCTAATCAGGTGCTCTAACCACTAGGCTAGAGACCCTTTCACCATTGCTAGATTTGTTACTATCCATCAAGTCATGTAGGCCTGGAAAATCGTTAGTTGTGTGCAGTGTGCTACTAAGAGCAAACTTTGAGGCTCAAACTTTGTTCTTCAGTAACTGTAGTTTGCCTGAGCCCCATGTAGGTATTTGACTATCCCATGTACCGACTGGAAAGTCCTTGTCAGGTGGCATTTTATACTTGAACTAAGTATGGTTGCAGCAACTGTACTGCCTACTAAGAATTCCCTTGTATCTTTTGTCTGTTATACTCTAATATGATCCTGACATGACCTGACATGAATCTGTGGCAGGTGACTGCTGTTAAAGTTGCATTGTCCTCTGGTAGCCAGGGTCAGAAGTTGGATTCTGTTCTAGCAAAACCCCTGAAGACTCAAGCTTTTGCTTCTCCTGATAAAGTCGCTGAGTTGGTTCAAAAGGTGCATTTTCAAATTCTTCAATATATGATGCAAGAAAAATAGTTTCTTTTTCCAAATGTTATATGAAATGTTTATTTCCCTTAAACAGGTTGCCACCGCTATTCGAGAAGATCTGCCCAAAGTAATGGCCAAGATGAGGTTGTATTTGCAAAATCCATCTACTCGGATGATCTTATTCAAGCCTATCAAGTAAGCATATCCGTCCCACATATCCATACACTTCCTTTTGCTTCTGGATTTTTCAGATAACTCACAAGGTTTCAAGAATTAGGTGTTTCAGCCAAAATCAGCATAATATTTTCCCCTATGTTCATAATTCAGCACAGAAAGGTCTGACTTGTATAGACCCTAAACTAAACCATTGGCCCTGTTTGGATCCATGGGTTAGAGTTAGTTTGAGCTAGTTGGAGCTCAACTAACCCTAAAGGATCCAAACGGGAGGGTTAGAGTGGAGTTAGTTGCATCTAACCCACCCAAAAAACTATCCCAACCAAGGGGTGCTAATTGGAGCTAGTTGAGGTGAGGCCCGCTGAAAAAATCCATCCGCACCGGTCCTCCCATCCATTCGCTCGACTCGTTTCGGAAAAAAAAAATCCATCCGCAGCTCACGATGCGCCGCCGCCCCTCGATGCTCCGCCGCCCCTAGCTTCCATGCGCCGCCGCGTCCTAGCCTCCATGCGCCGCCGCCTCCTCTAGCTCGGCCACCGCCGTCCACAGCTACGCTCGGGAGCTATGGTCGTCATCCACAGCTCTGGTCGCCATCCACAGCTCTGGTCGCTATGCTTGATTGAGAACTTGTATGTTTAATTGGGACATCTCATTTGTATGGACAAAATTATGATATCTCCAATTGCACATTTTTGAATTTATTGGTCAAAATTATGTCGATCCTGCTCGTGAACTTGTTCCAATTGCACATTTTTGAATTTATTGGTCAGAATTTTTTTTTCTTGTATCCCGGGCTCGCTTTGGTACCCCGGACAGGGAGCACGGCGAGTGAAGGAGTGGAACTGTTTGTCCAAGATGATCAAGATAAACAATCTAACCCTGTCATCCAAACACCTTTTTGGCTAGAGTTAGTTTAGGGTTAGTCATGAGTTAGAAACTAACTCTAACCTCTAGCAGAGATAGAGTATCCAAACAGGGCCATTGTTCTGAAAGTCCTGGTCTGCCGGTTACAGTATCTACAATCTCAATCATCTTTATGACATCATATTGCTGACCTGTTGAAGCATATGAAGTCAGTCGAAGGAGACTTTTTTTTTTTGAAAAATAAGTCTAAGGAGACAACCAGCACAATGAATCAATTGTAACACTTGTCGCTGAGGCACCATTTCACGTATTTCAAAAGATTTAATTGTATTGCTTTCTACCTTGAAGTTATGAATCCTGCACTGTTTACTTGTGTGGTGTACTGATATGTCATTCATAGAGTATTTCGATCTTAGTTCCTTGTTAATTAACTTGGTGCATACAAGGTTGTTTCCTGCGATGTATTTATTCTTGTGCTTCTCTTTCATCGCAGGACAAATATAGTGGAGGCTCATATACAGCTGCAATCCCTGCTGAAGTCAGAATACTCGACTGAGGAGATGCAATCTATTGGTATGTTGCCGATACCTGATTTGCAGTCTCAGCTCGACAGCCTTTTGTAGCCTGCATACGGTTGCCATCCTGCCTGCAGCCCCCTTTTGGAGATCACAGTGCAAAGTATAATAACCAAAGTAAAAGTTCTTGTCACACTTAGGAACTTCTACCAAGTCGCTGTTGTAAATTTTCCTTGTTTTATGTTGAAATGGAAATGGAACAAAATAGGCATGATATAGCACATATTTGACAGCTTGTACCATTGTTGTGGGAGTTCGAATGCATACCCTCCCTATGATGATTTTGTATGTCGCACGCGAATGGTTGGTTCCAACTGCTGAAACCGACGGTTTGACATTGCCCATCTGTGGCACAGCATACTATGATGGGTAATACTCATCTTAGAAATTTCTCAAAGCAATTCTTAGTAGTTTGAGCTACATGCCTGTTTTTTTTTTTTAACTTAATGGTACCGATTTCAGAGGTTGAGAGGAATTATCGCATCTTGTGCTAGTAGTATTCCGTGAAATCCATTGAAACATTCCTACCCTTCTACTAGACATCCGAGCAGGCCGGCAGGTACACTAGTTGCTCCTGCTACATTTTTTTAGAATTGCCGGATCACTCGGTGCGCCAGATTCGTGTCATCCCGGTGGTTCCCTCTCTGGACACGACGACGCCCGACCCGAGTGTGTTATGCCTGTCGTGTGGCCACGATGTTCAGGTCGGCATCAGAAACTGCTACCGCTAGTTCGCACTTCGCAGTCTCTGACGCCAGCGGGCAGTGTGGCGTCCGTCTCCCAGGCTCCCCAGCCGCCGCCGGCATATGCGCGCATCCTCGTGCTCTGCTCGGTGCCTCGCATCTCCCGTCGCACCGGCAGGGGCACACGGCGCTCGTTTCGTTCGCTCGCCAGCCATGGGATAATGGCAATCAGGGAAGAAGAAATTCCACCGGCAGTGGGGCCCCCCTTGCGTCACTTTTCGGACCTTTCTTTTAGCGCAAGGCTCGTCGGGTTGCGCCCGCGTGGCCGCGGCGGTCGCCGTCAGCCGAGCTGGCCGGCCGGCGCGGGCTCGCTGTTGAGGTGCTACGCGTACGCCGATCTTCCGGTAACACATCATGACACATCACATCTACAAGTAAGCGAATTCTTCGCTCCAAAGTTCAAACGTGACCGAAGAGGCGAAAGCTAACGAAAACGTTAGATCGATGAGGGTCATGTACAAGAACTTCGTTTTTTTTTTAAAAAAAGCTTGGGCATAGAGGGATTCTAGCGTGACAATTGCATTTCTACCTGCAGAGTTTTTTTTTCTTTTGGCGCTCCGCTCGTACGCGTAGGCGTAGCAGCCGGCTCAAGATCGACGGGAATCTTGTTCCTCTCTCGTCTCTCCACTGCTACCCACCGCGCCCGCAGACCTGACTGCCTGAGGGTAGGCCCGGCGTATTTGGATGCATGGATGGACTATGATTGGATAGGACGTGGTGTTGTGACTTTTGCGGTGTTGATTCGTATACTTGCCTCGCGGGAGAGATGATATTTCCGGTTGGGGGAGAGTTTTGGCGCCGGGGAATCCACTGGACCACAGCTACAATATACGCCGTGTTTAGCTCCCGAAAACTTTTCGGTGAAAAGATTTCGGGTTATGATTTTATCAATTTAGGAGTAGTAAATGTAGACGAAAATAGTGAAAAGTTATATGGATTGGTTGGAAATCTCGAGACGAACCTAACGATGGTAATTAGAGGGTAATTAATCTATAATTAGCGGATGGTTACTGTAGCATTACTATTGCAAATCATGGATTAAGTAGGCTCATTAGATTCGTCTCGTGATTTACATCCTATTCATATAACTTTTCACCTTTTTCGTCTACATTTAATACTCCATGCATCTAAGATTCTCCTTCGATGTGATGGATGAAAAGATTTCGGGTTGGAACTAAACAAGGGCTATACCCCAATGCACTTCAATTCAGCATGCATGTGTAGCACAACTGCACAAGGTGAATGAGATGATGGAAATGAAATACTCGGAATTTATATTATTTTTCCCTTTTTTTCTTGAGAAACACACTAGAGGCGCATACTTATCTCTATGATCGCTGATGGCCAAAATACTAGTGCCTCCTTTTATCATATTGAGAATTGCAAAAACAAAAAAAGGATTCTAGTTGGCGACTCCAGAGATCCTCTCTCTTTTCCCTTTTTCTTTCGAGGAAGACTCCAGAGATATTACATTTCAATAACGTAAACTACCAGGATGGGAATTTTGGTCCTGCTAAACTCCCCTATAATGAAATCTGAGCTTCGGATTAATTATTATTAGCCTACAAATTGGTGAACAAAAGTTCATGTTTAACAATAAAATCATGGCTTCTCTATTTGTAACCCTAGGCTCTGGATAGCTGAGGCTTGAGGGCAACACATAATCCGCTCAGGGCACGAGGATCTTGAGTTGCCTTTGTGCTCACAGTGCCCGCAAGAAAAGGAAAAAGAACGAAAAGAAAAAAGAGAAAAGGTGACAAAGATGCTTGGGGAGCAATGTTTTGTTGACCTTGGTTTGCCTTTGATTTCACCACATTTTCTTAAGAAAGGGACACATATAATAAAATACTAGTCTTTATGCATGTGGAGCGACTTTTCAGTATTAACCTTTGTTACCTTAATATATCATCACATTTTTACCGTACATATATATTGCGTTAATAACTACATTTACTCCAATCATGTAGCCAGTTGCCGGTTTCAAATCTTTAAAAAAAAAAAGATGAAGGTTTCACGCATGATACACATGCCAGTACAACTGTACAAGAAAGATCGCAATAGTTTTCACACGTACGCCTTGTGTTTAGAAAAAGGGTTAAGATTCTTAACCTACAGATGCCATTGGAATCCTTGCTAGTGCGTAGCTCTTTCTGTCGCCAAGAACGCTGAACACAGAGCTGTTAATTGCTGCAGTGAACTAAGTGGATCAACAGTATAATGACTTGAAGATACGGAGATGCTCTCATTGCATGCGATCCATTGGACCTCATGAATAGTCACACAGTGTTTTCCTAACTCATGGATAAGGCCTCATATCTCCATTTGCCAAAAAATTCCGATTAGAACGACCTGACATTTGCAACTGTACAAGCATCTTTCTGTTCTACAATGACCGTTGTACTTGTTGCAGGGAGTAATAGGACAAGATGTATTTTCTCACCATTATTGTACCTGGACATGCCATTGTGGGGTATATATGCATGATGCGTCAGGCATGCTATGTTTGTGCGTCGTTTCCTTTCTGTCTGTTCGTTCTCATTCCTCCTCTGTCGTACACTACCTGGCCATCAATCCAGACGTCGGGTGTGTACTAATTATGGCATATTATATATGATTTATGACTGACTATTATCTAACTGGAAGTATAAGCATGAACCAAGAAAACCCGATGCAGAGTACAAAATTGTCTATATACCATATTTGCCTTTTGAGGCCAAGCTCTCGCGAATTGGGTGGGTAGCCCGTGGCAGGATATCTCTCGCCCACCCGGATTCGAGCATGGCATCCGCCTAATAAAAATTACAGGGGACGTCTGTCCCTTGATCGATTCTTTTTTTATTTGCCTTTTGCATGTTGGATAATACCGCAGCAATTCTTCTTTCAACAGTCAGTCGGGTCCTAGTGCTACTTTGTTGCTGGTTGAACTTGGTTGAAAACTATGTTAATTGCTACTAATAATCTCCATGAAGGAGGTCACACATTAAATTTTCTTCTAGACCAAATAGCCTTTGCTTTAGACTGTAACACAAGGTGATGGGATACCAAGGTTCATGAAACTGATCACTATGACAGTCATGTTGTAGGCATTTGTTTCGGTGAAACCGTTTGCTTGTAACATGTCCAATAAAACTCGTCTGACATAGTGTTATATAAAGAAAACCGCCTGTCATATGGTTCGAAATGGATTCTTTGTGACGAGAACGATTAATTTAATTACTTATTTAAGGTCTGATGTACACATACTCAATTCTGACATCTGTGAAGTGCATGTATGGTTTATAGCTATTTTTCATGTACTAGAAGTCAACTTACTCCCTCCGGTTTAGTAAAAGAAGTCGTTTAGGACAGCGACACGGTCTCCAAAGTACAACTTTGACTTCTTATTTTTATAAAGATATTTATTAAAAACTAACATATGTATACTTTTATGAAAGTATTTTGAAAGACAAATCTATTCATGTAGTTTTCACATTTCCAAACTCAATGACTTAAAAGTTATTCACGATTTATATTCCCAATGTTTGACTCAAATCTTGTCCAAAACGACTTCTTTTACCAAACCGGAGGGAGTATTTTTCAGTACCATACTAGGCTCCTAGCCCTTAAATTACCATCCGACCACATGGGCACGCAAATAGTTGGATATTGGTAGCAACCATAAATGTACAAGGTTTCAGATTTATTTAGTTGTCAAAAATTTTAAAATTCATACAGCTAGCATTTATGCAAAAATTTTAAAATTCATACTACTATCTATAAACGTTAATATTTTGTGTGAGAAACAAATATAAATTCAAGATCACTATAATTTTTTCCTGGTATATATCTTGTTGCTTGTTCATGTAAATAATCAAAACATCCACTTGCAAAAACAAAAAAAGAAACTTAGATATAAAATTTTGTTTGGGGCTTCGTCTTTATGTTGGGCGATTTGGCTAAGTAGAAATGATGTGATTTTTAACAACAGCAGAGCCGTTACTCCTATGCAGGTTATTTACAGAGGGACACACTGGCTCCGGTCCTAGTCCTTACTGCTCAAGGAGGAAGAGCGACCACAAGTTACATCGGGGTGCTGTGTACTTGAAACTACAGTCATGGAGATCTTCGCCTCAAATGGATGGTGCTTTAGTAATAGAATTGGTTTGGGTTGATTCAGTTTGGTTTTTTCAGACTATTGTGGTTCTGTTTGATACCCTCTCTGTAATAATGAACAGCTATATGCATTGGTGGATGCAGCGGCTGGAATATTAAATATATTCCCATTTCTAAAAAAACAAAAAAAGAAGCCCAGTAGGACCTGCTGGGAATGTGTATCCCCAGTCCTGACAGAGTTTTCGTGCCCTGGTAGCCCTCTGCATTGGGTTGCATGTTCAGCAACATCAAGGATTCCTTGTGAGTTTTCTCACACAGAAAATGACCTTTTTCATTTCTCCATGAAATAAATAACGACGTGGAAGCTTTTGTAACATTTCATTAATTTTCATGAAAAAGACCTCACAATTATCGAGATTCCTTTTTTGCTTACTATCCCACATGAGTGGGGAACAGCTTACACCCAGACAAAAACATCATCTTTGCAGAAATATTAGAAAACATTGCTCTAGGACCACTCATTATATCATTTCGACAATTACATATGTGATCATTATAATGTTTTCAGCTCATATATTGTCCATTATTTTCTTTCATTATTTCCCTTTTTGCTTTGCTGGCATGAGCTTTTCCGTGGCAGCTATTGCTCCATCTCCTCTTTCTTTTTAAAAAGGTTTCAGTTGTGATTCAGTGAAGAAATAATGGGAACATTTATACATAAGTTGAGACAATAGAGCTTCAACCTGTTTGCACTGAATTTATGTTCAAAAGAGTTAGTGCAAATTATGAGAAACACACAATAAAATTGTTTGCATTGAAACCAATCAGTTTGTTAAATCTTAAACACAAACCAGTAGCAACATCCCATATACAAATTCAGTGCGTCAACCTTTATTTCAAGACTTTAAATTTGAAGGTGTGCGTCATTTTGCTTGCATGCATCATTGCTTCCAAATTTAGTGCTCAACCTATTGAAAAAGGGGATCTCAACGAGCCTCAACCTTTATTTCAAGACTTGCAAGTACTAGAGATCATTTTTTTTAAATCAAGATGAACCAATTTATACTATCATAGACAGCCCACCCACCTCTCCCCCCACCTCTCTCCCCCCCCCCCCCCCCCCGCGCAAAAAAAGAAATAAAATAAATCCAAACCAGAGATGGTAAACCCATGTGTGATCAGTTAACAAGGCAAATTTAACCAACCAGCAACCTCTAGCCAGCCAGGAACGGAGGTAAAAGTGGCTATATGTAAAATAACTAGGCCCTGTTTGAATGCAAAGTATTATTGGAGTTTTGGAGAAATACTATGGTTTGAGAAAATACCCTGGTATTGATGTGCGAGAAGGTGTTTGGATATCACATATTTTGCAGTTTTCAAAAATACAGTATTGCTAAAACCATAGTTTTTTTTGGAGTTTAGAAAACTTCACCCAGGACCTCTTTTTTCTAGACAGAACTCGTGTGCTCGGCGTTCCCTGTGCAGTTTCTATATCGTGCACTCTATTTCCGTCTGGTTATTTAAATATTTGATTAATTTGGTTCCAATCAATGCTAGACGTCTAGATACAAGTACAAGTGCTCAGGTCTGTATATCTCCAAGTTTGATTTGTTTGAACGGTGATAACAAAAAGGATTGAAGAGTAAAAAATATATGATACACAATAACCCCCCCCCCCCCCCCCCGCAAAATAACCAACCGGCAACCTCTAGCCAGCCAGGAACAGAGGTAAAAGTGGCTATATGTAAAATAACTAAATATGATGAAGACTGCACGAAGAAAAAGTCATACCTGATGATGATATCTGTTTTTGTTTTGGCTAAACTTCAAAGATGAGTTCAAAAGAGCTAGTCATCTGGATTTTTTTCCTCCCAAAAAGTTCACCGACCCTTTTTCTTTTTTGTACTGCTATTATTATGGTATTTCTTTTGATGCACACTGCCACACACACACTGGTCCCAGCCCAAAGAGATTCTTCTTCTACTTGATCATGGCAGTGATAAAAGGCCTTTTGTGGACATGAAGCGGTTTTAAATACCCATCACTCCTCTCCCCTTCACCACCTCATCTCTCCTCCTCTTTCTCCTACAGGAAGCTTCTCCCGGTGAAGGAGGCGACCGGCCCCTCCCCCTCCGGGGCTCTCCCCCTCCCCCACCCTCCTCCCCCTCCCCATCCCTCACCGCCATGCTCCCGAGAAGGCAGAGCATCTTCCACCTCGGGGAGGAGGGTGGCGCCGCCGCCGTCCACCACCACCACCGCGTCGGCGTCGTCGCCGCGGCCGCCAACAGCCGCCGTGCGGCGCGCGAGCGCGAGCGCCTCGTCGTGGGGCTCCAGATCCTCGTCCACCACCACCATAACCATGGCCGCCACGCGCACGCCCACGCGGCGAACGTCGTCTTGAAGCAGGTGGTGCGGCCGCGCGCCGCCGCCGCGTCGCGCCACGGCGGCGTGTCGTGCAGCTTCCTCAAGGCATGCTCCCTCTGCCGGCGGGACCTCAGCCCTAGCAAGGACGTCTACATGTATAGGTATGTATAATCGTGATCAACGACGAACCTGCAGATGCACATGATTATTAATTTACCGGCATCGCTGATCGATCAGTTCGTCGAGATTAATTAATTCGTGCGTGCACTACTTGTTATATCGCCGTGCAGAGGAGACCAGGGGTTCTGCAGCGAGGAGTGCCGGTGGGAGCAGATCATGGTGGACGAGGCGCGCGAGCGGCAGGCGGCGGTGGGATGCAAGGAGCGGCAGCGGCGAGGTCAGGCTCGCCACCACAGCCCGCACCGCACGCCCATCCGGGGCAGGCCGCCGCCGAGGAAGACGCTTGCCGTAGTAGCCTAGCTAGAGAGAAGGCACAGGACCGAATAGCCTAATTAAGCATGGTGCAGGATCAGTATTACTAATTAATTAATCAACCAATAATCCGCTCTTCTTTGTCACCGGATCGGAGGATATGAGTACTTAAACAAGCTAAGAATAATTATCAATCGAGGAGTACGTATCATGAAGAATATAACATGGGGGAAGGGGGGTTCAGAAGGGAAGCAACACTTGAGAGAGATTGATTGGGTGTTTTTTTAAATATGTTTTTGCATGTTGCAGTCTTGAAAGTAAGGGTGCAATTTGCTCTTGTACTCTATATGACATCCAATTGATTGATGAAATGAAGTGAGAGAGAGTCAAGATGAGTTATTGAATGAAGAAATTAAGGGAACGAGTCGAGATGACTTGCATCATGCTTTAATGTCTCTTTTGAGAATCTCATTAGGTTTCAGCTCAATGCAGATGTTGTAAAATTGATCTGACACCCTTATTTCCCGTCGATCACTCACAGGAGGGCCCTCGCCCCTGTCGCTAGTGCCTCCTCCGGCCTGGACCGCCTCTGCCACCGCCCACCACCACCGTCACGCGAACCTCTACCATTCCTCTCCCCCATCTGCTGCCGGCGCCCTCGTTGCTCGGCTGTCTGCCGCCGCTCGCCACCTTTGTCAGGCCGATGGCCACCCTCAAACCTTCTCTATAGCCGGCGTTCCCACCTCCAACCCAACCTTGAACCCTAAAGCGGCGGCGATGTTGGCCCCACTTGTCATCGATGACAGGAAAGAAATGTGCTACGTGAGATCGGATTTACTGTAGGACATTATTTGCAGGTTTTAGTTGACTGGTTACCTGTGGTGGAACCTTTCCCCACTCGGCCTCAATAAGTTACATACTAATGATGAAGTGCTTCCATGCATTTTCTTGGGATTATGCCACATACATGTGGAACGGTACACGGATGTGTTCGTGGTTAAGTGCGTGCGTGACCATGCTATGTGGGACTTATGTCTCTGTCATAGTTTAAATGTATGCATGCTTGGGTGTGTGTGCAGCGCGCGTGCAATGGTGTGCCTGACGAGTGTGTTCAACTTTGTACTAGGAAAAGTTGTAGTTAGGTTTCAGTTGTGTCCAACGTGTGACCGGCGGCAGCCGGAACATATTCTTCTCACTTGGTAAGTGGGCGTTAAAGAGGATTCTGAATTCGACCGATACATAGCTAGCTAAGCTAACGGAATTTTGGGAACTGGATGTAACAATATGCCCTGCCACCTACCACTTGTGCATGCCGACGAAGAATCAGCAGGCTTAGACGCGTGTGATCTCTCTCGCATGTACGTGTCCACGACCACGAACCAAAGAAGAAGATTCGGAACTCAAAAAAAGAAGATGATTCGGAACTCAATCGTGTCACAGAGCTCTCTCTCTCTCTGCCCGGAGCCAGCCGGTGATTTTGGGCTAGCATGCAGGGCCTTTTCGTTTGGTGCTGAATTCAGGCCCGGCCCATCTATAAAAATGGGTTTTTAACATATGGCCCATATAGTAACCGCGGAAAAGGCCCATGGGCTAGAATTGCGCCAGCGCGGTGTTTCCATCTTTTCTTAACCCACTCAACTCCGTAGTTACCGCAAGTCCGCAACCGCAACGAAATTGAGCCGGAGTACGCGCCGCCGACTCCGCTCGCCTATAAAAACTGCACGCCGCCGCGCTCGCGTATACCCACCCTCCCAAAACCCTAATAAAGCGAGCACGATCCTTCTTCCCTATCGCGTTGCGCGGTAAAGATTTTCCCCGTGCGACCCCAAGCAACACGACGATGGCAGCGCGCGCGCTCCTCTCGTCGTCCCGGTTCGCCGGACTTTACCGGGCGAAGGCGGCGGACTGCGGGCGCCGTACGTACGGCGCCGCGGCGGCGGCGGTGGCGCGGAAGGAGCCCGCCGTCGAAGCGTCCGGCGGGGCGATGCTGCCGGGAAAGGCGGCCGCGGCGGCGGCGAAGCCCAAGGAGGAGGGCTTCTGGATGAGGGACCCCAAGACGGGCTGCTGGATGCCGGAGGCCCACATGGCCGACGTCGACGCCGCCGACCTCCGGGCGCGGCTGCTCTTCGCCAAGAAAGATTAGTTGGCGTGTTTGCGGAGTTTTGGCGCCGGGGATCGGAGAGATTTCAGCAGAGATGAGTTTTTCTGCATCCATGCGCGCAAGCAGGCGTAGTTGTCGCCAAGATTCAGTTATATCTGTTCGTTGTTTCGTAATGGTGCATGCGATCGAGTCACTTGACGTGGAAACGAAGTGTTTGGTCGACGTGATTGGTTTGATTTCAGTTGCGCTATCCGTTAATTGAGCGCCTTGCTGTGTCTCATTTATGCTGCTCTCCGTTTCGTACTATAATTTCCCCCCCGAAATTTTACAAAGTCTTGTCTCTGAAAATATGAATTCCTATTCTCTCTCGGACCTCAACCAAAACCGCACCGGTACATGCTGTGGTATTATGTGTGCGAGCAGGAGCAGAGACGAAGTCATTAGCCATGGGCGAGTCACTGTTGCATAGGCACACCCTTTGTTCCGTCCAGGTGGTATGCAACACCAAGTCCATCATATGCATGTTTTTAGATAAAACCTTACATTGGTCTCAAACAGTTATATATCTAGATGATAGAGTGCAGGACCTTGCATATATATATTTAGGACACAAAATTTAAAATTATTAATGGAAAATGGCATGACATCATATATCATTTTAGGCATGAATTTAACTAGGCTTTTTTCAGCCAGCCCACTAAATGCTCAAGTTTTACCCAGCGCCAACCGTAGAAGACCGCAAACCCTAGCTGCGATTAGCAGGGTGTGACCAGGTTGAGGCACTCAAGTGGAATGCAAAGCTGGAGAGGACATATGTCAATGTAAAGTTTAGAGCTATGTGTTTGGTATGGCTACCAACGAGAACAAAATAGAACTATATATAGCTTGGAGCTAGGTATATCCATAGATCCAAAATTTTGTGGTGCTATGGCTAGGATGCACACAGAAAAGTACGTGCTTCGACGAGTTATTTTGTTCTCAATTGTACACTATAATAATAATAGATAATTATTTTTTTTAAAAATCAGGTGGTCAAACTATCAAGGAAGAGGGCATGGCACTTGTTGAATCCGTAAGGTGCTACCATGGATTAAAGTTTATTGTGCCATATTGTGCATAGAACTATGCTCAAAGATTGTGCCTAGCAGCCCTGGAATGGCATTGCTCGTTGCGTTGGCCATGGTCAGGCATAGTGCTTCAGTGATGGTTTCCAAACCATTACTGAAGGCCCAATAACGTGTAAATTGAAGCCATTTTTCGACCCTCCAGTGAAATTTCAGCCCACCATCCTTTCGCCTCCTTCCTCTTCCCGGCGCCGCCGCTGCCACTTCCTCGCGCCGCCGCTTCCTTGAAGGCGTAGGGGTGGGTGGGGGCCGACGGTGGGCGGGAGCGGCCGGCGGCGATGGTGGTCGAGGCGACGAAGTTAGGGTTTCGGGTTTCTGGGAGAGGGGGTGGCGAGGCTCCAATACAACCCACTGGAGATGGAGGAGAAGGCCGGGGTGACTGGTGGCCATGGCGGTGTGGCTAGCGGTGGAGGCAAGGCGCCGCGGGAGCGCCACCGGCCGGGGCAGGGGTGAATAATCAGCGGGAGGTGGCCAACGGCGGGGGTCAAGACGCCGGCTTGGTTAGGAAGGGTTGCGATGAGAGCGGCAGGCGGTGGCGGAGGACGTAGGGGAGGAAGAAGAGGGATCGCGTGGCCTGGCTGGGCCATGGCTGTAAAACGTCACCGAGGGCGACGCCCAACAACGCTGGCATATGACGCCCAACTAGCTTAATCAACATCGTGAAGTCGATTGAATAAGCAGCCATGCAGGCATACAGCTGCGCCAAAGAAAGATGATTTACTCCAAGAAGAGTGAAATTGAGACTTCTTCAAATTTCTGAAACAATAAAAGCAATTGTAACATATAGTTCTAGTGTTTCCAAATTTATAGAAGGGGTAAGCAAACTAGCATGAACAACCTAAGTAAAAAAAAACACACTAGCAATTTCATCATGACTTATCAAGAGCACAGTGGCAAGCAATATCTTAAGCACGATGAAGAGCAATGAGAAATAACACAAAGTAAAGTCCAGGGTTAAAAAGATGTACAATAATACAATTCTCGGCCCGACTCCCGCTGTTCCACAGGCCTTTTTTAGCCAATAAGGCTGCAGCAGCCAGCAAGCATTACGTCATCCCAATCCACCTTGAGGAGCAAGAAATCCTCCGCCTCCGTTCCTCGTCTTCCTCCTTCTCCCCCGCCCAGCTACCCTCTTTTGGAATGCGGATTGGCATGGTATGGAGCGCCCTCCACATCATCCGCACGAGCTCTCTCCCTCTTTCCAACTCCACCGACGCCATCGGCGGCCGGAGATCAGGTCGGATGATCCTCTCCTCCTCTCTCACTTATCTTCCTCCTATATGGTCCCCGCCCTCTCTCACAGTGAACTGGATCTCGCCAGCCGGAATCGAAGAAGAAGGGTTCGATTTAGGGGTTCGGAATTGGGGCTGCCGGGTTGGAGAAGGGGTTTGCCGTTATGTTGTCGGAGAATCAACCTTACCCTTTGGAATTTACGAACGACCGTAAATTTGCAATGCCCCCTCTTATCTTTTTTCTGTACTAGCATAACAATCTTCATTTTTTTTGAGGAACCGGGTTAAAAATGACAATCTTCATTTGGAAACTAACTTAGAATTTCGTTTAATCATGCACAGTTTTGGTGGCCCAGTCCAGAAACAAAATTGAGTGAAGAAACTCCCGCGTGGCGGCAGGCGCCGCGCGCCACGCCCACCAATGCCATCGTCCGCGCTCCCGCGCGGCGCCCACGCCGTCCTCGTCACTTCCGGCCACCTCCGCCACCTCGACCCGCACATCCAGGCGCCCCCTCTCCTCCTCGCCAACTCCCTCATCTCCGCCTTCTCCCGCGCCGCCCTCCCGCGCCTCGCGCTCCCGCTGCTCCGCCGCCTCCTCGCGGGCGCCCACCCGCTCCGCCCCGACGGCTTCACCTTCCCGCCGCTCTTCCGCGCCGCCCCTGGACCGTCCTCCGCCACTCAACTCCACGCCTGCGCGCTCCGCCTGGGGCTCCTTCACCCCAGCGTCTTCGCCTCGGGCTCCCTCGTCCACGCCTACCTCCGCTTTGGCCGCGTCGCGGAGGCGTACAGGGTGTTCGACGAAATGCCCCAGCGGGACGTGCCCTCATGGAACGCGATGCTCTCCGGGCTGTGCCGCAACGCGCGGGCAGGGGACGCGGTAGCGTTGTTCGGGAGGATGGTCGGCGAAGGGCTCGCTGGGGACGCGGTGACACTCTCCAGCATGCTGCCGATGTGCGCCCTGCTCGGAGACCGAGTGCTTGCTCTGGTCATGCACGTTTACGCAGTGAAGCACGGGCTGGGCGGGGAGCTGTTTGTGTGTAATGCATTGATCGACGTGTACGGGAAGCTGGGGATGCTGGAGCAGGCGCGGTGGGTTTTTGATGCAATGGCATCGCAGGATCTGGTCACGTGGAATTCGATCATTTCAGCATATGAGCAAGGTGGGAAGGTTGCTGCTGCAGTCGAGCTGTTTCATGGTATGAAGGAAAGTGGGGTTAACCCTGACGTGCTGACACTTGTCAGCCTGGCGTCTGCTGTTGCTCAGTGCGGGGATGGACGTGGTGCAAAGTCAGTGCATTGTTATGTGATGAGGCGAGGGTGGGATGCGGGTGACATCATTGCCGGAAACGCTATGGTTGATATGTACGCGAAGCTATCAGAGATTGAGGCTGCCCAGAGGGTGCTTGAGAACTTGCCTGCTAGAGATGTGGTGTCCTGGAACACGCTGATTACAGGGTATATGCAGAATGGACTTTTCAATGAGGCAATCAAGACATACAATCATATGCAGAAGCATGAGTGTCTGAAGCCGGTTCAAGGGACGTTTGTCAGCGTTTTGCCTGCATACTCGAACCTTGGTGCATTGCAGCAGGGAATGCGAATGCATGCGCTGTCTGTTAAGACTGGATTAAATCTTGATGTCTATGTCAGTACTTGTCTGATAGACTTGTATGCTAAATGTGGGAAGCTGGCAGAAGCAATGCTTTTGTTTGAGCTTATGTCTAGAAGGAGCACAGGTACGTGGAATGCCATCATAGCTGGTCTTGGAGTTCATGGGCACGGTGCAAAGGCACTCGATCTCTTCTCACAGATGCAACAAGAAGGAATTGAGCCTGACCACATCACTTTTGTTTCATTATTGGCTGCTTGTAGCCATGCTGGCTTAGTTGATCGAGGTCGAGATTGCTTTCATTCAATGCAAACTGTGTATGGAATTGTGCCAATTGCAAAACACTATGCATGCATGGTAGATATGTTTGGCAGGGCTGGTCAGTTGGACGAAGCTTTGGAGTTCATACAAGGTATGCCAATTAAGCCCGACTCTGCTGTTTGGGGCGCGTTGCTTGGTGCCTGCAGGATTCATGGGAATGTTGAAATGGGTAAACTGGCCTCACAAAACCTATATGAACTTGATCCTGAGAATGTCGGGTATTATGTTTTGATGTCAAATATGTATGCAAAGATGGGGAAATGGGATGGAGTTGACACAGTAAGGTCTTTGGTCAGGCGCCAGAATTTGCAGAAGACCCCTGGATGGAGTTCGATGGAGGTGAAAGGATCAGTAAGTGTATTTTACAGTGGCACCCAGGCAGAACCCCACCCTCAGCATGAAGAAATCCAGAGAGAGCTGCAGGATCTTTTGGCCAAGATGAAAAGTCTAGGCTATGTTCCTGACTACAGTTTTGTGCTACAAGATGTGGAACAGGATGAAAAGGAACAGATCTTGAATAATCATAGTGAGAGATTAGCTATTGCCTTCGGCATTATAAATACTCCTCCAAGAACTCCGCTCCACATATACAAGAATTTGCGTGTCTGTGGAGATTGTCACAATGCTACCAAATATATATCGAAAATAACTGATAGAGAGATCATTGTCAGGGATTCAAACCGGTTCCACCACTTTAAAGATGGGCACTGCTCTTGTGGAGACTTTTGGTAATAGTACAATAGAATATATGTATTTTCTCTGTACAACATTTTCTATCCCTGAGTTCACCTGGCCATTAAGAGTGACTTAATGTGTTGATGAGGTTTGGCACTGAACTAAAGTATTTTGCTGATGCCAAAAGATAGAACGGTTTAGTTCTTTGTCTTGCAAAACAAAGTACAGCTGCCACATATCCTTGATCTGGCAGCGAACAACTTCAGTTGAAGTCATTGCTTTTCTTTCCAGAGTTGGATGCTAGTAGGCAGTTTTCCCCCCTGCTGCCTTCCTTGTTCTTTTGGCACATTGCCATATATTAATAAGATAGCATAGGTGATTGGAGAGAATAGAAGCATCTAACTTATGTAAAGTCAGAGCTATACTTCTGCAGATGGTATGTTTCTAAGGAAGTATCTTATACTGTTTTTGCGTAACTTAACAAAGTTACTTGGAATGCCACTACTCTGGAGAAAGAGAAAAAACAGAAAGACTTGGAATGACACTTAATGGGTAAAGCTGATTGCTATTTTGGAAACAAATAATATGTGAAGTCTGTGGCCCCTTTAGCACCCCATTAACTTGTGATGCTGCCATTTCCTCTGTTGAGTTTTATTATTTTATTTGGACTAGTCATGTGGATATCCTTGAAGTACAATGTAGTATCATTGTGTCATGGGTTGTGTATATCGTCTCCAGCTTCGGTTTCACTGTTTCAGTGGCAGACAACATGTCTTAGGGTCTGTGTTGTATGGTTCCCTGGTTTATCAACAGAACAGGTTCCCTCATACAATTTCTGGTAGCGGTTGCACATGGACATCAAGGTTGAAAGCTCATGCTGTTTCTTCCAAAGCTTTAGACATTGAATTTAATCTTATCATTGGTTCACTCACTGACAGATGCCCGGAAAAGTTATATTTTGTGACACATACATGAATGGAATTTTTTGTATTCCATCTTGAGGAGATAGAGAACCAAATAGGCTATTGTGCTTTCTTAATTGTATAACTGAAAGTGATAATCATTGCTTGCAACTTTTGAAAAGTAGGAAAATGATCTTAAGTTGCTAGCTGGTTGGAATTTTTCTAAAATCTCATTGTGCCCCCAATGGCATTTGAGATTATTTGATGTAAAAATACGCATTAGATTGTGCTGTTATCTTATTTAATATTAATTAATAATTTGATGCCTTTGAGACATTGGTTTTTCTTTTTTGCCTAATTTAAGTTCTTGCGCTTAATGCAAACCTGCAGGTTTGGCTCTTGTTAATTTAACTATTCAAGAAGCTGGAAAGGATGAGCTACTTCCAGGCTACAACTTGCAAGCCTCACAGTGGGTTCACTGTGAACAGGCCTATAGCAGGTCTCGGGAGCACGAGTCAGTATCCCTTGCGTTCACATGCTCTTGGATTTCGCAAGCTGCAACAGAAAGTGTACCCAAGATTAGTTCTTGTTGCTGCTAGCCAAAAAAGGCTTACTCCTGTTCGCACCTTAAGTGGAAAGGGAAACCCTGGCAGTTCTGATGATGTAAGTAGCTTCTATGGCTTTCCTTTTATGCTTGATATTTCTTATCACGCAAAGATGTGTAGCTGGGTTGGTTTTATGATATGATTCCAGAGCTGTTTAATATCACATATTATAGCGGTCTTATAGTGCCTTTGCTCGCCAATTTCTGAAATTTTGACCATGCCCAAGCTCTGTCTAAAGCCACTTTTTGGTAGATTAGTTGGTGTCATAATTTGTGGTGTCATAGTTTTTGGTGGGTGCTTGTGGTGGTTCTATTTGTTTTCATGGCGTGATTGCTCTAGTAAAAGCGGGTGTCTTTGCAGCGTTCTTTGTCATTCTCTCGTTTGGGTGTTTTTGTACTGCAACAGGTTTCACCTTCTTAATGCAATGACAGGTAGTTCTCTTGGATATTCAAGAAATAAAATGGACGCCACCAATTCACTTATGCATTCTTGATTTAAAGAAAACATCACTAAGATTTGGCTTGATTACATTAATTTATTGATGCCATTAATTCTCTTTCATAATTGTATTTACATGCGACATATGGCCATACTGTGCGCTTAGATATTTGATAAATTGAACTAGTATATGATGCATTTTATGAATTGAAACAAACTTGCTTTCGTTTCGCATCAGAATATTTTCACACTCCTTTAGGTAGAATAGTTTTGTTGCTGTTTATAAGTTGTAATCTTTTTTTTTTCTCAAACAACGCAGGAGAGCTGCGTGTCATTTCATTTAAGGTAGAAGAACACAAAAACAGAAGAGACAGGATGGACCCATCTCAAGAACAAAAAAACAACACACACACACACACACACCCTCTTTTCCTGTTCTACAACAGACGCGCCACGAAAACAGTCTGATCGACCAAGGGGACACCTAAACTACCATGTTTGGCGCCCTGACCAAGAGCTCCTGGAGTTTCCTTGCTCCAGCACTACACCAAATAGCTCCTTCATTGCTGACAGCCTGCAGAACCTCCACAATGTTCGGTGTAACATTTTCAAACACACACGAGTTACGGTGTTTCCAGACTTCCCAAGACACCAAAATTATCAGGGAATTAAGGCCCTTTCTCATTTCTTTAGGTACTGCCGAGATTGTCAGCCACCACCATTTAGAAAAACGGGATGATGCTGAAGCCGGTGGCATAGCTGGAATCCCTAAGTGTTGAAATATCCGAGCCCATACTTGACGGGTGAAAACACAGCCGGCCAGGAGGTGATGGATAGACTCCTCCTCCTGAACACAAAGCGGGCAAGCCTCTGGATGGGGCAGTCCTCTCTTTGCAAGGCGATCCGCAGTCCAACATCGATTGTGAAAAACTAGCCAAATAAAGAACTTACACCGAGGGGGTGCCCAAGTTTTCCAGATCCGCCTCCAGGGACCAAATTTGATTGAGCCCACGAAGAAAGCTGCATAGGCGGACTTACTTGTATAAATCCCAGATTGGTTCAATTTCCAAACATATTGATCCGGCACCTCTTGCTGCACTATTACTCCATCCATTCTTCCCCACAGCTGCAGGTACTCAAAGATTACTGGAACTGTAAGAGCCCCCCTAATATCTTCAGCCCATCTCTGGTTTTGAATTGCTTGGGCCACCGTTCGTCTTTTTGCTATTCGCTTTGGGACAGCATTGAACAGGTTGGGGGCAATCTCAGAATTGAACAGCCTAATAAGTTGTATTCTTCTGGATTATTCTCTATTTATGAAAATTCAGTTTGTTTGATTGTGCTACGTATGGATACTGATATTGGATGTTGCTGCTCTGGACCAATTGAGAAACTTAAATTATGCAAATCATATTCAATGGAACTTTGCCTATGGTGAATCTTGAAACTCTTTTTGCTACAGCACTATCACAGAAGTTAGACCATTCAATTTCTTTGCTAGGCAATAGTATTGAATTCAAACACAGATCAAGGATTTATATTAGGATATTCTGGCTTTGTCAAGAAATCAAAACATATATGGAAGGTTTCTGTCCCAGGAACATGCATTTGCATACATTTGGTTTCTGTTAGCAGCGTGCGCTTACTTTTCTGAACAGGTTTGTGAATTTGTATGTTGCTTTGTTGCAGCCATGAATGGAATCTTTGAAGAAAGCTATGGCTGATGCAAAGAAACCCCAGTCCATACAAGACTTGCTTAAAGAGCAGATGGCTAAGTCGAGAGAGCAAGCTTCTGGTGGACGCGGAGGGAATGGAAATCGTTGTGGAGGCAGTGGTGGTTCTGGTGGCCCAGAAGATGAATCGTTCAAGGAAACATTGGATGAAATAGTCCAAGTTATCTTAGCCACTTTTGCCTTCATACTTGTGGTAATTTTTTTTCTTCCTTCTACCATTCCTGGAAGACTAATTTAATAAGTTACTTCTGGACATCATGTACTGCCAAATAATCTTGCTTATGAATAGGATCCATAGTCTTCATGATCTTCTTGCCTGTGCATATGACTCTTTTGAGTACACAATGGTCATAGCCCCCTTTTCCGACATGACATGACTTACCTTATAATTTTATGTATAATCAGATCTTACAAAATTCAAAATCATGCATTTGTGCTTGTCATAATCATGAATGTTAACCATCCAGGATGCCCTTTAAATCACTCTGTATTTTCTTTAATGGTGCAGTGCATCCATATAATCAGAGGGGAGGAGCTTTACCGTCTTGCCAGGGACTACACTAGATATCTTGTTACTGGTAAGAGGACTGCCCGACTGAAGCGCACAATGCAAAAATGGCCGCAACTTCTCCGAGAGGTTTATGCAGAAGGAAGACTCAGAAGAGGACGGGTATGAGAGACCAGCTGCTTCGAAACTTACATGGTGGGAACAGCCACAAAAGTTCGTTCATCTTATGGGGGAGCTTTGCAGGGGGAAACTGGCGTCCACATGCCCAGGAGTCTTAGTTCGGATGTTCCAGCATCTTTTTTCTTTTTTTTTTGACTCATTACAGGATGCAGAATAGGGGTGGGCAATGCAGAATAGGACGGGTATGAAAGACCGGAATGCAAATTTTTTTGGTTCTTTGACGCGGATGTTCTTGATTTTTAAAGCATGGTGGAAGCGAGTAAATTCTTGGAAATTTTGTAGTTGATGAGAGTCTGAGGCCGTTTATTTGATACCATAATTTGCCAATCAGAAGTTGGTGATAATTTGTGCATCTGATCGACCACAGAACTGGTGAAGGAATTTCTGTAGCTATGTTGGTGATGGCTATATGGGGGCCACCCAGCACCGGCACGAAGGGTACTTCGTGTCGAGACGTGCCAGCACTACGTGCCGAGCTAGGACACATAACGGGCACGGCGGCAGTTTTTCGTGCCATGCTGACATGATGGCACGGCGTTGGCCCAGCGTGTCGTCCGTGCCTGTGCCAGCCCACGGCATAGCTCGTCGTCACCGTCTGCTGCACGCTGTCGCCAGGTCAGAGCGGAGGAAGAAGGGAGCGATGGTGGAGTCGGGGGCGGAGCGGGAAAAGGAAGGGGAGGGGAGCGGCGGCGGAGTTGAGGGTGGAGGAGGGAAGGGAACTCGGTGGCAGAGTCGGGTACGGGGCGGCAGCGGCCGGCGGGATCAGGGTTGAGCGATGGGAGGGAGCGGCGGCGGCTGGTGGGATCGGCGCGGAGCGGGGGAGAGAGCGGCGGCGCCTTTACTGGGGAGGGAGGGAGCGGGGGTCAGGGAGAAGGGACTGAGGGCGGCTGCGGCTTCTGTCTGTTGACATAGTTGTACTGCACAAATCGTCAATACAATTCTATCAAAATCCACCACAGTTTGTGTCAAACTATGATCAGTTTCATAGACACTGTAAACGTGAATGCATACACATGACAAATAGCCGTTCACCGGATTGAAATTATATGACAAATAGCCGTTCACCGGATTGAAAGAAATTATTTGTCACTGTATCTCCCCCGCCGAAAATTGATGGTACAGAACCAACGGATCAGCTTTCATCAGCAGGAGCGCCGCACGCTTCAGCAGCCTTTTTCTCCTTCCGTTTCTCTCTGCGCTTCTTGTTTCTCAATGCATTCTTGCTCATCTCTCGCTTATTCCATCGTAATACCAGCAGTTTATTTTTATAGGGGTAAAACAAAAACATAAGAACAGAGTAAATGCAACTTGTGAGGAAGGAGCAAGTCCACCAGAAAGTTGCAATGCACCAACAAAAAACTAATAAGTCAATTTAGAATGTCAAACAATGATATATTTTGTTACAGCAGCATGAACTATGACAGGTAGTATGCAAAGTGGTGCAAAATGAAAAAAAAGAAATAATTAACTGAACACAAACAATAAAAATTATCAGCGGCAATCTGTTGCAAGTTTCTGTATGGATGGTCATCACTAGATTTATTAATTATGATATGCATTCCTAATTATTTCTGCTGGCAACGTCGCAACAAGGAATTTGGAATTATATGGCAATAAATCAAATGTTTGCATCCCCCAAGCCTGGCAGAAACCTTTTTTTTTAGCAGACCTGGCAGAAACCAATTTGAAAGCATGGCAGTGTGCTTGGATAGCAGTTTACAGAAAAGGAAGTGAGCAAGGTAATTAAGGTTTAAGGTCTGGCCAGCCCAGTGGTGCAAAAGAAAATGGGTCTGCAAGTTGTCTGATCACAAGCCCAACAAATTTGAAATTCTCAATACTGTCACAGACATACCTTATCCTGAACTTCTCCGGAACCTTATGCATGAGGTGGACGATATGCTGTAGGTTTTGACGCTGTACTTGCTGGGGCCTTGCTTGATGTTTATGCCGATTTGGAACCTTGTGCCGAAACTGTAAACGAAGTCAAGATCAAAGATCAAATTGGTCAGAACATACTGAATGGAATCTAAGACAACACCAGAACCTTGTTTCTTTGTTTCTTCAATCTTTAAGCTGCTCAAAGATGTTGTCAGGTCAGTAATGTTACCAAACCTTTCAGATGCTTCAGGTTTCCAATCCACCTAATTAATTCAAAAATAATAATCATGAATGTGTTGCTGAAGTTCATTTTGCTACTACAGTGTTGGGCCAAAATAGAAGAAACTAAAGCATAACAACAACATGGTTATAATCAGATACCCGATACAGCTTTTCAAACATATTCTTAAATTGCACGGCGTGTTTAGATGGAGGAAAAGGGGTGGAAAGAACGGAAAAATATTGTTTTTATAGAAGCATGTATAGAGATAGAAATAAACTGACACGGTTCTTTGTGGATAACTTTTCGTGAAAAAGAGACGCTTTTTCTGGATCTAAACAAGGAGTCTTGGAGCTGTTTTAGCAGTCATAAAGTGACGACCATCAGGGGACCATTCACTTGTTACAGAACATTCTGCCTTTGTTTTCGCTACCAATTTCTTTTCTGAATAGTCCCAGAAAGCCTGGGCAGAAAATAATCAAACACCCAATGAGCCAGATAGCTTACAAACAGGCATGTCTGTTTTTGCTTTTGTAGTTTCTTCTCTATACAACATACATACAACATAGCCTTTCACTTCCAAGCAAGTTGGGTAGGCTACTTTTAGTTTCTTCTCTACAAAAATTGAAAAGCGTCTTATTTCCTCATTCAGTCAATCTCAAAATTTCAGAGTTATATAAGGATAAAAAAAATCTGTTTGGTGTAGAAGTAAAAGTAAAATCACTTTCAGACCCACTATATAAGCAGGGACGCACTTGCATCGTAACATGCCACTTTGGGCTAGACTAAGTTTATTGTACCATACCGTGCTTTGAACCGTGTTAAAAGGTTGTGACACTAGCAGGCCCGGAATGGCACGGCTCTAGCTGCTTGTGATGTCCTACTGGTAACCGCCGGATGGCTCTCCCATTGCTAAACTAGCTAGCCACACAAGAGGCACGCGGTGCACCACGAAAGGTTGGGCAGAAACGACAAGGAGGCTGCTGTCATGTTTCCTCTTTCTTTCTTTTTTTCCTTTCAGAAGGAGAGTGGCATGTGGTTCAGTTTGGTTAGGTTCATGGACGCAAACACGTACACGTCCTCGCCAATCAATCGATCAGTCTCTGGTTTTGTGCTATGGACGCCAATCAATCTAGTTCTTCGGTTGGCGCAAAGCAACGCAACGCGACTATCCTGCACACACCTACCTTTGCTGCTCAGTCAGAGGCGTGACTGTGAGCAGCACCAATGGCCGGGTCCGACCGCCTCAGCCAGCTCAAGGCCTTCGACGACACCAAGGCCGGCGTCAAGGGCCTCGTCGACGCCGGCATCACCGCCGTCCCTCCCATCTTCCACCACCCGCCCGACCCTCACGCCACCACCGCCCCTGCCGGGGCCGTAACAATCCCGGTCGTGGACCTCGCCTACGACGACAAGGCCAGCCTGGTTGCGCAGGTCAGAGCGGCCGCCGAGTCCGTCGGCTTCTTCCAGGTGGTCAACCACGGCGTGCCCGACGAGCTCCTCGCCGAGACGCTGGCCTCGGTGCGGCGGTTCCACGAGGCGCCCGCCGAGGCGCGGCGGCCTTACTACAACCGGGACTTGCCAGCGAGGCGCGTCAGGTACCAGAGCAACTTCGACCTCTTTCAGTCCCCAGCGGCCAACTGGCGCGACACGCTCTACCTGGAGTTACCTGCCGTGGCGGAGGAGATCCCGCCGCCGTGCAGGGCCGCCGTGCCGGAGTACGCGCGGCGGGCGCGGGAGCTGGGCCGCCGCCTGCTGGGGCTCCTGTCCGAGGCCCTGGACCTCGACGCGGGGTACCTGGAGAAAGACGCCGGGTGCTTGGACGGCGGGGAAGGGGTGGTGCTGACATGCCACTACTACCCGCCGTGCCCGGAGCCGGAGAAGACGCTGGGCACGACCAGGCACTCGGACCCAAGCTTCCTGACGGTGGTCCTGCAGGACGGGGTGGGCGGCTTGCAGGTGCTCGTCGGGGGGAGCTCCTGGGTGGACGTGCCGCCGTTGCCCGGCGCGCTCGTCGTCAACGTCGGCGACCTGCTGCAGCTCGTGTCCAACGACAGGTTCAGGAGCGTGGAGCACCGGGTGGTGGCCATGAGTCCGGCCGCCGGAGCGCGAGTCTCGGTGGCTTGCTTCTTCAGGCCGACAGGCGACGCCGTGTCCACCAGGACGTACGGGCCAATCGCCGCCACCACGCCGCGGTACAGGAGCGTCACGGTGGCCGGAGTTCCTCGGCTACTACAGGGACAAGGGCCTCGACGGCCAGTCGGCGCTGGGCCACTTAGTCTGCAGCTCTGATGTCTCTGATCTGATCCATGTATCCATATTTCGTTTCAGGATATCTCCCATATATTCACATGAGAATCTATGCATAGCATGAACTGTAGTTTTAATCATGCCAGTACAAAAAAGAGTAACATCGTGTTAAACCAACTTCCGTGGGGACCGTGGTTACCAATATAAATGTGCCCAGATTCAATTGGCTAGGGAAGCAGAAATACAAGTTTTTCTAATCACACAATTTGAATTTTATGTATTGTCGATGATTAGATATAGATAACTTTGTCACCTAAGGATTAATCGATAATACAGATTAGCACTACACATACATAGCCAATATTCTCTACCGAAACCATCACCCCTAAAAAGTGGGACAAAAGGCCAAGGGAAAGGAAAACGATAAGTTAACAAATGAACAAATCGTGATGCAGAATCTGCAAATCCCGTTGGGGGGGGGGGGGGGGGGGGGGGGGGGGGGGGGGGCTCGCATTGTCTGTTGACACAAAAAAAAAAAAGCTAGTACCGATGAGGTGAAGAGACCCATGGTTTTTCGTTAAGCGGAAAAAATCTCTTCCGGGTCTAGAAAAATCTTCGAACCCCGGCAAGGCGGGAAGGGATTTTTTAAAACCAGCCCTCATAAATTCGCTCCAGCGTGAAATCGAATCCGGGCCAACTGACAGCAACCAAGCGACCGAACAAATCGACCACCAGGGTCGTCCCCGACGGGAATCGAACCCAGGTGGGTGGGATGGCCACTGCCAGCGCCCACCGCCGAGTGCTGCTGACCAGTCGGTCCTCAGGCTCGTTCGTCATAGTCGTGTTGACACAGCCACTGCTTGCTGATCGTATATTTCATGTTCTGGAGCGGGTGGGTAAAATGGCTTATCGTCTTTTGTTGCCTCTCAAAATTCGGATTCATGATGTTTTTCATATTGTATTTCTCAAGAAACATCAGGGAGCACCAACAACGGATATTGTCCCGCTTCCAACCATTGTTCATGGTCGGGCATTGCCTACACCAGCTGCTATTTCTCGTGCAAAGCTTAATGGTGATTCTTAGGACATTTTGGTGCAATGGGCTGGAAAAGAACCTGTTGAAGCTACATGGGAAACCTTGTAGTCGTTCAAGTAGCGTTACCCAGATTTTTAGCTTGGGACAAGCTGTTTTCCTAGGAGGGTGGAAGTGTTATGAACAAGTTCCTTTGATGCCAAGTTCAGGTGTAGGTTCAAGGTCAAGAGTCCTAGTTCGGTTTAGATAAATGTTTTGGTTTATTTAGCCGGTCGTAAGTTTCCTTGAGGAACAGATTAGCTTAATTAGGAAGGTTTGTTAGTCCACGACATGGTTTTTTGTAAATAGGAAGAAGTCGATTAGAATTCACAGAACATCCAGCGTAAGTGCGAGATTCATCTACTCAACCTATATCATCTTCAATAAAGCTCAGCAATTTAGCCATAACAGTACTGCATCAGCTTTCGTTTTAGTACGTTTCTAGCGCATCTTTATCTTAATCAGTTAGGCAGATTAAAAAAAACTCGGACATGTCTTCTAAATAAAAAAACTCGGACATGGAAAATATTTTGCTTTCTCCAGCGAGCCAAGATCCGTCCTTTTCAGCAAACCCTCTATATGTTGTTGACTATTACCATCTGCATTTTTTTCGGCATGAATTTTATGGCGGAAATGTTGTCACGTTGATGATGTTGCTTTTAAAGATGCTATCTCGGGGGCTCTTTTTGGAGGGTTTTGTCGAGGGAATCGTTGGCGTTTTGGGAGTGGAATCTAAGGGTGCTTTTGTTTGTTTGTTGGCATAATCCTGATGCTTGTGCGTCGATGCCTTTTATGGGGAAAGCGCCGCCGTCCAACGAGGAACAGCGAAAGCACGTCACGGGGGAGATTTTGTAGAGGTTATTACTGCACTACTGCAGTAACCGCAGCAGTAAACACGTAAGTGGCAGGTGCACCACGAAGAGACACGTAAGTGGCACGTGCACCACGAAGAGTTTGGGTAGCAAACGACAAGGAGGCTGCAACCATCTTTCGTCGCGTCTAGTTAGTTTTCGGTGGACACAACAAACATTTCTGTTTGGCGTGTTTCGGTTTGGTTAAGTTGTTTTCGGGCTCAGAGTCTGCGGGTTAGTCATACAAATCAATACATCAATCAAGGGTTAACGGGTGATTTTCCTATTAAAATAGATTTAAACCTAAAAGAGGTGACTATTTAATCTAGGGGTTGTGGGTGAGGTTTTTGGGAAAGAAAGGTATTTCTAGGCTTAAGAATTATTTTAGGATTTTTGGTGAATTTTTGAGAATTTTTGGAAAGCTCTAAGGTAGAGAACTAATTTCTTGTGTGCAAAAGCCGGGTGTACCTAGCAATTAACTAGGGGAGAGAGACAGGCGGGGCCCGCGGGGCGTGGCCGGCGCTGAATACTGTGCTGTGGGCCGTGGACCTCGGCCCGTGGACCGTGTGCAGTGAGGAAGGAGAGGGAGAGGTGGCAGCTGCGGTGGCGGGCCGAGCCGCTGGCCTGTGGGCCTGCGGCCAGCGTGGCAGCCACGCGGTGCCAGCTGGGGAGATGGGGAGTGTGGGGATATAGTCCCCGGGTACCTCACGAGCAGGCCTGGCAGCCCTCCAATAGGGGGCGGCCCGGCCCACCGTTCTGGACCTGATGACGTGCGGGACAAGCCGGCGCATGTAGGAAGGACCCGGAAGGAGAAGTTCTAATTAGAATAGGAGTTTTTTAAAGAAGGAAAGGATCCTTAGAGATAGGATCGGCTACAAACCGACTTGTAACCCTGCCTTCCCGATATATAAGGCGGGCAGGGACCCCCTCCAAGAGACACGACACACAATCACAACAACAACTCATCGCGAAATCCACGCAATACAACACCCCAAAACAGGACGTAAGGTATTACGTCGAGTTGACGGCCCGAACCTGTCTAAATCCTTGTGTCTGTCCACCCTAACCATCTAACTTCCGATCTTTGCGATCTTCCCTACATACAAATCACTTCCGTGGGCTACCCCGTGGAAGACTGCCGGAGATCATATCACCGACAGGGAGGAAGGCGGCGGCGCGCGGCGGCGGAGGCAGGGCATCTCGCCGGAGCTGCCTGCCCCGGCCATCCTAGGCCACCAGCGGGGCTGGGATTCGCCGCTAGGGTAGCTGGCGGTGCGGCGGAGTGGTGGGGCATGATCTGGCGCAGCGGCGGGGCTTGTGGCGGTGGCGCAAGCTCGCAGGAGTTTGGCCGGTGGGCGGCGCAAAAGGGAAAAGGCGCAAGGAGGGGGTGTGGGCTCTGTGGAGCGGTGGAAACGCGACCGGCGGTGCACGGAATGCGGCGGCGTACTTAGGCGCGGCGGCGGACGGCTAGGACCCCTCCAGCGGGTCGCCGGAGCGCGGCGGCGCTCGGGGTCCCGCGGCGCTCGGCCGGCAGCGCAGGTGGGAGGGAGAGGAGAGTAGCGGCGAGGCAGCGGCGCTGAAGCACTTACCGGAGCACGGCAGCGAAGCTCCCGGCGTGGCTCAGCCGGTCGCGCACGGCGGCGGGCAGCTTGCGCTCGGCCGGCGCCGGCGTGCGTGTGTGTGGTGTGCGGGGAGTGAGTGTGGGGATGGAGCTTCGAGGGAGCGCGCCCGGGGCTATTTATAGCCCGGGGGTAAGCTCCCGAAGCTCCCCCGGCGCTCTCCCCGGCCAGACGCGTGGCGCGCCGGCGTGCGGGGTGGCGACGCGTGTCCCCCGGCGGCGAGCTCCGTGCGGAGCTGCGGGGCGCGGTCGGCGCCGCACTCGCGATGCGGTGGAAGGCCGTGGGGATGACACGCGGCGTGCTCGTCCCCCTAGGCTCGATCCGTGCCGGTGGAGGCGGATCGGGCGGCAGCGGCGGCTAGATGGCGCGACCACGAGGGGAAGAAGGGGGTTGTACGGTGACGTCAGCGCGACGTCACCGGGGATGAGCAACGCGCGCGCAGGAGAGTTGGAGGGGGTGGAGTGGACTTCGGGAGAGGGAAGGCGGGGCTGGTTTGGGCCGCGGGAAGGCGGGGAAGGGATTGGGCCGGCGGGGTGGCGCTGGGCCGGCGGCCAGGTTTCGGCCCAGGGTAAGTTTTTTCCTTTTTCTATTTCCTGTTTTCTCTTTTCTTTTCTATTTTAAGTTTGAATTTGATTTTGAATTCTATTTCAAATCTAACTTGAGTTTTTGGCTAGGTCTTAGGGTTTAGAATTATTCTAAAGTTAGAACAAGCATATGCATATGGTTGGTTTCAAAATAATCTAATGCATTTCATTTTTCCTAATGCATTATCCTATTAAAGTGAATCTAGTTTTTAATATTAAAAATATTCTTAATTTCCTTTTTAAATGCTTTCTAATTTCTAAGGTGTCACAATCGCCTCCGTTCCATGGTCCGCACGCAGAGGTCACGAACCACTAAGCCTCAGCCTTTGTGGCAGACTGGCAGCTTCCTTCGCTGTCCGCTCTAGTGAGAACCGAGCCACAACAGTGGTTGCCCGCGGGCTCCACGCAGCCGCCACCGCCGCCGCGCGCAGCCTGCAACCAGGAACTCATGCCGCTGCGGCACTCCACCTCAGCACGCCGCCGCCGGACGTCGGCCTCTGCCCCACTAGACCCCGGCGCCCAGCCACGGACACGTCGCGCGCCCTTGCTGTGCAAGCCGTCGGGTTCGAGTGGAAGGGGCCGGATCCGTGGCATTGGGCTGCCGCCGCCGCGGGAGCCGTCGTCGCCGACGGGCGACCGCCTCCGCCGCGCCGAGCTCGGGCCAGGGGCGAGATGCCGCGCCGCCGCCGTCCTTGGAAGCCTCAAGAGCTTATCCAAGCCCCTCGGGCAACGGCGCGACGGGAGGAGCCGGCGGGGAGCGGGGGGATGGCGGCTAGGGTTAGGGTTCCATACCCCCGTCCCCCAAGCGGAGGCGACAGAGGAGCTCCTGTCGTTTCCCACATTGCGCCCAAGCGCTTCTAAGATCAGGAAAGGTCGTACAGCAGGATCACACAAGGAGAGACGAAAACGCCGCCGTCCAGCGAAGAACAACGAAAGCACGTGTTGCTCGCTCGGTAATAATCACACAAGAAGGTCTGATTGGTTCATAGCCAAAATTTAAGCATGTCACAGTTTTGATAAACCAAAATCTAGACATAAAAGTTGTCAATATTTTAGTAGAAAAGATATAGGTAACATTTGGCACCAAATCAATTGGTGGCTGAAGAATTGGCATGCCAAATAATAAACACGTCAGGGGGGAGATTTTGTAGAGGTTATTACTGCAGTAACCGCAGCAGTAAACACGTAAGAGAGGCACGTGCACCACGAAGAGACACGTAAGAGGCACGTGCGCCACGAAGAGTTTGGGTAGCAAAACGACAAGAGGCTGCAACCATCTTTCGTCGTCTAGTTTTCGGTGGACACAACAAACATTTCTGTTTGGAGTGTTTCGGTTTGGTTAGGTCGTGGACGTGAACATCAGAACATGTACACTGTCCTCGCCAATCGATCAATCTTTCTCCCTCTCTCTGGTCCCATATATGGACGCCAAGCTCTTCGTTCGGCGCAAACTGCGACGCGACTCGACGACTCAGTGAGAGGCGTGAGCAGCCCCCAATGACCGTTTCTTCTGCAGTCGACTGCAGGGTGCATTTGTCACTGCGCGTGGGCCGTGGCACCCGTCGGACCCACGTGGCAGTGACAGCAGTCGACTGCAGAGCATCTCAATCAATGGCGAGCTCCGACCGCCTCAGCCAGCTCAAGGCCTTCGACGACACCAAGGCCGGCGTCAAGGGCCTCGTCGACGCGGGCGTCGCCGCCGTCCCTCCCATCTTCCACCACCCACCCGACCCCCACGCCGTCGCCCGTGCCGGCGCCGTAATAATCCCGGTCGTGGACCTCGCCGACGGCAGGGCCGACCTGGTCGCCCAGGTCAGGGCGGCCGCCGAGAGCGTCGGCTTCTTCCAGGTGGTCAACCATGGCGTGCCCGGCGAGCTCCTCGCCGAGACGCTGGCCTCGGCGCGGCGGTTCCACGAGGCGCCGGCCGAGGCGCGGCGGCCCTACTACACCCGGGACCCAGCGAGGCGCGTCAGGTACCAGAGCAACGTGGACCTCTTCCGATCGCCCGCGGCCAACTGGCGCGACACGCTCTTCCTGGAGCCTTCCCCGGAGGAGGAGATCCCGCCGGCGTGCAGGCCCGCGATGCCGGAATTCGCACGGCAGGTGCGGGAGCTGGGCCGCCGCCTGCTGGGGCTCCTGTCCGAGGCCATGGGGCTCGACGCCGGGTACCTGGAGCGCGACGCCGGCTGCCTGGACGGCGGGGTGGGGGTGCCGGTGGGCTGCCACTACTACCCGCCGTGCCCGGAGCCGGAGAAGACGCTGGGGATGACGAGGCACTCGGACCCCTGCTTCCTGACGGTGCTCCTGCAGGACGGCGTGGGCGGCCTGCAGGCGCTCGTCGGGGGGAGCAGCTGGGTGGACGTGCCGCCCGTGCCCGGCGCGTTCGTCGTCAACGTCGGCGACCTGCTGCAGCTCGTGTCCAACGACAGGTTCAGGAGCGTGGAGCACCGGGTGGTGGCCATGAGCCCGGCCGCAGGAGCTCGGGTCTCGGTGGCATGCTTCTTCAGGCCGACCGGCGACGCGGCGGCCACCAGGGCGTACGGGCCCATCGACGCCACCACACCGCGGTACAGGAGCGTCACGGTGACCGAGTTCATGGGCTACCACAGGAACAAGGGGCTCGACGGCCGATCGGCGCTGGGCCAGTTCAGACTGCAGCTCTGATTATACTCTCCGATCTGATCCATGTATGCAAATTTCGTTTCAGGATATCTACCATATGAGATGACAAGCGCAGAACAATAACTATAACACTAATCAGAGCTAAAATATTAAAGTAGCCACACATCGTAAAATACAAGTGATATGATCACACAACTTTGAATTTCATGTGTTGCCGATTATTACAAGATACATATAGCTTTGTGACCTAAGGATTAATCGATAATACAGAATAGCACAACACATGCTTATCAAATATTCTCTACCGAATCCATCCCCCTAAAAAGTGGGACAAAAGCCCATGGGAAAAGGGGTGAAAGATAAGTTAATTAATTAACACAAATCATGGTGCAGAATCTGCAGATGCCGCTAAGTGATCTGATCACTTTCATGTGTTGCCAATGATTACTGGCTACACATAACTTTGTAACCAAAGGATTAATCAATAATACTACATATTAGTGCTACACATGCTTAGCCAATGTTCTCTACCCAAACCATCACCCTCAAAAAGTGGGACAAAATGCCAAGGGAAAACAAAAAGATAAGTTAATTAATTAACAAATCGTGGTGCAGAATCTGCAGATGCCGCAAAGCCATTGCCTACTCTAACGGGCAGTGGTGGCTTCTTGTTTTTCGCAAAGCTGCACTGGGGACAAATGTATTCCAGCCCATCTGTCTTTGCATAGTCCTGTTGACACAGAAGCTAAGATCAATATAAAACCTAAACTTTGACATTCTTAACATTTAAACATATGTTACTCTAGATCAGCAAGTGTCGACCTTGAAAGTGCCCAGCCCTTGCCGTATATCACAGCCAAAGTGGGCCCATTCTCCACATAGCCCACAGTTCACCCAGTCGCCCAGAGCACTACTGCAAAAGTGCAAATACATTTAGGAACATGTTAGATTCTACTGGAATGGAAGTGTCAGCGGTACACAGACTGAAATCAAATCCTCTAACCTGTGGCAAATCAAGCAACACTCCCCATCGACATCGTCATGTGAAAGCTCGTATTCCAGCAAATATGTCTCATAATGCCTTTTTAGTGTGTTCCCTACACCCTATATGTAGAAGTGTGCATGATTAGAGTTGTATTAAAATGGCACATGATCCTGATTGCAAGATAGCAATAAGTTCCCAAAATAATGATTTCAGCAGTGAACAATTGGCTCCATTTACTCCATTTGATAGTTGAAGTTATGCAAAATTGAAACATCTTTTCTATATACTAAAATAGCAGGGTAATGTAAGTATGTTAACATCCAAACTACAAAAATATGGTGGCACGAACTAACAAATTTAGACTTCTTGGTGAAGATAGCATAAATATACTAGACAAGTAAATACATACCGTCATTTTGTTTGTAACTGTATGGTTGCGCATCTTTGAAAAGACTTGACCTTTCCAATTTATGCCGTTGCCTACATAAAAGCCACCTCGGGATACCACCTGAATCATGGCAGTCGGATAGTAAGATTATTTGTCAGGCAGACCTAGCATCACCTCTCTGTTTTTTTTTTTTTTTTGGCAATATCTTCTATGCGATAACAGCAGCTCTAGAATGACAGGAGTTTAGAAGCTTACAGTTTTAATGCTTAGTTGGCTTTTTGCAGTTATTTAGAAATATTCTAGATCCCTTTATGTCCTAGATCTGTGATACCATTCATGTTGGGTCGATGATTTTTTGCAGACTAAGTTTAGCATAGTTCTGCTGGTTCATATCAGTTTTAAAGGCTGAACTGACTTCTCTCTGTTTGAAGGGCAGTGGGTCTATTTCGTATCAGTAGGGAAAAAATATAATTTTTTTGGCTCCACATAGCTGATATAAGAGAACAGCACAAGTGTGCAATTACCTCCTTGTATAAATTATATAAATCAAGGCGCTTTGTATTTAAGACTGCATCAGGGAATTCTGCCAGTCCCCCCTGAGGTACAAGTCGGGTGTGGCCCCTCTGAAGTAGAAACTGCATGACATCTTTCAAGAAGTCTTCCTGCAAAAGATACCACAAAATGAGATGGCTCATGGCATACGAAGATGTAACAACACAAAACATAAAAGGATCTCCAAGAAGTGTACTTCAGAGCAAATATGGATAGGCAACCGATTGCACCCATGTTTCTTCATTGGCAGAGGATTCAATGGAACCGGTGGTTGAACACGCAACAGCCCAGATGATGATTTTCTTCGAGTTGCTGGAACAGCAGGTACCACACTATGTTTTACAGGTGGAGGGGCTGGCAAGCTAGGCTTAACTTGATTAGCATCATGAATGGTAGACTGAGGAAACCCATAAGAGATGCATTTGTTGCTTGGGTGAGTGGGGAAGCGGTCTCATTGTTGCAGGCTTTAACCTTGGCTTCAAGGATGATAGTGAAGACCCTTCAGTAAGATGCTTATTATCCTCTTTAATTCCATTTGCATCAAGTGAAATTTGTTTTGACTCCAGACCTCCATTGATTCTATCCTTAGTAAGGGACGCCGACCATCTTGATAGATGGGCACATGGACCATTTTTAATAGCTTGATTTTTGCACTGGTTAGAGCAAAAGAAAAGGAGACGATCTGCATCCTGCCTGTCAAATGAAGACACGGGTGTGCCATTTACACAAGCAATTCCAAGTGCAACCAAGCTTCTGTAGGAGATTTCTGGTGCGAGATGTTTCAAAACCTAGGCAATGAAACCTCCATTCAGAGATGAAATATGATCCATTCATATAAAGTTATGCTATGAAATGATAAGCAAGTCAAACCCAAGGGAATTAGAACAATGTGGTTCAGACAACTATTGACACGCAGGTAAAAGAAAACATAGTATTCATAGCAGATTTATGTAAAGATTGCAAGCACAAAACACTTGTCATCAAAGCCTTGTTATTCACCAGAAAAAAAAGGCATTGCCCAGCTCTGCTACTAAGGTCATGTTCAGATGATTAGATTGAAGCAGATAAAGAACAGGAGACAGAATTGTACACTAAAGCATTAGGTATAGAATGTACTTGCAGCGAAACATAAACTTAAACATCAGAATAAATTCCCTAAAACAGAAAGCCACCCAAAACAGCAGGGCACAGTTCTAATGTTTGGGATTTTGAACATTCGTGTATGAGATACTTCTTTTTTACAAGGGAAAGTGCAATTCCAGACCTATAGTACTAAACAAAGTTAGTGCTTACAAAATGCAACCGTGATAAATAAGGTGCCAAAATCATTGATGTCTATTACCTTTTATTAGAGGCTGAAACAGCATATATTTTTAAGCATAGGGAATATATAACATATAACCGAAAAGATAAGAATGCTATATAGAAAGATTTACAGTTGCACCAAATGATGATTCAAATAAAATCAGTAAACTTTCAGACATAAGCATAACAATCTGATTAGTGCATCAATTAAAAACATTGAAGAAAATTAACCTGTGCTGCCCATTTAGGCAGGGTCATCCAGACTTCAAAAGTAGGAGCTCCACAAGCCAAGCACATGGACGTCAAAGGCTCAGCTGAAGATGACTTGTTATCATCAACATTCGATAGAGCACGAACTAGCTGGCTCTTCTCAATAATTTCATTCTTGATATGGCTCTCTAAAAGCTACATATGACATAAGGCAATATATGATATTTTCTCACATAAACATAAGGGCTAGGAATTGCTCCATTGTTGTTGAAATTGATACCTGATCATCAAAACAAGTTTGAGCACTACCGGAAACAAGAAGTGACACATGAGAAGAACTGCAAGTTGTGATATCGCAGCGCATTGTAACAAACCCATGTGAAAGAGTTTCAGCTTGTAGAGGCGGAGGAGCAGCACTGGAAAGAGAAATGCTGTGAGCTTTCTGCTCTGAACAAAATAAACATTCTCACAAACAATAATATTTTTATTTATATTTTCTTAAGACCACAAACACTGATATTGACAATAAAGAACTACAGTCAATAGAAAACAGCACCATATAAAATATCATAGTGGACTTAGTAATAATATAGCTTCAAGCCTATATACCAGGTAACCAATGAAAATATGAAAATATAAATATGCACCGTCACCGTCAGTTTCCTTTCAAATGAATTAACTCCAGTTTCCATTTGATTTACACTTCATAGACAGAGAAAAAGCAAGATACATTAGTTGATTTCATATGCCATCAAATTTAAGCTTTAAAACATGCTGAGATCAAAATTATCGACATGATTACATGAAGCAAAAGCAAAGAATACAATGCAAACAGGTAAAGAATGTATTGTAAACATGACTCATGCCCAAGTAATAAAATGTTTGATGTACCAGAAGTTATGATATATGTTGCTTAATATGTAATGCACATTGGTTCAAGATACCTGACTCGGTTCTGAAGTTTACTCCCACGAATCTGAAACAAGTAAAAAGGGCTCAGCCAGCAAGCAGGTTCTAGCAAATATGCTAAAACTCAAATACAATGCTAAAGAGTTTAAAGAATATTAATTCAACGAATCAGCCTCTGAAGACACCTCTATTTAACAGGACCAAACAATGTTTTGTCACTTAACAAACCAAAAGTATGAGTTGAACTTGAACACTAGTAATAACTTAAAATATGCAAGCTAACTGAATTTAGAACATATATCCAACAAATGTCCTAAATAGTGGCAAGCAGGTAGGGGGCAGTCGCCCCACTTGTCATGTGGGCAATTCATTGCATTGCCCATTTTACTGGCAAAAGGCATTGCATTGCCATTTCAGTTAGTAATGCTTCGTTTAAGTTGGGAAAAGAGGTAAACACTAACCTATATGAACTATGAACCAAAAGGGGATCCTCAACACTGTCTTTCAGTCTTCCATCCGCATGAAATGACATTTACTAATTATATATAAGTACACGCTGCATGTAAATTAGCACGCTTAGCTGTTAGCTGTTTGTACGTAGCAGCTTAAAATGTCACAGCTTCTGTTCCTATAGTTCTTATAGCAATAAAAAAAAAATCCAAGTTAACAACAACTCTTCCCAGCAGTTCAATGAATTAGTACTTTCATGTAATGCTTACATCCATTCAAAACTGAATATTTTTCTGGAATTTAATCTTAATTACTAGAAATGGGCACATACCTCAATATTCAGCAGAGCATTCAAACCATCCTCCAGTGCGCCCAACAAACATGCATCCTGCAATTGATACAGTTATGCAATCATTGACTGGAACAAGAAAAACACTGAATGGTAGAATGAGGCATAACCTCTAAGCTTACCAAGGTGCATGGCACTCCACAGACAAGAAATTTCATGTTCACATCTTCATCATATATTTTTATAGCCAGAAAAGCTTCAGAACAACCTTCTTCCTCATCCACTTCATTATCAGCAGGGATGGTATTTATTTTTGGAGCATCCCCAAGAAGGCGAGGGCCAAGCTTAACACTTTGTACATACTTATTTCTTACACAGTATAGTCGAAATGAGGCATGTGCAAGTTGAAATGCATCCCATGTATGGCTGCAGGAACTACAACCAGAATACCCAAATGTTAGATGTGAAATAAAATAAAATGGCACAGACCAATAATACATTTATGATGGTGATACCTTTGAATGACTGATGTTAATGCCTGGCGGAAATGAGATGCTGCATAACATGAAAACGAATTTCTCCAATATATTACATATGGTATTCCCTGAAACAAAGAATGTCCAGGTTACATATTACTCAATTAGCATTATTTTCTTCCATAAATAACAGTCACTTTGTTTAGGGGAAAAATGTTTATTAGCACATTCTAACAATCAGTAGTTCAGTACCACCTAAATTTGTCCAAGTGAGAAAAAATAAACATATATGTGCAACCTCCAGATTAACGCTGGCAATTGTACAATAAGAATCAACTACTTAAAGAGGTAAAAACAATTAATAAAAATAATACCTTTGAATGAAGTGACTGAGCAAGCATTTCCCCTATGGGAACTTCCAAATAAACCTGTGTTTAGTGTACAAATATTAGTAACTATAAATAAAAAAACAAAAAGGAAATGAAGACCACATAATAGCAAAAGTAAAATGAATAATTAGTAGCAAAGCATCCCAAATTCCCAATTCACATGCAACGAAATCACATACCATTATATTAGCCACATTAATCAAATTTCAGTAATACAAATAAAAATACAGCAATTTCAGGTAACAATGCCAACCAGTGACCTCTGCGACCCTCTTACAGAACAATTTGAACAGATTCAGCATCCAAACTGTATAGACCATTATCAAAACTAACAGTGATCAGTGAATGCAAATTCTAAAGTTATAGCCACAGGAAATAGACACTCAAGGATCACAAGTTCAAATTTGTCAGTCTCCTGGGCTTATAGTGTGTGTCTAACTCCTAGTGCTTTTGAGAGCATGTTTTTAGCAGTGTGCCATGCAGATTGTCATCCTGAGCTTCCTTTTTTCAAGTCTCAATATGAAATTATAGACTACTGTGCACTTATACACCTCAATGTGAAGTTTGTCAAGTAAGAACTGATGAAAAACAAAATACAGCAATGAATACGTGCTTTGTATCTATTCGATAGAAGTTTGGAGCTTACTATGGTCGGAAAAGGTGGGCCGATGAGTGAGCCAAACGTCTGTGGGTCCGATAAATCAGTATCGCCCCAGACAAGTGAACCTATCTCCTCATTCTCTAGCTGCTGCCCCTGAAGATACAACAAGTTAGGTTGCACCGTCTGCTGCGCCTCTCTAAACTGCTCCACCGAGGGATTGACCAGCGTGTGCACCTGCATCCCCAAGACGACCTTTAACTGAGAACTAAAAAAACAAAAAACTGTCCACAGTCCACACTGGACAGCAAAACGAACTGACCTCCAATCTCCCTGAGGAGATGAGCTCCGGGAAGGGATATGACAGCCGCACCCGCTTCGACTCGGGTGCCAGGCGAGCCGGCTTCTGCTGCTTCTCAGCTAACTTCCCGCATATCACAGCAAGGAGCACGCAGTTCTCCCGCGAGGTGCTTTGGATTTGCGACATGGCTGAAGAGTTATAGCTCCTGGACCTCAGCTCATGCCAACCACTGAACCTGCAACAGGAAAATTGTAAGAACACATCGGTAAACCCCCACAAAATTCCGACCAAAACCAGCCGAAACCACCACCAGAGTAACCAGACCAAACCAAACGGGCACAAATGGAGACCAAATTGAAGCCCAGCGGTGAAAAATCGGCTTACCCAGGGCCGCAAGGACGCCGGCGGCGGCGCAACCAGGGAGCAGGTGGTGTTCGATTTGGGACAGGAAGGAAAAGCTAAAGCTGCAGGACGAGTGGAGGGAACCCTAATTTCTCCGCGAATCCCCCCATCAGGATATCGACGGCAATGCGAATCGCACCCGAGTCTCCCGTCCCAATCCAGTCAAATAAACATTAGATGGAATCTCGAAAAAAAAAAAACCCACATAACCCAATTACTCAAACAAACACCACCAACCCTTCCCCGTCTCTTAACCCTCGCACAGATTAGGAACCCAACAAACAACTAGCCAAGCTGGTAGGAATCCAGACGAAAACGAACGCGCTAGGACAAGCGCTAATTATTGGGAGGCAGAGGAGAGGGCGAGACGAACCGCTCGGATTGGGAGAATCGCCTCGGTGCACGCGGGAGCGAATTCTTCTCCTCACACGGCCTCTGATTGATGCTGCCGCCGCCGTGCTCTCCCGGTGCTGTTTGTGGGTTCGGCGACGAGGATCATGGCGATGCATTATTCCTGAGATGGTGAAATGAAGAGCGCGGATTATACTTCTTTCAAAAAAAACGCGGATTAAATTAGCCGTTTCGAATCGGGAATGCAGAGAGGAAAAGAAAAGATGATAAACGATTCGTTTGGGATGGGATGAGAATGAGATGCATGGAAATACCGAATACCTGATGCCGCCGCCGCACGAGGCCACGATCCGACGCCGTTTTGCGGGCTCTGCCCCGGTGGATGGATGGGATGAGAATGAGATGCATGGAAATACCGAATACCTGATGCCGCCGCCGCACGAGGCCACGATCCGACGCCGTTTTGCGGGCTCTGCCCCGGTGGATTTTCCGCGCCCATCCCCCTGTCCAAACGAATTTGCTCGACGGGGGAACGAGCTCGTAGCTCAGTGGTAGGCAGTGCTGGAGTGCACGCCACCCGCCTGGGTTCGAACCCAGTGCGTCCCACCGGGGCATGTCCCCATTTTTTCAGGTTTTCCTCCAGCGCCTTTGGACCACAATGGGATGGCGTGCTCGTCGTAGGTGAAGGGTCCGGCCTTCGCTCTCTCTCTACAGGCGTTAGGTGTGTATAGGTTGTAGGTCTAGTGTGCTTCTTAAGGGTGTGAGTTCGCGTGTGTGGGGTGTTGAGTGTGTTGTGTTGGTTGTACATTCAGATACTACAACTTGTACCACAGAGTGGAGGACTCAAAAAAAAAAAGAATTTGCTCGACGGCTGTTTCGCAGTGTTTTTTTTTTCCGTCGCCCAGTTCACACACACTGCGAAACACAAGGGTGTATTCCCCTCCTAAAATTTAGTGTCCGTCACATTAAATGTTTGACACTAATTTGAAGTATTAAATATAAATTAAGCTCAAAACTAATTGTACAGATTGAGACTAATTTGCGATACGAATCTATTAAACTTCAGGATTTGACAATATGGTACTACATTAAACATGTGCTAATGATAGATTAATGAGGCTCAATGGATTCGTCTTGCGAATTAGCTACGAATTTTAGTTTCTGAATCCGAACACCCTAAAACATTAGACACTTGGGTCCACCGCTGTAACATGTGCAAGCATTTCATGATGCATTGTCTTTTAGAAAAAAAATAAATTGATGCATTATCTGATTGTGAGTTGGCTGACTTGGGGTATTTTGGAGTCTTGGGATATGTTTATGTGGTGTAGAGGCAAGACAGTTGAGTTGTGCAATTCTCTACTTTTGTTTCCCAATGCACATTTAATAAACAGTGGCTTGACAAAGTCTCGACCGCTAGTGGTAGACACGGAATACCTTGCAGGTCTACATGAAAAGGTCTACATGAAGTGCTTTGAGGCGAGACGCTGGCTTCAAGAAGATACGACGGAGGAGATGGTAGAGGGCCAGTGGCGGATGCCTCTATAGCTGCATAGAAGGAGCTCCTGTTGCTCTTGGAATCGCTGTCATTGGATCCAAAAGGGCTCGGGGCAGTTGGCCGAAGCATGGGGATGGTAATGTACACTACTTTCTTTCAGAACTTCACTGCAAACAGGAAGAAGAAAAGCACAGTGAAGGGACAGGTGGATCGGATGATCAAGGAGTGTTACAGGAAGATAGGGACGACACAAATAATTGACGAGCGAGGGCGTGAAGAACACACAGCGAGCGCCGACGCGACGGCGTTGGCTTCGTGGCGGGGAACATGGTGGACGCGCTGATGCAGCTCGCCGCGCCCGACGATGCCATCCTCGATGTCAAGCTCGGCCGCGTCGGCGTGAAGGCGTCCACGCAGGACACCATCCATCGCCGGGGCGCCGGCGGCACGGAGCGCGCGTCAAGGAGCGGGACATGCCGCGCCTCCCTTACCTCAAGGCCGCCTTCAAGGAGAAGGAGACCCTGTTGTATTGCTGACCTGCTTGTTCGTGAACACGTTTGGGGTATCGGCAGACGGCAGGGACCCGGTATTGTTAACATGCCGACGCGGACGGTTTCCTAACCATACTGTTCGCGAAGCCCCCGCGTCGTCTCCCTAGGAGGCGACACGGGCGGAGCCCCACCCCGCCGCCCAAGGCCCTTCCCCCTCGACTCCGACGGCCGCCGCCGCCACCGGCACCCGCGCGCGGCGGCGGCGGCGCCGAAGCCGGCCCCCGCGGTCGCTTCCCTCCCCCTTTTTCTCCTTCCCGCCCTCCTTTCCACTCTAACCCTAACCCTAGCCCGGTCGTCTTGGTCGTTGCCCCTCGTCGGTCGCCGGAGTGGTCTCACTCGCCGGAGCCGGCGTGCCTCAGCCTCGGGTCTCCCTCCCCGGCGTCGCTCGGCCGTCGCCCCCCCCTCCCCTTCGCGCCGGCTTCGGGCCGCCCCGAACGTGCGAAGGCGGCGGCGGCTCCCTCCCTCCTCACCCTTGCGGGCCTCCACCGCCGGATCCAGGGCCCGGGGGCGCCGCTGCCCGGCCGTCGCCGCCTCCCGCGGTCATCCTCGCGGCCGAAGCTCGGCTCGGGCTGGCCACCGCCGCCTCCCCGTGCGGGCGCGCACACCCCGGCGGCGGGATCCACGGCGCCGCCGCCGCCGATCTGGGCCTGGCTCTGGCCACCCCAGATCTGGGCCCTGGCCCTGGCCGCCCCAGATCTGGGCCCCGGCCCTGCTGCAGGCCCTGGCCGCCGCAGATCTGGGCCTAGGCCCGTAGGTCCGGGTCACGGGGAGGTAGCAGGCTTCATCTTCATCGCGGAGGTGGTGCCAGCACTGCTCACGGTCGTGCTTGGTGGAGGAGTTTCGCGGTTGTTGCTGGCGGTTGCTCCTGATCGTAGTCCGGATTGTCTAGTAGCCTGGGTCGTCAATATCGTCGCTCTATGTGCCTGTGGAGGTCCCCTTCTTGTTATCACCATGGATTGCTCGCTGCCATCCCATCGCTTGGCTCGCATCCTTGGCTCGGTGGTTGCGGTGTGGAGTTGGTTTTGGAGGCCTTTGGCGAAAGCTAGGGCCGGTGTTCGCCGGTACCGACAACGGCTGCGTTCTTTGACGTAGTTACCTCGCTGGAGGCGTTGTTGTGGCCTCCAAACCCATTTGGTTCGCCAGGTGAAGACTTGGACTGCTCCGCCACGGACAGTCGGACGATGGCGGCGCTAAAGTCGCTCCCTTCGTGAAGGCATCGTCCTGCATGACCCTCCCGCTCTGCCTCCCCAGCTCGGTTTGCTAGTCGCTCGGTGACGTGCGTGTGGTTGTGGTGCTTATCCCTCCCACAGGTCTACACCTATCTTCTTGCCTTATCAACATCACCACGATTGCCTAGGTCGTCGTCTCTTGGCGGATGCGTTGCCGCCCCTTGCTATGCTCTCGGATGCTTTCGCGTCGTTTGGTGGATGCTTTGCCACCTCTGTCGTTCTAGGCGGATGCTTGGCCGCCATGCCTTTGTTGTCCGGTGGATGCCTTGCCACCTTTGGTCGTCATCTGTTCGTGGGTTGTCGCTCTTCTCTTCGCTGGCGGTCTCGTTGCCGTCGTTTGGTGGATGCTTGGCCACCTCTGCTGCTCCCGGGCAGATGCTTGGCCGCCTTGTCTCTGTGCTTGGTGGATGCTTTGCCACCGATGTTGCTGCTTGTGGCTTTAGGTGATCGTGGCGGTGTTGTATCTTTTCGATAGGCGTAGTAGCTTTGTCTTGGCTAGGTTGGCAGGCGTTGTGGGTTAGGCGTAGGAGCTTTTCTTTCTAGTTTGAGTTGCCCAGGTCGTTTGGTTCCTTCGTCTGTTTAGCTTTCGTTTTCGTTTTGTGTTGTATTTTTGCGATTTGAGGGTCTCTCAAAGTCGCTTCGTTGTAAAACTCTCTTCCGCTTAATGAAAAAACGTGCTATGCACATTTAAAAAAACATGCCGACGCCGGAGGAGTTCGCGCCAGACAGGTTTCTTCGATCGGGAGCAAGAAAGACCGTCAAAATTCGAAATCCACCAGCGAGCGTTCATCCTAATCTCCTGGCCGCTCAATATGTGTTGTCGGCAAGGGACGGCAGGTCTGTTGAAGATTTCAACTATCCAAATTCGTTCCATATTTAAAGGCCAACTTCTGACGGAGTGTAGCGGAGGCCCGTCGACAGGCGGCTTGGGCCGGAGCGGAGCGGGTCATGATATATCTCGATTAGGGTTTTTGCTTTGGAGACTTGATTTACTCATATTCTTGTAAGCCGTCGCCTTGGCGTTGTACTCAACCCGACATAGTGAAGTTCTTACTGGCTGACGTCCATAGTTTTTCTCTCTCACATCGGAAGGGTTTTCACGTTAAATCTCGTGTCCCTTTACTGATTTGATCGTTTACTTTTGTCGTTTATTCGCCTGACTCTTGCTCCATCTCCGACGGCGGTCAGGACGATGCCGTGTTTGTTGCCGGCCCGAGTTACGTTGCTGCTGGCACGTGGGGCCGTGCCACTTCAACGTGCACCCTGTGTTCGGCGTGCAGTATATCCACACAGGTAGACGCACAGCACATCACAACATGATCAACACACAATTTCTGTAGGACCGGAACAGAACCCACAGTCACTTCACAGTACAATTATTGACGAGTCACCCTCACGGGATCATGAATGAAAACGGTAAAAGGTGATAGCCGCTCAACCCCTCGAGTCATGCAGAAGCATAACATCGTTAGCTGGGCTACTAGCCAGGTAGCATAAGAACCGTGCGAGCGGCGCTGCATGACGAGGTCTAAGAGCAACTCCAGCACAACAGATAAATTTGAATCCCTAAAAACGCTTTTAGATTGAGAGAAAATTTTAGGTATTTTAAAGTTGTATACCTAAAATTGATGATCTACATTTCTTATGAGGGCTGACATGTTAATACAACATTTTCTGCATAGGCTAATTTGCAAAATCAACTCATCTTATCTTCTACCTCTCTCCCCCGCCATGCCTTCGACTCCATCCGCCGCCACCGTGCTCTCCCTCCACCATCTGCTTTCTCTCCCACCTTGCCTCGCCCGCTAGGCACTCGCACGACGGCGTTCGCCTGCCCCGGAACACGGTCGTTGCCCCTCTGCGCATGCACGGCGGCGCTCCCCTACCCCGACCTCAAATCGATGGCGATTCGACGACGAGCAGCCTCAAATCGAGTTCAACGTCGGTCATCCTCCGCGAATCAACAAGCCGCGGCCCTCGCGAGCTCCTCCCATGGCCATGGAGCAGCGCGGCGGCGCTCGCCAGCGCCCAGGCTCGGCGGCCGGCATGGCCCACGCCCCGCTCGGGCGGCGGCGTGACCCGCGCAGTGGCGCTCGCCCGCGCCGAGGTCGGCATCAAGTTCCGGCGAGCGACGGCGACCGGAGCCGATGGGGCGAGCGACGGACGAGTGCGGAAAGTTCTCGGCACTGGTGGTTGGACTCTTCCACCAGTGCTAGAAAATTTGGGTATCCACTCCTTCAATATGTATATTTGGATCGAGAGATTTGGGTCATCACCCAAAATAGGTGTATCCATATAGATCATCTGCCACTAGGCCACAAACGATTTGTGCTGGCAACACAAATATACCGCCCTGGCGGGTGGTGATGTCGCCCGTGAGCGCTAAGGCACCTAAGTCCAGAAGGGCTGGAGCCCGCCAGCACAGATAGCTGTGTGATGGCGGGCCTGCTAGCAAAGACTAACTCATCTTCGCTGGCGGACGACTTAAACAACCGCCAGCAAGGTATACAACTTTGCTGGCGGGTGTTTAAGTCGCCCGCCAGAAAAGTTGGAGTAAGTAATATAAGGCGCCGACGCGCTCTGCTAGCTAGCTGCTTCTGCAACTAGCTAGCACGCCGCACAAGTTCAGATCCGCCACCCCTAGCTGGCGTTAGGGTACGGTGCCGCCGCAGCCTTTTGCTACCTCCGCTGGTGCCACGACGGGTACCGTCGGGGCCTCCGGTCGTGATCTCGCCGCCGGCCCCTCAGGTGTCGACGTTCTCGTCAACTTCCAACTTCAAGTTCCTCCCCCGTCGTCCAAAAGCAGGTACACTGGTGATTGGTGATGTCGTGCTGGCGGTTTCTGCGCCCGCTAGCAGAGATGAGGTTTGGCCGCCATGCCAAATCGTCTCTGGCCTAGTGTGCCGGAGCAAACTCCATTAAAATCTCTAACGTCGTCGTCAGTTATCACCGTGTGCAGCGCGGCGCGAACGCGATGGTTGAGATCATACCGGTTGAGGTGTATCTCGAGGCCAGCAACCTGGCCGAGCACTCGGCAACGCTCGACGACGAGAGACGGACGCCCGCGGCGCACGGAGACGGTCCTCACGGCGAGCGCGCACCACAATGCTACACCTCCACGCTGCTCTCGGAGTGCTACCACGCCGGCGGGGACCGCCTCCTACCGGCCGGCAGAGCTACTCCTACATATGAGGCACTCGACGACGAGCGAAGATGGCTGGCAGAAAGATGGTACGCTCCGACGAGGCGCACGGACGATGGCGGTGTCGACGAGCAGCGTTCGTGTGCCTCGCCAGCGTCATCGCGCCATGGCGCTGCCCTTCTTCGATCGGCAGCATCGTCGGTCTCATCGACGTGTTCTCGTTCTGTCCGCTCACCGTCTACTGCTTCTCCCATCGAGATGTACATCAAGCAGCGCGCCGCCGCAGTGGATCTGCCTCAAGGCTCTCGCCGTCTATGCCTCATCATCGTCGTGTCGGCCGCCGCTGCAGTAGGGTCCATTGCTGGCTTGGCCAGCGCGTTCAAGGTTTTCCGGCCCTTCAGTGGCTAACGCCGCGAGGACAAGTGTTGCGTGGAGCTCAAAGTGTGCATGTACCGGAAACCGGAAGCCCGGAACAGCTTGTTGTTGTTGAGTAGTACTCCAGGAACTAGCTGCTACTGCAACTTGCAGTGGCCGAGTGTAGTGGCCACGAAAGATTTGTTCTTGTAACTTGTAGGAAATTTGTAGTTGCATCAACAAGTTAATCAGATTTTGTTCATCGAATCTCATTGCTTAGCATGCGTTGCCATATTCAATCTTTGGCGATGAACAGGCCGGTAACGTCGAGATAGACAAAGTAGTCCAAGGAAAAAAAGGAGAGCAAAAGATTGCTGCAGCTTAAGTTAGAATGAGGAAAATCCACCGTAAAATCGAACAATCCAGGTCATCTATGGTAGATAACAAAAAATTAATCGCCTGAAAATTAGCACTCCCACTTAAATGCAAACCGGGAATACGGGCCTTGAAACCAGAGCAGTACTACGTACGTGTAGCGATCCGAATTCCCACTCCGGCTAGCGGTTGCCCAAACGACGTTCTGGCTCGCAACGTGAGCCTATTAAACCGGCCACTCCAGCGACTGAACGGAACCGACCTCTCGGCTGCTACTCGAAAATGGCAGCCGAGTCTTCCAGCGCCGGCCTCCTCGCCGAGGTCGACGACTTCTACTTCTCCGTCCTCGCCCACGGCAGAAACGACGACGGCGGCGGCATCATCGACGACGACGAGCTCTTCCCGATATCCGACGAGAAGTACGCCGCGGAGCTCCAGCTGCAGGAGGTGATCATGTCCTCCGCCGTCGCAGCCACGGCGGGATCCTCCTCCGCCTCGCCACGTCTCGGCATCACGGCCTCTACCGCCGCCGCACCGGCGGCGTCGGTTCACGGCAAAGGTGAGTGCTCGTACGCCTCCTCCTCCTCGTCCCTCGCCGCCGCCGGGACGCCGCTCGTCTTTTGCAAGATCTGCATGGACGCCGTGCCGCCGTCGGAAGCGCACCGCGCGGGCCGCGGCTGCGCGCACGCATTCTGCGTCGGGTGCCTGTCCCGCTACGTGGGCGGCAAGATCCGGGAGCGGGTGGCCGGCGTGAGGTGCCCCGAGGAGCGGTGCGGCGGCGCGCTGGACCCGGAGCTCTGCCAGGGGATCATTCCCCGTGAGGTCTTCGAGCGGTGGTGCGCCGCGCTGTGCGAGGCCATGCTGATGGGCACCAACACCACCTACTGCCCCTACAAGGACTGCTCGGCCACGATGCTGGTGGACGACGGCGACGGCGGCGGCGGCGTGGGTGGAGACGTCGCGGAGGCGGAGTGCCCGAGCTGCAGGAGGCTCTTCTGCGCGCGGTGCGGCGTGGCTCCATGGCACGCCGGCGTGACGTGCGCCGAGTACGGGAGGCTCGGGAAGGGGGATAGGGGCAAGGACGACTTGCTGCTGCTGGAGTTGGCCAAGGGGAAGAAGTGGAAGCGGTGCCCGAAGTGCCAGTTCATAGTGGAGAAACGCGAAGGATGCCTGCACATTACTTGCAGGTACGTCGTCGGAGGCCTTCTTGAGGCGTTGCAAAAGAATTTTCAATCATCATAGTCGCCAGAATTAGCTGTTCTTGCATTCTATGATTGCCCCTTTCAATTTTTTGGCATCAGTTTGCACTGGAAATTTATGGGTATAAAATTTTGCAGGTGTGGCTTCGAGTTTTGTTATGGATGTGGAGGCAATTGGGGGATTACTCATTCAAGTTGCAGCACAGCGTGAGACGTGATGGAAGCGATCTGAGATAAAATCCAATAGTGTTCTGAAGTAGAAGTAGTCTTAGGTATTTATCGAATCTTGGGTGTCAGACTGATGATATCTCAAGCTAAATGTCATGAAATGGTTCCTAGATGCGATGTTTCTAGCTGATCGGTTGTTCATGGTTTCAATTTTTAATTTCTCAATACTTCCATCGTTCTTTCAAATTTACGGTTACAAAAGGTGACACGCGTGTACTGTGAACATTACTTATTGTGCTCCTATCTCCTGCAAAATTTACTACTCAACAACCGCATATGATGGTAGACAACACAGCCAAACTTTGGATTATGTCTGCACCATCTCGTTTTTTTTTTCATGTTTGACAATTGTTCTTGTACTTGTCATTGAGATGATGGTTAGATTGTAACATGTGGAGTAGCTTGCGGATGCAATTTTTTGGCGTGTGCACCAAAAATTTTTGTGCCCTTGTTCTTTTGCCAACTATATCATCTGATGACGCTGTAACTGAAGTCGCTAAGTCGCTGGTTTACTCTGTTGCTTGACAAACGAATGGGAATGGAATTGCAATCTTCAAAGTGTTCTGTCGATATGTGTACATATATACTATGATGATATGTATAAATTTGATTCTACCTAGGTCGGATCCAAGGGGGTGCAGGGGGCTCATGCCCCCTAACTCTCTAGTACTCATGGAGCCCCTCTATTTTTTTAGAAGGAAGAAGGGCCCTTGGTTCATTGCTACCACGTTGCCCACAACGCCAGACGTCCTTCCTACACTCGCCGAAGCGGCCGCTACCAGACATCCTTCCTACGCTTGCTGAAGCGCACTACGGGAAATCGCCTGTGCCCACGGCTCGCGAGCACACGGCAAACAGCCTTGTTTGCCGTGTGCCTGCCCACATAGCACACGGCGAAGCGTGGCACACGATGGCCCCAGGCAGGCACACGGCAAACAGGAAGGCACACGACAAAGCCACCTATTTGCCGTGTGCCTGCCACGTGACACACGGCAAACACGTGACACACGGCAATCTGGCATGTTTGCCGTGTGCCTCACGGGAGGCACACGGCAAACAGCCCAGACCAAACGGCCGTTGCCTCGGCCATTAGCTTTGCCGTGCGTCCTGCTGAGGCACACGGCAAACCCTTCCTGTTTGCCGTGTGCCCTTGCCACGTGGCACACGGCAAACAGGCGGCGCACGGCAAACAGGCTGCAAAAAATTCGAATTTTGCCTCCAAAATTTTTTTGCTAACTTTCTTGTCTATGTATTATTCTATGTTAGTTTTGTGCATGTTTTCCGGTATGTTTGATATATTTTATCATTTTATATCATTATTTTTAATTTTGCCGATACGGCAAATTTGAACTGTAACTGTTTCGAATAATGTTATGTAATGTTTGGAAACATGTTATTCGGATTCTTAAGACTAATATGATGCCATGTTCATCAGATGGAATCAAATTTTGAATATATTGCTCGCTTACTGTGTGCCCGCATTTGGGCTCGGTTCGTTTAAAAATTTTATAAAATACAAAAAACATCAAAAAATTATAATTTTTGGCGTGACGTCATGTTTTCATACGTAGAGGCTATGATAAAAAATTTAAAAGGTTTCGAGCAAGTTGACACATTGCCTCTTTACAAACCGAAGCTTCTCGGGAAAGATCCTAAGAGTTTGAATGAGATGTTGTGATTTGAAACAACGTGACAATTCAAATTTTGTATTACCACAAAACTTAATTTTTATAGTCTTCATACACCTTAGACAGGTTCATGACCAAATTTGGTTATTTTTTGAATCCATTTGATATTTTTAAATTTTTTTTGTTTAGGCAGAAAATGTTTGCCGTGTGCTTTCTCTAGAGGCACACGGCATAGATTGTTTGCCGTGTGCCCCATGGGCGGCGCACGGCAAACATTTTGAAAATTTCAGGAATTTGCAAAACGTGAAACATTTTTTAAATTCCAAAAGAAATTTAAAAAAATTAGAAAGTGTAAAAGTGTTTGCCGTGTGCCCAGACCCAGGGCACACGGCAAATAATTTTGAAATAGGAAAAAATAAAAAAAAATGTTTGCCGTGTGCCCAGATCCAGGGCACACTGCGACCAATTTTGAAATAAAAAAAATAAAAAAAAATGTTCGCCGTGTGCCCAGATCCAGGGCACACGGCGAAGCCCACGGCACTTAGCCGTTTTGGGCCGCCTCTCCCCCACACACAGCTCACACACACACAGCTCACACACGCACGCACGCCGCGCCGCCGTCGCCGTCGTCGTCGCCGCCGCCGCGCCGTGCAGCCGCGCCGCCACGCCGCCGCGCCGTCGTGCCGCCGCGCCGCCGCGCCGCCGCGCCTCCCCGCCGCCACCTCCCCGCCGCCGCTGCCTCCCTGGCCGCTCCTCCCCGCCGCCGCGCCTCCCGGCCCCCGCCGCCAAGGGAGAGGCCGGGGCAGGGGAGGCAGCGCCTCCGGCGCCGGGGTGAGGCAGCGCCGGCCGCCGCGGGGAGGCCGCGCCGCCCGCTGCCGGGGAGAGACGTGCCCGCCGGCCGGCCACCTCCACCACGACCTCACCGGCCGGCCGGTGAGTTTTTTTTCCGCTTTGTTATAATTAGTTGTTTGATTTAATTTAATTTAGTTATAATTAGTTGTTAATTTAGTTAGAAAAACTTAGTTAGCATATACTTTGTTATAATTAGTTGTTACTTTAGTTAGCAAAAACTTAGTTAGCATATACTTAGTTATAATTAGGTGCTGCCGAATTATTTATATTGACATTTCTTTGGTTTTTTGATGTGCAGAAGCCACCGTCCACAGGAGCCCATCTCCGCCTCGCCGCCGTTGAGCCTCTAGGTGAGCCTTGTGGTTTTGATGGTCAAAGCCTTGTGTCCGGCCATCGAGCCGTGTGCTTAAACATCTGTGTGCCCCGACCTTCGTGTCGTGGTTTTTGTTACAGGTTTGGAAACCCTCACCGTATAGGGGAGGTGCTGGCGAAATTTGAATTTCATATAATCATTTATTGAATATTGCAGGAATTCGCTTCCACTTATTCGACGGAGAGTCGGAGCTGTAGCGGGAGTCGGAGCCGGAGCGGTACCAGGAGCGGGAGCCGGAGCGGTATCAGGAGTGGGAGCCGTAGCGGGAGCCGGAGCGGGAGCGGGACCGCGAGTCTACACCACGCCGGCCACGCCTACACCGCCGACCCACCGTAAGCACCGCAATCACGCTCGCGTTACATGCATGTTCGTAGATCACGTAACCCAGTTAGGTGTCTCCCGTTCGAAAGAGATACGGTTGGAAATATGCAGAACTTTGCATATCTACAACCGTATCTGTTTCGAATTGTCCACGTTATTTGGACAGCCCGAGGATGCGTAGGTAGAGTAGGTTTACATAGTCTACTCCGATCTGGGACAGGATTTCGACAGCATCTCTCCGGTGTTCTCCGGATACACAATCTCCCTCTGGGACGTGTATTTGGAGAACAGCGGGGAGGTGCTGCCGAAATTTTGTCCCAGATCGGAGTAGACTATGTAAACCTACCCTAGCTACGCATCCTAGGGTGGGATTAGGACCTATCTTCACCTAGTAGAGAGTATAGACATCGTGTAGGACCTACACTATGTACATGTAAAAGAATTCCATTTTCAATTGCCGGTGTCATAGATGATGAATGATCGTACCTGGATGCACACGGTCGTGGGAGGACTACGCGACCACCCAGGACTTGGAACTAGATGAGAATGGGCAGCAGTTTGGGAGCAAGGCGCGACGGGTTGTGCTCGAGCTGTTTGTAAGTATTCTTCGTGTTACATCGCATTCATCAATTATTTTTGAAATTACTAATACATCATGTGATTTGTGCAGGAATTCTACAAGCCGCTGGATGGAACGTTGAACCAGGCGATCGAGGTGGCTGACACGGCCTGCCGCAAGCTGGTGGCCGATATGTGGTATGAGACGAAGCTGTGTGCCATCATACAGTGGTGGGCTCACCATGCGCCTAAACGCGAGAGGCGCCGCGTGCCGAAAGTGGAGGCGAGAAAAATGATGCTGACGAAGGAACAATTTCTAAATTTAAATGTTCAACATTTAATTGCTTTGATCAAGTATCGGTGCCTCCATAGTGCCTTGATGGCGTACTTGATGGCGTGCAGGTGCCTCCGTGGTGGCTAGTTAACAATGATCGTTGCTGGGGTATGGTGGTTGACAAGTGGTTCACGGAGGGTTTCACGGAGAAGAGTGAGGGTGGTCGAGTGCGGCGAGGGATGATGGGAGGATCATCACACCACCAAGGCAGCAACAACCTCAAGTGATACAGGAAAAAAATGGGTACGTATATTTACTTATTTATTCCAACGCTAAATTCTGCAGAATTTCTAATGAATCTGCCTTTTCCCGCAGTCGCAGGCACATGGCCAAGAAATCAGCATCCTCGGGGCTTATGCTTGCTCAAAAAAGGGGAAGGCGACCTCCGATGTCACGTACAACCCGGATGACCCCCCCTCGGCATACAGCAACTCCTCTGTCCACAGCCGCCTGAGTGACTACACCGAGATGGCAAAGGCGGTGAGGGGGCTGGATTTCGATCCACACACGGAGCCCATTGATGGAGAAACCGTCATGAGGATGGGAGGAGGCAAGAAGCATGGGCGGTACGTTATGGCTGGCAGCGTGATCGACACGGCTAGTACTCCCACTCTCTCGCAACTTCGTGCTCGGCAAACCGACTCCACACCGCCTATACGACCGAGGCGAAGCGCCGTACAGATAGACATGGAGCAATTCAAGGTTATTTCTGTTGCACTCGTCGTTCAAGCGCTTTACACACGTTAGCTTCGTATTCTAACCCATGCATCATATTTTGTAGGCCCAGATGGAGGCGCAGGTACAGGCGACAGTCCAGGAGCAGTTGCAGGCCTAGACAGAAAGGATTGAGCAGGAAAATGCAAGGAGATGGGAGGCCTATGCTCAGTACATGCAGTCCTTGGGCTATCCGCAGCCACCGCTGTCACCGTTCGGTCCACCACCTGGAGCTCGTGGCGGTACTCCGACTGCTGTGAGTGACTTTATAGCCGTTTACTTTCATTTGTTATAGTGACTTAGCACTTTCCAAACTCAGGATACAAAGTAGAAAGACTTAGTATAGAAACCAATGACTTAGTAAAATCACTTAGCTTAACACATTCAATATCTTCAACTTTGGACAGCCTTCATCGGCGGCATCCAATGAAGGGCCAATCAATCCAGATGTGTCGCCTCCGTGGCCGTCTCCGCAGGGGATGCAGGCTCGCTCGTGGCACGGGCCGCCGACTCAGCCGTGGCAGGGGGCGTCGTGTCAGCTTCCTCCGTCGTTGCCGTGTCAGCTTCCGCCGTCGTCGTCGCAGGTGCCGCCGCCCTGGGCTTGGGGTATGCAGCCTCCACCTCCGACTCAGCCGCCGTCGGACGAGTGAGCGGTATGTATCATGTGGTTTCTATGCCGTGTGCTTTGTATGAACTTGTTCTGGACTATGGACGTTGTATCAACTTGTTTATAAACTTTGGAGTCATATCGACTCGTATGGACTGTATATGAACTTGTTTATGGACTTTGTATGAATTTCTGTGGCCGTGTTATGGCTTATGGTGTTTGTGAGCTGGTGAAGCAATATTTGATTGTCTGTGATGCATATAAACTGCCTGGGATGTTAATTGTAAAGTATATGAACTGCATGTGATTGTTTCTGTTGTTTGGGGGACATTTGAAAGCAAAAACAGCAAAAATTTGGGCAGGGGGAAGGATGTTTGCCGTGTGCAAAGGCTGGCACACGGCAAACATATAGTGTTTGCCGTGTGCAAAGGTCAATGCACACGGCAAACAGCCTGTGTTTGCCGTGTGCCGGCCACGTGGCACACGGCAAACAGCCTGTGTTTGCCGTGTGCCGGCCACGTGGCACACGGCAAACAGCCGGTTTTCAGGTGTCCACCGTCAGTTACTTTATTTTGCCGTGTGCCCATACGACACACGGCAAAGACACGTGGCACACGGCAAACATCTTTGCCGTGTGCCCGTGGTATGGCACACGACAAACAGCTGTTTGCCGTCGTAAGGTTTGCCGTGTGCCATTTTGCACACGGCAAAGCCTTTTGCACACGTCAAACATTGTTAATGTTTGCCGTGTGCCTTTCAGGCTTCGCCGTGTGCCCTTGGCACACGGCAAACCCTTCGTTTCCCGTAGTGGCGGCCGCTACTTCTGTTGGAGTGACGCACGGTACGGTTAGGCCTCCTCCAACAAGGCCATGTCAGCTAGCTCTTAGATGGTCCAAGTCATTAATTGTCCTATGTGGAGGAGAGATAGAGTGAAGAGAGAGAAGAGCTATCTCTTGTTTAAGAGATAGTCTCATATGCACTTATCAATGTTTAATAGTCTAGAATTTGATCTCATCCAATCATTCTCCTTTGTTTTGGCCCCACATTAGCTTGAGTAGTGTGCTAAAAGTTAGATTGTTGGAGAAGTTGACTCTTATGCTATCTCTTAAATATATTTATAATGACATGGCAAATAAGAGCTGGCAATTGTTGGAGGAGGCCTTAGCGAGATCATGGAGTTTGAGGACATGCCAGGGAACAACAACTAACTCCAATGGTGTTGGTGCAGAACCGTTGTATCCTAAAATGTTCTCTTTGTTTTTTTTCATTTTTAGCTATAGAGACTATTTTCAATAACGATAAGATGCTTTCAATGATAGGCAACACTCCCATCAGTAGTAAGGTACCTGCAGTGACTACATCATAAGCTGGCTCAACCTAATTAGGGCACGTCCAGAGATCTAGCGAACTCGCTAGCTGAGTCAGATTGACTCCGACGTGGAGGAGAGAAGTTCGCAACATAACGCGCAGAACCTCCGAGCTAGCGACCAACTCGGCGCTAGGCTCGCACGACTCCCAGCGCATTCACTGTCTCTGACTAGCGGTCCCTTGCACGCTCATTATGGCAAGCTTCCGTTTTTTATTCCTGCTGCTAGCCACACTCAACTAGCGAAGTCGCTAGATTGCTGGAGAAGGCCCAGGAGCAAGACTTATAATTTAGCCGACTGCTAGCTAAATGATCTTACCATGTCATTCTAAGCCAGCCTAATAACCCATCCATATAATAAGTTGGCTTATGTATGTGCTGTAACATTAATATTTGGTCAGTGTCTCTTCTCTCGTTCTCACTATTTGTTTGGAATCCGTGTGAGCGGCCTGCAAGCTTACAACCCGCTTCTTCTCTCTCATCTTTTCTTCCCTCCATCTCACCACAAATCAGAGGTGGCATTTCATTTAGCCCGTCTATGTCATCCCATAAGAGCAAAGGTAATGGTTTCGCCGGCGTGCGGGCGTCTCTACAGCCAACTCAGTAGCTGTCGTGGGGGGCCTGACGAAGCTTTAATGCTGGGCGCAGCTTTACATGGATAGGTAGCCAATGAGCAACGCAGAAGGCCAGAAGTGGGGTGGCAGACTGATACTCCCGCTCACTGCTATAGATGGCCATTTGGCCCGAGGCCCATGGGCTAGCCCATAGCACGACGATTTGGCCCGACATGAGCATGAGCCCAGCACGAGGAGTTTCGAGCCCGTGCCGGCCCAGCACGAGATCAGGTCGTGCCTAGGACGCCACCAGCGGCCCATCGTGTCGGTCGAGCACGCCACGAAATGGGCTGGCCCGAGGCGGCATGGTGGGCATCCCAGATGGCCCATTCAGCCCATATAAACCCTAAATATCAGCCTCCATCCTTCTCTCAGTCCTCACTCGGCCTCTCTCACCCCCCGCCGTTGCCCCTCTCGGCCTTTCCCACGTCCCACCTCTCGATCCCACCGCCACCCCTCCCTTCCCAGCAATCCCACCGGCGGCCACCGCTGCGACCGCCGCCCTTGCCCTCCCACCGATCCTGGCCTTTCCCAAGTCCCACCTTGACCCCTTCGCCGCCCCATCCCTTCCCACAGATCCCACCGCAGCCCCTTCCCTCCCACCAATCCCGGCGGCGGCCGCTGCTTCTTCCCTCCCACCGATCCCAGCCTCTCCCACCTCGATCCTGTCCCCACCCCTCCCCTCCCACAAATCCCACCAGCGGCCGTCGCTCCTTGCCTCCAACTAACGGCGTCGACGCTCCCCTTCCCTCCTCCAATCGACGGCACCGGACGACAGCAAGCTGACGACTGAAGGACCGAAACGGCGACCAGAGAGGGGGGAGTGAATGGGAGCCGATAAAAATTTCTTTCCCAAATCCGGCTTTTCACAATTCAACTCCAAGCCAATCAGACAATCTAGCCAAGATCACGTAGCTAGTGAGAAGCCACTGACCCTAGGAACTAGATCGATGCAGCGGAAAAAGATTCGAACAAAACGAGCACAAGATGTGACCTCAACAGGAAGAGTTCTGCGGAAATTGTACAGGTCGATTGATCCGACCGAGCAAAGACCAGTCGATCGGATTTATCGCGTATGCTCCGATCGCAATCGTGAGAAAACCAGTGCAAAGCTCAGCGCAATTTACATAGGTCGATTGATTCGACCGAGCATGGAAAGCATCGGTCGGACTAATCACCTATGCTCCGACCGCCATCAAGTGAAACTGCTGTTGAGTGAAAAATCACCGGTCGATTGGTACAAGTCGCTCCGGTCGGATCGATAGGTCCACAGTACCCGCAGAGCGATCGGATGATCCGACCGGTCGATCGGAGCTTTCAATCGAAATATCGATCTTCTACCAAAGACGTTGCGAGGCTGCGAGGTGGGGCGATCGATTGATCCGACCGAGCCAAGTATATCGGATCGGATCGATTGATCGACTCAGCAAAAACAGTCAACTTGAAAATCAATCTCGCAAACGATCTGGCGGTCGATTGATCCGACCAAGCTAAGGAAAAACCGATCGGATCAATTGATTGACTCGAAAATGGTCAACTCGAAAACGTATCTCCCAAACGACTTGGAGTCTTGAGACAAGATTTTGGGTAGATGAAATACACCTCAAGGAGAGGCTATGCCCCAAAGATCTTGGTCTCTAACTCGCTAGAACTCTCGGAATCACAAATCTAAGGAAGAACACCAAGAACTCGAGTTCATCCCAAAAACCTCAAATCCAAAGCGATTCCCGGTGTTTGGGGGCAAGATATCACCAGCAAAAGAGGCACAAGGCACTCATACGTGATTCCCCCAAAGAAATCCGAGAGAAAACACCCTAGGAAGTGAAGAACGAAAATCCTCCAAAAATAGCTCCGAAAATTTCTCCGAAAATAGGGAAAAGAATAGAAGCTCGTGGATTCAAATCATGACACAAAGATGAGCAGCACAAACTCAATCAACCAACCATGAATTCACCTATACAAACTATGAATGATTCAAAATAGTTCTAGGTGGAGAGGATGAAAGAAAAACTACAAGTCCAAAGGAAAACTAGAGAGATAACTAGAGAGGATGCAAAGAGATAGCAGCCACCACCCCTAGGGGGTCTATTATATAGTCCAAGTGGTGGTGGTCTAAAGACTAAACTACCCCTAAGTGATACATACCCCTCAGGGGCAAATTTGACATTTGGTTTCAGATATTTTCCGGCTGGGACACCTTCCACCGCAAGCTAGCTTCCCTCCGACGCAAGCCTTACGGTCACGCCGCGTGTCCTCCAGATCGAAGCTCCTCGACGCCGAACTTGGGCCTGGCTAGTCACCTCGGCCCAGCTGCCCAGACTTCGCCTCGTCGAGTCCTCGGGCTTGATTTTGAGGCCCAAACCAAGAAACCGTCCTCCTGATGATTTTGTGGCCAAATCACCAAACCCCGCGTGCAAGCTTCGGTTGTGAGCCGCTACCTTGCACCGGCTTCATGTCCGCGTACGAGCTTCGGTTGTGAGCCGCTACCTCGCACCAGAACCACGTCCCCTCGCTCGTCCTTGCACCATGTGAACCGCACTTGATCCATTTGGCCACCGAGTCCTTCGAACCAAGCCTACTTGTATCTCCGCTCCTCGGAGGCCGCCATGGCTAAGACCTTTCGCGCCTGTTCTTCACCTGCACCAATGCAATCAAGCCGCATTCTACACCTGCAATACTTGAGCCAAGGAAAACGTCAATCCACACCACGTTGTCAATCACTCATCACACCAGGAAGCGACCATCCACCGGTCCTCGGACACACCGGGTCCTCAAAGACGACAACGGCGAGCAGTGGGAACCAATCGACGGTGCCGACGACGGCCAGCTATGGATGCCGCGGCCACCCGTCCCCTTCGACCTCCGCCCCGGCCTCACCGGCCGTCGTCGCTCCCCATCCCCTGGAATCAACAGGGCTATTCTTTTTACTGATAGTACAACGCACCTTTGGTGGATTCACTAATATTAAGATCCACACAAGATTCTTTGACTTAGTCTATCAAAGCCTTCAAAGGTGCTTCCAGAGGTAGTGTTGTGTACACGTATGAGCTTCTACGCGCGTTATGTTTTTTAGGAAAATACCTTTCTATTTCATTTTTTTTGTGAAAGGACAAAGTTACATAATTTCCAATCTCTTTGAAAATTATATAGAGAAGTGCTAGTGTAAGGATAACATAACATAATCGGAAATCTCATTCAAAATTACATAAAAAGAAAAGTACATGATAGCTGAAAAGTCTATATCCAATATGTTGCTAGCAGAAGAATAAAAATTACATAGAATTAGAAACGTAAGCATCGGATGACCATGTCATTATGTTTACGTAGTTTGCTATTAAAGTGTGTGGTTGGTAATGGTCACATAAAGAATGCAAAATATGTTAATATAAGGGTAAAGTATATAATACACATAAGCTAGTGCACGGCTAATACAACAAGAAAAGTTTGAATAATTTTCCTACTCTTTTATTGCCTAAAATTGAAAGTATCTATCGCTGCTCTGATGTTAATTAAAAAAAAAGGATTATTTGGTTTTCAAACGGCTCAACTGAAAGTCTAATAGTAAGACGGCCCAGTGGGACGCTATCCATAATGGTTTAAATCCTGGTGCTTGCACCTTTTTCTAGGATTTACCGGTGTTATGCGTTAAGTGGTAAGTAGCGTTCTCATCGACAACGAGGCGCCAATGGTGACTTTCGGGAATCTCTAGATCTGTCGGGTGCTCAGTCCTTAGAAGGTGCTCATAGGGGTAGGGTTTGCTTACATGTGTTTATAAGGGTGAGTGTGCGTGCGTATTGTAAACGTCTACGTTGTACCGTGTAATTAAAAGAAAAGGAAAAGATCGACCATATGGGTTTATCTTCTCATGTCGCTCTTGGATTTTTGTCTAAAAAATGGATTCTTTCGAGGCTATTTGCCACGTCGATTGATTTGTTTCTTGTGTTGCTCGTGGATTGCAACTTTTCTAAAAAAAAATGTTGCTGCTGGATTATTCTTTCTTTTCCATTCTAGAAGGTTATAAGGACACCTGAGTTACTTGAAAGCAGGGCCGTCCCTGAGGGCGTGCGAGCTGTGCGCTCGAACAGGGCCCCCATCACACGTAGGGCCCCTTAATCAGATACTTAGCTAGTAAATATTAGTGAAGTCTAACCAGCCAGGTAACCTTAACTAAAGTAGCTTAATGTATGTATTTTTAATATAATCGATGCCATTTTTAAGTTGTTCTCTAGTAAAAAGGTATCCTGAAGTTCTCAAATGATATGTTCAAACATTATCACGTTTACTAAAGTATGACAACACTGCTAGTCCTTTTATACTTTCAGCCACAACTTTAGAAGTGTATTTTCACTATATAATTCCTCTTTTTGGGGCCTAAACTCATTGATGGTACAGGGCCCCTCAAATGTCAGGGACGGCCCTGTTGAAAGTGTGTATGAAACCGTCCAAGGGACCTATGCTTTCTCTGGGGATATGAAGGTATCGCTGTTGCTGGAGAGTCAGTCAATGCAAAAATGGAAAAATGATACGTGCTTCGGGTTATCCGATATTCGGATTTGAGAGCCGAAAAGGAAATGTGTGCATGTGTAATGGGCTGGCAAACCCCTTTTTATGTGATAATAATGAATTGGTAGGTCTAGCTTTTTATCGAACAAACATGCATCCTTGTCGCCCTAACGCATAGAGAACTTTTAGATGCTCATTTGGAGTCTCAGCGACCTCATAATCAGAGATGCAAAGTCTCATCTAGCAGCTTCTTCCTTGACGTTCATCGCCCAAACTATTCTTCCAGTGCATTGTATTCTTGCGCCACCTGTCACTGTTCACTTGTTTATTCTTCTCTTAAACTAAGCACATGTTCGCCACCCTATCAGGCTATCACCCGTTTCATATATAAGCTATATATTTTCACGGCAATTTCGGAATCTCGATAGTGGAGATGTATGGTTCAAGGCAACAAGAGAATCGATTTGTCAGAACTGAAAAATGTAACTTTGTCTTACTAACGAGCAGTAGGATTTAGGTTGGTGACCAAGTAAAACAAGCAGCGTACAACAAATCATTGCGTGGTTTCTTGTAGATCCCCGGACTTGCCTACTTGAGAAAAGGCCATAAAATCCAAAAACTATATTGGGAGTTGGCACATTTTGGCCATTAGTTGATTTATCTGAGAGGTTGGACAAGAGAAGCGATATGCATGCAGCATGCCACGGTAATATTGGTCGATGACATGGGTACTTCAAAATGCGGCGTGGGAGAATCTTTCACATCGTGACATAAGATCACACGTGGGTTGGATTCCGAATCTCAACCAACAAGATAAGAATAACATCTCTGTTACGTATCTTAATCAGACACTTAGCACAGACCACGTATGTCATTACAGTTAAATATTAACCGAAACCTGCTCAACGCCTCAAAGCACTTGGCTCAGGAAAAAAAACAGAGCATAAAAGATTGTACCACTTGCCACAGAAATATCGGAACATTATTGTGCTGCTCTCTCCTTTGTAAACTCAAGAAGTAGAAGCAGGTCTCTGTCGGGAAGTATACAACTTGCCTTCCTCTTGGTAACAAACTAGGAATAACGGCGCGCTAACGCCGCGCCTGTTGCCGACTACGTTTATAATCAATCGTCGGTATCATGAATAGTCGTAGAGTCGTAGATTTGTTATATTTATTAGTTTTATTTGCTAATCACTAAGAACACTACATGCATACTAAAAACCAACATACACATACCGAACGAAGTAGGCAATATGGCTATGTGGCCATTACATGTTTAATAGGTAGCAGTAGGAAATGATGTCGTGGGGCAGCTACCCAGAGGCATAACATGCTGAAGCTGACTGTAGCGACGGGCCGACCGGCAGGGGGCCAGTGGTCGATCTTTTCCCGAGCAAGAACAGTGCATGGCCCCATCCGAATGGGCATTAACATGCTGAAGCTGACCATAGCGACGGGCCGACCGGCGTGAAAGTCTGAAACCACGTGACAAATGAGAATGCACCGACTCTAGATGAGTATGATTTCTTTTAATGATACAGATGTAGCTATTTTTTCTGGAGACAAAATTGAAATAAAATAGTGCTCATATGCAAAAAAAAAAAATTGCTAGAGGGCTGGGAGGGCGCCAAACCTCCCAGCGATGTATATGTACTTATTGGAAAGATTGTGCATATATCGGATAAGACCTTGAGGCAAGAGTTATTAATTGACTTTTAAAATTTTTAAATTTTTATATACATTTATAAATTGTATTAGATAAGGACTCTTTAGGTTACTTTAGACCGTTAGATCTTTATAAAATATGACGGTCTATAATTTCTTTTATTAACGTAGAATTTTCTAGGTCCTTTCGGTGAATCTAGTGGCTTTGTTTGCTTCTGTTTTAATAAAACTAGCAGAAGGGCACGTGCCACAGGCACGTGTTTTACTAAATTAATTAATGATGTAGTTAACTTGGACTCTTTAGATTAATCTAGAGCATTCGATCATCATAAAATATGATGGTGTAGGAGTAATGTACTCAACTTTGACTCTTTAGATTAATCCAACTTGGACTCTTTAGATTAATATAGAGCGTCCGATCATCATCATAAAATCTGACGGTGTTAGAGGGGACAAGAGTAACTCTGATACGAAAATTTCGTCGTCCTTTATAGTATAGATAGATAATAGATTTTAGAAAACTAACTTAAACCACGTACAAATCCAGAGACGGATTACCAAAGGGGGATTAAATGGAAAAGACGGATTTCACATGGATTTTCAAAAGAAAAGTGAAAGGATATACACTCTGTTTGGGAACTAGCACTAGCAGCCTTTTGCACTTCCCGCTCCTTCCCATGTAAGGATGGATTCGGATCAAATACGAATGGATTCGAACTCGGATACCACTATTTACCACATTTTAATTTGAATTCGGATACGAATACGAATCTTATCGAATACGAATACAAAACGAATAGTTCGAATTTGGATTCGCATTCGGATGTTTAGTTGATTTTGACAGAAAATATCTTAGTGTGTATTAATTCACTTTATGGATTGTTTTAAGAGTAAATTATGTGTATATATCTCATGTATGTTATATATATTTGAATAATTAAATATACATATATAAATATAAATATTTTTCATGATATATAAAATATTTTAATAAGAAAATAGTACATTAGTAAGTAAAATATAATTTATTAATTAGATAAATAAATTAAAGTAGTTAAAATTGATATGATTGTCCATCTTAAAGTTAATTAAAATTTATTTTATATACCATTAGTAATATTATAATCAATATGATTAGTAATTATCGTGTAGATAATTTTTAAATTGATTAAACAGTTTATATCATTTATAATTACTAGTTAGTTAAAAAGAGAAGTTAATTTATGTCGAATGTTTCGGATTTTTCTCGAATACGAATGTCGAATGCCGAATGTTTCGGATTTTTCTCGAATACGAATGTTGAATCGGATAGAGAAAATTGTTAGAAATCGAATTCGGATACATCCATTTGACATCCATATTAAATCGAATACAAATATGAATATCCATATTTACGTTTTCGTCGAATATGAATACGAATGATATCCATCTCCATATGGATGGAACCGGATCGGATTCGCATGGAATCGGATTCGGATATCACCTTTTACCACATTTTAACTCGAATACGAATACGGATTCGAATGTTCTCAAATACGAATACAAAACGGATGTCTCGAATTAGAATACGCATCGGATATTTACACCAGTTGGAAAACAATATTTACTTATTTTCTTTATTAATAGTTTATATTATAAAATTATTATATAAAAGTAAAGACTAAAGTATGAGTACATAACAAGTCTAAACAAAGATCACTCATTAATAATATCACATTCATTCATAATTATTTTAATAATTAATCATATAATAAATAATAAAACTATTAATAAATACATATTTTATTTGTGGATGCAATATTTTTTATATTAAAATCAACATCATAATCATTAGTAATGGAGATAACTTTTTTTAATTATACACTACCATTATTAATATTTAAATGGACATCATTTGTCATTAGTTATAGAAATAACTAACAGTTTCATATGGTCGAATACGGATACTGCCGGATATCGCCGAATACGAATGTGGAATCGGATAGAGAAATTCAACGAAAACGAATTCGGATGTATCCATTTTATTACCACATTTGAATTCGAATACGAATACGGATATCCATATTTACGTTTTAGCGGATACGGATATCGGATAATTCGGATTCCATTTCCACATTTCCATCCTTACATCTCCATCCATATTCCCATGGAAGCCTCACTCGCCGAGGAAAAGACGGAAATGCGCCCCTTAAATCCCAACAGAAGTAAAGAGAACCCCAAACTGATTGACCGCATCTGGTCCAGGTCGCAGAGATTCTTCTCCACTTCGGCAGTTCCCTGCGAAAAAGAAGCCGCGGCTCCTTTCCCCTTCCGCCGCCCACAGCAAATGGCGGGAGCCGAGGGGGCGGCGCAGCAGCACCAACACCCCTGCAGCATCTGCATGGAGCCCATGGCGCCCGGCGCGGCGCACCGCGGCGGCGCCTCCTGCGCGCACGCATTCTGCCGCGCGTGCCTGTCGGGCCACGTCCGCGCCAAGCTCGAGTCTGGCGGCGCCGCCGGCGGGGCCGTGGTGAGGTGCCCCGACGCGTCCTGCGCGGGCGCGCTCGACCCGGAGCTCTGCCGCGGGGCGCTCCCCTCCGAGGTTTTCGAGCGGTGGTGCCGCGCGCTTTGCGAGTCGCTGTTCCTCGGCGCGCGGCGCACCTACTGCCCCTTCCCGGACTGCTCGGAGATGATGATGGCGGACGAAGGCGGCGAGTGCGTGACCCAGTCCGAGTGCCAGGTGTGCAGGCGGCTGTTCTGCGCGCGGTGCCGCGTGGCGCCATGGCACGCCGGCGTGACATGCGACGAGTACCAGCGGCGCGCCAAGAAGGACAGTGGCAGGGAGGACATGATGCTGCTGGAGATGGCCGAGGAGATGAGGTGGAAGCGGTGCCCCAAATGCCAGTTCTTCGTCGACAAAATTGATGGCTGCCCACACATTAGATGCAGGTACCGAATAAACTCTGCTCTCTCAGTGTCACAGAGTCCTTTTTTTTTGGTTAAAAGGAAGCCTCTGAATTTTGCAATGCCTTTCTGAATTATGAAATTTTGCAATGCCATTCTGAATTGTTGACAACGGGGAGTTATGAAACTTTGATTGTTATGAAACTTTGCAGGTGTGGCTTTGAGTTTTGCTACCGGTGTGGGACAACGTGGGGGTCGACTCATTCTAATTGCAGAGGATGAGATGTTGCAGAAGCTACATGAGGGATACCACAAGGCTTCACATATTATAGTAGCAACAGTTTCTTTTGTCAACTTGTCTAGAGCTAGATGTCAACCATAAATTTTGTGCCACCCTTGAAGTGAGATGATACAAGAGCTAGATGAAGGATGACGATAGGTGAACCGAAGACGGTCTATGCTTGCATTGCATTACAGCTTGCGAAATATAGATGAATGAAAAACAAGCTCAAACGTTTATTTGGCATGGCTAAGTGGAGATGAACAACATGTCACAAGTATCCAAGTTTTTTCTTTCGTTTCTAAGAATTGTATTCTGATTTTTACTAGTGGATGGTAGTAGCAGTGTTTTAGAAGACAAGCCTCTCAGTTAGGAGATATTTACCTTTTCTTCTTTGTAACAGCAAATGTTTTGCCTTTTTTTAGCTGACTTTAGTTCACACCTTGTTTGGATCCCATGACTAAGGGTGTGTTTGGAAGGACTGCGGCTTCACCGAAAACGGCTGCAGCTGCAGCTTTGCCTATGAAGTGGCCTTTGGGCTTTGGCTTCACCTGTTAGTAAAACGTTTGGCAAAACGGCTTCACCTGTTAGTTAAAAACGGCTTCTCCAGACCGAGTGAAGCCACGTTTTTTGGCTTCACCATGCCAGGCAAAGCCCAAAAGGGTTTCACCACCGGCTTCATCCCTGAAGCCGCTGCAAAAGAACATGTTTGGGAGAGCTTCACCTGACGCCGGAGCCGCTTTTGAAGCCCTCCCAAACCTACGAGACACAATTTATCTTGCCCCCTTTTTTGCATTGTGCACCATGAGATAAGTAAATGGGTACTCTGGTCATATCTTGAATAGTTGGATATTTTTAATCTCAGTTAAGTGGGTACGGTGGACTATATAGATAACTAAAATAGTTAGGGTGTCTTGTCCACCTTTGAGACTTCCTGTTTGGATCACGTAATGGACTAAAACTAAAGTAAACTAGTGATTTTCCGCGCGTTGCTGCGGGATTTGAGAGCTTTTTGATAAACTATGAACCACTACCAATCCCGATTAATACAAAAGAAAAAATACTTAAAAATAAATTCGACGTTATGACATTTAGGGTTTAACAGCTAACCGTTTATATAATGACCCTTAGTTATTGGAAGATGACGTGAATATGTTGCATAAAGAAAAAATTGATGGAAAATAATGGATATATAACTTGCATTTTGAGAAAAATAGAGTTAATAAAGAAGATGAGAGGCCATGAGGCTCTTGATATGCCGCGCTGCCATTCTAAATAAAGGAGGGAAGACCAAAAGTGCTAGGATGACGTGGCTTGCTGAGAGTTGAGAGAATTCCCTATAGTGAGAACCGTCTATATAATTATATAGTATTTAGTCTACCTTTCAGTCTTCCTGTTTGGATCGCGTAATGGATGATTTGCTAACACCTCATACTTTAGGGCATGCCCGGATGGATTAAAACTTAAGTAATTTTTGCCATGGTCGGCTCCCCATGCATAATTGGCTCCGCCACTAGTTATAAAGGCTATTGTGAACTAGGTTAATTTGGGGAGTTGGCTAATTTTTAACTTACCTTTAGCTCCCTTTTAATATTACTATCCGGAGAGATCTTTTAGCTTTGCTAAAATTAACTCCTGGATCTAAACATGCCTTTAATCTTGTACAAAAGCTGGGCAAAATGCTAGGTATGAGTTAGGAATGGTAAGGTCAGTCTACAGAATAAAGAATGATCCCTCTCGTAAAGTTGGGAATTTCTCATATTGTAGGAGATGCTATAAGACTATTTTATGCTGAAGAAATATATGATCTTAGAAACTTCCCGTTCTTCAAAAGTACACGCTCCAGATTCTAAGAGCAACTCCAGCCCAAGGACTAAATATGGGCCTCTATTTTGTATTTTTGGTGGGCCTTTAAAAATTTATGTGCTTAAAATTCTCTCCATACTCCAGCCAACCCGACTAAACGAAGGCCACTAAACCATTCTAGCTAGTGGGCCCCACTTGTCAGCCGCACTCGGCTCCCTCTCTCCCTCCCGCGCCTGCGCGCCTCTCTCGCGCCGCACTGGCCACCGGCCCGCCGCGCCCCTCCCCGCGCCTCGCCGGCCCCCGCGCCTCTCCCCTGCCTCGCCGGCCGCCGTGCTCCCCGCCCCGCCTTGCCGGCCTCACCTCGCCCGCCGGCCCCAGCGCCGCCTCGCCGGCGTCGCCGCACCGGCCGGCCCCCGCGCCTTGCCGCGCCCCTCCCCGCGCCGCCGACCGCGCCCGCCTCGCCGGCCTTGGAGGAGATGCCGAGCTGCCGGAGCCGCCTCGCCCGTACGTCGTGCTGGTGGCTATCCCCGGCGCCGGCCACCTCAACCCGATGGCCGAGCTGGCGCGCCGCCTCGTCGCGCACCTCGGCCTCGCCGTCATGCTCGTCACGTTCTCCGACCCTCCGTTGTCGGCCCGCAATCAGCCGTCCTTTCCTCCCTCTGCGACGCCGGCGTCGCCATCGCCGTGCTCCTCACCGTCCCGCTTAACGACCTCCCGCCGGTCGAGGCCGTGCTCTCCTGCTCGTTCCATCCCGCACCTCCGCTGTGCCGGACTTCTTCTGCGCCGCGGCGCTGGCCGCGCTGGAGGCCGACCCTCCTCGCGCCGGCGTAGCGCTCCTCCTCCGCCCCGCCGTGCCCGCGCCGACGGCCGCTGCAGTCGGCCCCCTCCGCCTCCTAGTCCCGGAACAGAGGAAGGAAGGAGGAAGGAAGAGGAAAAAAGAAGAGGGCCCACGTGTGGGATGGAAATAGAGGGCCACCAAATCTAAAGGCTTTGGACAAACATTTGGTGGCCTCCACAAAATGGGGGCTTGTTTAGAGGTCCGGCTAGAGTTGATTTTTTCAACTTGACAGACTAAAATAGATATAAAGGCCATTTAAAGGCTGGGCTGCAGCTTGCTCCGTGAAGATTTACCATCGATCGGAGTATTGGAGAAATGGCTGGGATTGGTATGTCCTTTCACATCCCAATCGAGCTTATTCAAAGAAATCAAACGATCAAGACTCGCATCCAATGTGAGGAGAAGATGGTGCTGTGGAGATTCATTTCCTCATTGCGTGCACGCTATTAAGACTTAATTAATCTTTGTTTATACTACGTGTAATTATTGTGACATAATTGGAGAAGTGTAACGTTTGTGCCTGTTTGATATACTATGAAATAAATGTAAAATTCACACTAAAATCTGGGTGTATTCCAAAGGGCCGATAAAAATCTCACATCGACTTTTGAAAGGAAAAAGAGAGCACTTGTTGGGAACCAGCAGGCTTTTGCACTTCTCGCTCCTTTCCCATGGAAAGCCTCACGGTTCGGAAAAAGACGAAACTGCCCCATCGAATCCCAACTGAACCGATTGACTCATTGACCATTTGACCCGTGTATGCCGCCGCATCCGATCCTGTAGAAAGAAATCGCAGAGATTCTTCTCCTCTCCCCTTCGTCAGTTTCTCTGTACTAGAAAGAAAGCCGGTGAGCCGGAGAGGTTCCCCGTCTGCGCGCCAGCTCGCGGGAACCGTCGCTTCCCCTCCCTCTCCCGCCGCCGCGCATCACAAAATGGCGGGAGCCGATGGGGCGGCGCACCCCTGCAGCATCTGCATGGAGCCCATGGCGCCCGGCGCGGCGCACCGCGGCGGCGCCGCCTGCGCGCACGCATTCTGCGCCGCGTGCCTGTCCGGCCACGTCCGCGCCAAACTCGAGTCCGGCGGCGGCGCCGCCGTGGTGCGGTGCCCCGACGCGTCCTGCGCGGGCGCGCTCGACGCGGAGCTCTGCCGCGGGGCGCTCCCCTCCGATGTCTTCGAGCGGTGGTGTGCCGCCCTCTGCGAGTCGCTGTTCCTCGGCGCGCGCCGCACCTACTGCCCCTTCCCGGATTGCTCCGAGATGATGGTGGCCGATGACGACGGCGGCGGCGGCGCCGAGGAGTGCGTGACCCAGTCCGAGTGCCAGGGGTGCCGGCGGCTGTTCTGCGCGCGGTGCTCGGTGCCGTGGCACGCCGGCGTGTCCTGCGAGGAGTTCGCGCGGCTCGGCGAGGGGGAGCGCGCGCGGGAGGATCTCCTGCTCGTGGAGGCCGCCCGGGAGGGCAACTGGAAGCGCTGCCCGCGCTGCAGGTTCTACGTGGAGAAGTCCAGTGGCTGCCTGCACATTACCTGCAGGTGAAAAATGTCTCTTTTGATTTTCTGAACAGATGAAATTTCACTTTTTGTCACAACCCATGGCTAAAGAAAGTGATTGTTGTCCTTGCAACTTCGATCTAGTTTGTTGTTTCGTATATGACATTCAAGTTACTTGATTCAATTGTGCAGATGTGGGTTTGAGTTCTGCTATGGATGCAGCAAGCCATGGGCGCTGATACATGACGGCTGTCCTGGGGCATGAAACAGGTGTGGACTATGTTAATTAGTGTACTTTATCCGGTTGTCCTGGGGCGTGAAGCATGTGGATGATGCTAATTAATGTGCTTTATCTGGTTTAACCTGAGGCATGAAACATGTGGATGATGCTAATTAGGGAACATGTTCTGATCTGATTTTCCACTAGAAGCATGGATCCTGTATTCCTGTCCCTTGTCTCTTCCTATGATCTAGAGGAGGCTGTGTGGTCCGCCTTTGTTTGACCTTAGTTGACTAGTAGTGTGCAGTGATTGTTTAGTGTGCCTTGCTCTGATTTGAGCTAAGTATGTCGCGCCTACAATTTTCTGTTGTGTTACATGTGTAATCAAAATGTCTGAATGAAAACGAAACTATTCTGTGCTAGTAGTTCAATTAGCTTGCCCTGTTTAGTACTGCAATGAGAAATTATTCATACATGGAAATGCTTCTTTTTTGGTGTTTTGTTCCTGTGCTGTGTAACAGAAACTTCTACAATTCTAGAGGTGGTATTTGGGTTTTGATATTTGAATTGAAAACTTTTAAAATTCTAGAGGCAGAAAGTTTTGGGCATAGGCTGTTGCTGTTTTAACTGCTTGATATATGCTAGCTGTTGCCTTGTTGGTGTAGGCTTGTTTCTATACTGGACTGAGCAGTAATGTTCATTTTGTCTGTGGATTTATGTGAGCTTTGCCTTAGTTGGGAAAGGTAACTTGTACTGTAGGCAAACAACTTTATGTGCAGAATTTGTCTTCTTTGAGCTAATCATCTTAAACATTTTGTGCAAATTAGTACTGTGTATGTAGATACAACTACTGAAGAAGGCTTGTTTTTTAGTACTTCGGTACTTTCTTGTCATTCCATATCCTCATTTATATCATCCTTTGCTGAATTTGAGTCTTAGTTCTTGAAAGATAAGTTTAACGGCAATTTGTGTATAACTGTTAGCTTTGTTTAGTGGGTGATTTTCAGAACAGCTGATGGTAATTGCTCTATCGCGGTAGACTGGTAGTCCTTATTTTTGTTATTATTTTATTCTTGGATTTGCATAAACTCACTGTTTATTCTTTTGAGCAGAGAACTTGTTAAATATGCTCCTCTGCATATAGTGTGTCTGTTTCCTTTCGTGCTGCTATGTAAAACCTTTCAAGTGCTAGTCTTGTGCACTGTTGCATTGCAAAGTTTGGAAATGTGGAAAATAAAATAAAATAAATAAAACATTCCTGCAATTTCGTTTGTCATCTTCTAGCACTTGCGTCTCACTTACAGAAGTAGCTAGTATGTCCCATTGTTGAGTTCTGTATGTTGTGAGCCCCACATGGCATCATGCCATTATCTCATTACACCCCTAACAAATTAGTTATTATTTGTGGGAAATAGTGTACTGAGAAGTGTTAATATCTTGGGTGGTCATTAGGAATGTATAAGATCTCCATGAATGTTGAGTCGAGTCCCACACGTTTAGGTTTGCTTTTGTTATGTTTGAGATCATGCATGACTGGGCTTCAATGTAAGTTCCACTCAATTTTTTGTATAAATATCCTGGGGCCACGTGTGGGTGCATCATGGCACCAAACCCTCCCATGTTTAGTAGGGGAACATCCCTGCGATGATTTCATTTTCATTTCTTTATTGCTTGAGACTAACTCTTAGTATCTTTCATCTAAGCTGTGCTCGTTTAGTCGTTTTGTATATGGTGGACCTAGAGAATGCCAGCTCATCCTTAAGACCCCCTGTTTTTCACACACTACTGGTGCACTAATATGTTTGGTGCAACCCTATTTTTTTTCATTCTCGAAAAAAACCCTGTTTTTTTATTTAAGCATAAACAGTAAGCTTACAATGCAGAGAATTAACAAGCATCCGTTGTCATTTTGATAGTAAAGATTTTTGATGCAATTGCAGGTCTGGTTTCAATTCTGCTATCGTTGCTCCGGTAAGCAGTGGGAGCTGATACATGATGACGGTTTTTAGCTTGAAGTAGGTACGGATGCTGCTATCAGTAGGGTTTCTCTGGACTCAAATGTAAACCATGGATCGTCGACACTCCACAGCCTCCTCTACAGAATTTTGGAAGACTCTTCTCCTGTATGGGGGTTGGTCTTAACGAACCTTTTGCACTACATATATGTGGTTCCAGACACTTTTAATTAATTTAGTTTGATCTAAGCTTGTCAATGCATTACAAATTAATTAGGGGAATTGCCTTGACAACACTATTCCCTTGGAGTTTAACTATCTATGCTTGATAGTGACATGAGTTGTATAGGTTTGTGATCTTTTTTTTTATTAGTGTCCTTAGCCGTGTCAACTGAACTAAATGACGGTTGCTTCAGTATGGCTAGAGGACGCAGAAAGCACCGCAAATCAGCCTGACACCCTGATTTAGCAAGGATGCAAATTCTTGAAGCAGCATGTGAGGAAAATTTTTATGTGGGACTATTGATGAATGTGCAATTTTGACAGGGAAACTGATCAGTCAACGGAGGTCCTTGGCGTTCTCTAATTCTCCACTAGAACATGACGCGCGCTTTGCGCGCCCTATCATCTATGTGCATATCATATCAAGATTACCAAAGTAAACATTAAATAAGATGAGTTATGCATCAAAATTAACGCTACCATTTAACACAACTCAAACTAAGAATGGCTACACCACCCAAGGTCAAGAGGGAATAACTATATGGAGTAGCAACATAGACCATCAAATAGACTGCTCAACATAATTTAGACTAAAAATTACATCCATAAAGGTGTCTGTCCGGCACAACACATCCAAGCACCATGGATATCCTATCCATTAGAAGTGCCTATCCGACATTTGAAACATTACATACTATGACCAGTATCTGTAGCTATCAAACAACTAAGGTGGCGGCGGCCAATACTGATCCAAATGAGCATCGAAACCAACATTACATGATGACGTTACACAGTTTGCAGCCATAAATCCAACAAAATGATAAGACTGGTAAAATAAAAGGACGATGAAGCTCATGAAGACTGGAGATGAAGCACACAAAAACTGACTGCAACTGTTAAGAGTCAAAATGAGCAAGAACTCCACTCTGTTCGTGCATCCATGGTCGGGCTTGTACTGTATAGGAAATAGGGAATAACCATCAGGAATGTAATAACGCCACCATGGTTAAACTAAGAAAACTAATGTAATAGTGCTAGCATGGTAAAACTAAGGAAATTAATGTAAAAGAAATAACCATTAGGAATATATTAACACTGCTTGCTCAGACAACTCTGATGTGATATTGCACATACTTCTACAGGGCAACAAAGTTGGTGTTAATCAAATTTGACAAAGCATTGTAAACTAACAGAATGAAGGCATATATAATCTGTTCTCTCTTATCAAAGGGAGTCTAGTAAGCCACTTGCTCATAAAAAATACAATGAAGGTTGGCTTCTTAGCATGGCATTATCTCATAACAGGTAGGCCTGACAGTACATAAGTCTATCAACCGTTTATACTGGGGCAAAGATAGTACCTAGGCTTAGTAGCATCATCAGCAAAGGTATCCTCGTCCCCATTTGCAGTGTTGTCTTCATCCTTGAACAGCTTCTTTACAGTTTTTTTGTCAGACTTGGTAGCAGTTAACCACACAAGGCAATGTATATGGGGCAGCCCACACTTTTGGAATTCAACAGTGTAAGGAACTGTACAAAGAGATCAAATGTAAGCCCGACTAAACAAAGTAAAAAAGGAATTATTCAATGGCAGCATACACTACTCACCTGCCCTAATTTGACCAAATGTTTTCCTTTCCCTAATATATGCTATAAATTCATCAACTTTCATACGGAAGACTCGCACAATCAGATCAGAACGATCGTGTGGTTGCTGTCCAGGCTCTAAACGCAGAGCGTCCCCTATCTCTCTCCATTTGGTGTTGCATGTGGATGTCACAAATAGGTCAGTGGGGCCATAGACCCTATGGATGGCCATCGCGTCTTGGTAATTCATCACAAAGTACCTCCTGCTACCAGAAAAGAAGAATATAAAGAGGAAGAAGAGCACCTATATAGTAGAGAAGCAAGTTTTACAGCCACTAACCACAACGCCAAATTAGGTCAGGTAAGTGGAAAGATATACTGAAAGACATATAAAAAGAGGACCTATTCTTACTACCTAGAGACCTAACAGAACTGAACAGGTAAGTAGATATAGAGATATAGTGAAAGATATATAAGAAAAGAGGCATATCCTTACTACCTAGAGACATAAAAGAAGTGAACAACAGGTAAGAAGATAAGAGGCGCCTAGAAAATTGTAAAAAGAATCACCCCATTTAATACCCAAGGCCTTCTGGTTAACACGCAAAAATAAAACATAGAATAAAAAATATTGTACCAAGTAAGGAGCCGAGCTTACCTTTGCAAGACTGCAAGCACACACAAGAGCGACTCAACAGCTTCAAGTTTCAGCTACCACTAGACAGGAAGTCAGGAACGACGAACACTTCTTATTGCAGCAGAAAATGGCCTGAAAAGCTGCAACTGTGTTACTTAGTCTCACTAAAGCCTAGTGTGATGTACCCTTTTCTAGTGGAATGGCAAGCTTCAAATCACATCACCATAACTAAATATATATTAAAAGGCAAATAAATTTACCAGACCAAACAGGAGCAGATGGAAAAGTAGAACAACATGCTATAGGTTCAGACATTATCAGTGATATGGGGCTATTCATTTTAGTACCAGTTCACACACAGGATCTAATCACAGCCGAATGAAGTAATCTTCTTTTAATCTATCTAAAGTTATGGAGCCATTCGTACTCTTTAATGCACTCTACTGAAAAGAGAACACACTGAATAAAACTGCAAATACAACAGGAAAAGGGAACTGTACTGAAAAAAATGGCCCCAGTATATATTTTGGAACACACAAACCTTAGACTATCGATCACAAAACCGCAAATACAATGAAGGAAAAAGGAAACTCTACTAAAAAGAAGGGGCCTTGTGGTAGTGAGCTATGTACTTACCAAGAAAGATTTCTTCTCCAGTTGCCAGCTGAAACCTGCAGTTCCAGTAAAAACAAATGCAGACAAGTTAAGTGGGAGGCCAAACCACATCTCCAAATCTCAGTCTAGATCCAACATAAAAGTCTAGCACATCAAGGTGACTGTTTCCTGCTGCCAGCTTTTAGAATCTAGACGCAAGTTTTAAGTAATGCTTTTGCCTACTACCTGCTTGCTCTTAGTTAAGAAGTGTTACCTCTAGCATTTTTGTTTGCTGCAGGTTCTGGTAGAGATATATATAGCAAACTTGGTAAGAAGCATCTTACAACAAAAAAAATCATGTGCCTCTTATTTGCATTCAAGCAAATACATGGTGAGCAAACAAGCGCAGAGAGGGAAAAACTTGGCACCTCAGTCCCTAATTAGCTAACACACCATGTGCCTTCTATTTGCAGCTAATCAAACAAATGGTGAGCAAACAAGCGCAAAGAGAACAGGCACCAAGCACTTCACCTTTCCCAATCACGGTCACTCCCAGATCACAGCCACCACCAGACTTCAAGTCACCCACTCCATGGTCTGATATGCACCTTTAGAAGCACAAGAAATGAATCACAAGTTAGGGGAAGCCATAGCCTGTGAGAGCGCAGCGGGTGCAGCACTTCTGCACCTCTGCCATGGTCGCAGAGAACCAGACATGTACAAAATAAATGGATTAGAGGAGCAGCATCACAAGTTCAGGGATGAAGAGGAGAAAAGTAAAAGAAGGCAGCAAGCTACCTTGAAATCCCCAATCTGACCAGCGATGGTACCTGCAGGCACAATGAAGAGAAGAAGCTGTAATCAGTCTAAATCCATTGCACAAGATTCAGACGAGGGGAGCAATGGAAAAGGCGGTCAGATGAAAAGTTCACCCCAAAAATAAAAAAAGTCTAGCACATCTCCAAATCTCAGTCTAGATCCAACATAAAAAACTTGTCCCAAACTACTGAGCAGAAACAGGAAAGGGGGAAAACGTCAAACTTTGTATTTTATTTTCTGAAGCAAGTTCATATCATTAATCAAACACAAAGTGAGCAAGCAAACGGAACAAAGGCCAAACAGAACAAGGGCCGGAGCTCACGGATCTGCTCGGCTTCGTCTGGGAAGGGGAGAGAGCCGAATGGAGGAGAGTTGTTCCTAGGGTTTCAGACCAGAGAAAGGAGAGGAGGCCATAGACAAGGAGGAGGGGGTCACTTATCTCAGTGGAGGCCGGCAGCATGGCGCCTGCTGCCACTACGCGAGGACCAACTGCTCTGACTTGACGGGAGAGGGAGGGAGCGCGGCGCACGCGCGTATGGCGGCGAGCCGCGCCGCCTGGGCACTGCTCCTCGGCATGGCGTCGCACGCCTCTACAGAACGCGAGGAGGGAGTGCGCCTGGGCTTCTCCAGCCAAAAGTGGATGACAGAAGGGCCCTGCACCGATCGTGGGGCCTCCACTCGTTTTTGCGCCCCGTGGCCGCCGAGAATCCGCCACGGAGTCTGACTGACGAGGAAGCGAAGGGGCGAAGACTTTTCGGGCAATTGGGCCCGGACTGATTTGACGCGGGAGGGGCCCACGCGGCAGAAGGCAGTGCGAGCTGGGCAGGCCGCTGCTGCGCTCCGCGACCGGGCGAGGGGGCGATGGGGCGACGTGGCCGCAGGGCTGATCGAGAAAGGACCCATGAAATGCGGGCGTGCGAGGAAGGCCGAGGTCCAATTAACAAACCCGATGATATCTGTCTCTTTTTGGCCTTGAGTTCCTTGTTGACCTTCCGTATTTAGCTGTGGCCATTGTTTCCTTCTGCTGTTTTTTGTGTGACTTTGAGCGTTGGCATGGAGCATGAAAGAGGTGCTTCGTAGTTGCAGGCCATGAGGGACTCGGGTTGGGGCCTGGGCGGTCCGTGGCACGCACCTGGCAAGCACGATCCACATCCAGGTTCATGAATCCGGTGCATGAGCTGACCTTTGAAGACCACCAAATGTTCTGACGCCGAGGTCCATGGCAGCGCGCGCCGCTGCCCTTGTCCGGAGCTCGGCCGCCACGTCTCACGTGCATCTGGGACCGCGGGTTCGTGCCTGCGTGAGCTATCAGCTATGTCCTGGCTGCTGCAGGGTCAAACAGGTGACGGTTCTTCCTTTTCGGCCGTGTTTAGTTCCGCGGTGAAAAGATTTTGGAAGGAAATCTTTTCACATTTGAAGTATTAAATATAGACTAATTAAAAACTAATTGCAGATTACGTTTGGAATTCGCGAGACGAACCTAATGAACCTAATTAATCTGTCATTAGCACATGTACTGTAGCATTACTGTAGCAATTTAGTGTCTAATCACGTCCTAATTAGACTCATTGGATTCGTCTCGCAAATTCCAGTCCATCTATATAATGCGATTTGTTTTTTACCTACATTTAGTACGCCATACATGTGTTTAAACATTTATTTTGGATTTTGGATTTTGTAACTAAACAAGACCTTCGTTGTCCCCCCTCCCCTTGTAACCTGCTTTGGGTGACCGCAGGAAATGTCAGATCCTTGCGTTGGAGATGGAAAGGCTTTTCGATCTTTGGTTTCCGACTCAACACGTCAGTCGAGCTGGTGGTTTTCGGGTGGTTTGCTTGCAATTGGGTGCGACGTGCCCTGCCCTTTGTGTTTCAAATTTGATCGGTCCTGTGCGGATCTCACTTTTCAGTCCGATTTCTTTCATCCCATGCCAATAATGCGCCGATCTGCCGGCTTGGATGGCCACAGAAGCGAGGGCCTTGTGTTCCCTGGAAATGGCAAGGGTGAGGGTGTGCCTGGCGAGTTGAGAACGCCATGCATCGCCGTCGGTTCCGTCGCCACACTGTCATCAACAGTGGCCACGGCAAATCGGTGACATGGACTGACGGAGAGATGCCAAAGCAGCGCGCGCGCGCAAGTTGACTCCAGCTATGCCCCAGCAAGCAAATACAGAATGGAACCGACTGCGAATAGTGGTAGCAGTTCTTCGAGGCAGCCATGCCCATGCCCATGCGTGCGTGCCCTGAACGGTGAATCGCACGGAATTTTTTACAGGTTCCGAATCTACCTTGGCCCTGCTATTTCAAGCCGCCGTCTCTCCTTCCCACCCACCCGTGACAAACTCACACACACACACACACACACACGACACAAGCGTACAAACAGGCCGCGGCGGATCCGGACCGGAGACCCAACACGCTGTGGCCCATCCATCCTCGTCCGGCTCCGGCCACAGGCAGCCCACATCCACGGCCGCGCCGCGTCACCACTCACCACCGCTCCTCCCCGTACCGCACCGCACCGCACGCCACCACCGCATCTGGCGCCTCCTCTTCTTTACCCGAGGTGGCAGCGGCAGCCGGCAGCGAGGCGCCTCGCTTTCCACTTTGTACCCCCAGCCGCTGCTCTCCATCCAACCCCCCACCCCCCCCCCCCCCCCCAACTCCGCCGCCCCGATCCAGCATTGCGCCATGGCGCTGCTGCTGCAGATGCGGCCGCCCTGCTGCTGCATCCTCCTCCTGCTAGCCCTCGCGTCCGCGGCGGGCGCCGCCGCCGCGGACGCTGGCGGCGGCGCGGGAGCGGGAGCGGAGCGGACCTACATCGTGCGGGTGGACGCGGACGCGAAGCCGTCGGTGTACCCGACCCACGCGCACTGGTACGAGGCGGCGGTGCTAGCGGCGTCCTCCTCCTCCTCCTCCTGGCCTGAGGGCGGGCCGCTGATCCACACCTACGCGTCCGCCTTCCACGGCTTCTCGGCGCGGATGTCCCCCTCTGCCGCCGCCTTGCTCTCCTCCACCCCGGGCGTCGCCGCCGTGCTCCCGGACCGCGTGCGCCACCTCGCGACGACCCGGTCCCCTCATTTCCTCGGCCTGCTCTCCTCCCCGCCCTCCGCGCTCCTCGCCGACTCCGACTTCGGCGCCGACCTCGTCATCGCCGTCGTCGACACCGGCATCTCCCCCTCCCACCGCAGCTTCCACGACGGGGGCCTCGGCCCCGTCCCGTCCCGGTGGCGGGGGACCTGCTCGTCCGGGCCCGGGTTCCCTTCCACCTCCTGCAACCGCAAGCTCGTCGGCGCACGGTTCTTCTCCAAGGGGTACGAGGCGACGTCCGGGCGGATGAACGAGTCCGCCGAGGTCAGGTCGCCGCTCGACACCGACGGGCACGGGACGCATACCGCGTCCATCGCCGCCGGGAGGTACGTGTTCCCGGCGTCCACGCTGGGGTACGCGCGCGGGGTGGCGGCGGGCATGGCGCCCAAGGCGAGGCTGGCCGCGTACAAGGTGTGCTGGGTTGGGGGGTGCTTCGACTCCGACATCCTCGCGGCGTTTGATGCCGCGGTGGCGGACGGTGTCGATGTCGTCTCGCTCAGCGTCGGCGGGGTGGTTGTCCCGTACTACCTCGACGCCATTGCCATTGGTGCGTTCGGCGCGACGGAGGCCGGGATTGTTGTTTCGGCCTCGGCGGGGAATGGCGGCCCAGGTGGGCTCACGGTCACTAATGTGGCGCCCTGGATGGCCACCGTTGGAGCTGGGTCCATGGACCGCGCGTTCCCGGCGAACGTGCGGCTCGGCGACGGACAGGTGCTCGACGGCGTCAGCGTGTACGGCGGTCCCGCGCTCGAGGCCCGGCAAGATGTACGAGCTGGTGTACGCGGGGGCGAGCAGCGGTGCCGCCGCCGGCGGGGCATCGTCGGCGGCTGATGGGTACTCGGCGTCGATGTGCCTGGACGGGTCGCTGGACCTGGCGGCGGTGCGGGGGAAGATTGTGGTGTGCGACCGCGGCGTGAACTCGCGGGCCGCCAAGGGTGACGTGGCCCGCCGCGCGGGCGCTGTCGGGATGGTGCTTGCCAACGGGGCGTTCGACGGCGAGGGCCTCGTCGCCGACTGCCACGTCCTGCCGGCGACCTGCCTGTCGGCTGCGGCGGCAGGCGAGAAGCTCCGTAAGTACATCGCGTCGTCCAGCAAGCAGAGGCCAGGCCACGGGCACCATCGTGTTCGAAGGCACACACCTCGGCGTGCACCCGGCGCCGTTGGTGGCAGCGTTCTCGGCGCGGGGGCCGAACCCGCAGTCCCCGGAGATTCTCAAGCCGGACCTCATCGCCCCCGGCCTCAACATCCTCGCCGCGTGGCCCAGCGGCGTCGGCCCCGCCGGCATTCCCTCCGACGCCCGGCGCACCGAGTTCAACATCCTGTCGGGGACATCCATGGCGTGCCCGCACGTGTCCGGGCTCGCCGCGCTGCTCAAGGCGGCGCACCCGACATGGAGCCCCGCCGCGATCAAGTCGGCGCTGATGACCACGGCCTACGTGAGGGACAACAGCAACGGGACGATGGTGGACGAGTCGACGGGCGCAGGTGGCCGGCGCGTTCGACTTCGGCGCCGGGCACGTCGACCCGATGCGCGCCATGGACCCGGGGCTCGTCTACGACATCTCGCCCATGGACTACGTCAGCTTCCTCTGCAACCTCAACTACACGGAGCAGAACATCCGTGCCATCACGCGGCGCAACGCTGACTGCCGCGGCGCGCGCCGGGCCGGCCATGCCGGGAACCTCAACTACCCGTCCCTCTCTGCCACGTTCGTCGCTTCCGGCGGCAGCGATAAGGCGGCGGCGACGAGGACGACAATGAGGACCCACTTCATCCGGACGGCGACCAACGTCGGCGGCGGCCCGGCGGTGTATCACGCGTCGGTGAGCGCCCCCGAGGGTTGCAACGTGACGGTGCAGCCCCGGCAGCTGGCGTTCCGGCGAGACGGGCAGCGGCTGAGCTTCACGGTGCGGGTGGAGGCCACGGTTGCGCACGGGGAGAGGATGGAGCCCGGGAGCTCGGAGGTGCGGAGCGGCGCGCTGACGTGGAGCGATGGCAGGCACGCTGTCCGTAGCCCGATCGTCGTGACGGTGCAGGCGCCATTGCAGTGACTGGAGAGTGCGAGACAGATCGACCATGACGGAGCAGGTGGGAGCAGGTGAAGCCTGATCAGAGTGAAGTGAGCACGGTTACACTGCCTCGGTGTTGTTCTTGTAAGTTATGGGCTCCCTGGACCATGAGTCCGTGAGGTATTAGTGCTGTTTTTAAGGTTGCTGTTAGCTCTAGTATATACTCCACCATGGAAGCGCTGTATAATAAGTAAGTAGTAGTATTAGCTGCGTAGTATAAGCTATACGGGGAGTCTGGAACTCTGGCTCGGAGTTCTTCACTCCTCTGGCCTTCTTCTCCCGTTCAGTTCTCCTGCTCTTTCCTCTTTTCTGAAGCATGCAAGTGTGTGGTTTTGTGTGTTGCAAACTTGCAATGTTGGGAGACATCATCAGACAATGGGAGTTTTTTTTCTTGAAGTAATTTCGTGATGCCGCGTGCATTTACGTTGTGGTACCACAAGTGACTGAATCTGAATGGTCCTCGCCTGAGCTCACATGGACGTGTGAAGTGCGAGTGAGATATGAGTGGGGGGCAGTGTGTACTTGCAGTGTGATCTTGCTTTCAATTCGCTTCGCTCACTCGCCTTTTAAATTTGAGATTCGCAAGGAGATGGAGGGAATGGCCGGGCCTGGGGGCGCTTTGTCAAAAAGGCGATCGCCGTAAGCAAAGCAGTGTCCGTGCCACACACAGGGCTGTTAAGAACGAACATGCCACCATTAACAGCGGTTTTCAGAACAGACGCCCGTTCTCATGGTACGGCCGGAGCAGCAGGTTACACGGGTGAACGAGCCAGCTCTTGATTCCGTCAGTGACTGTGATCATGTTTTGTCAGTACTAGTGACGCAGTGCTAGTAAAAAGCGTGTATTAGTTGACCTGAATTGGCGTGTGCAAGTGCTGCGTGCGCTGATTAACCATTCCCGGCGGGGGCGACCGGACGAAAGCATGCGTGCCCTGCCCCCCAACACATGCTCCGCTGCTGCGGTGACCGCGATTCAGAGCGCCGGCACATGGCTTGCTATCACTAATTAATTTCCTCCTTTTCGTGCTAAAGAAGATCAGATGACGTGGCTTGACCTGTGTCGGGGCATGTTTTCGTCACGAGGACACTCGACACTGGTCACCCTTGTCGTCGACGTGGTTTGACCTCCATCAACGGCTACTCCGTAGGCCCTTGCTTGTGGACTTGTGGTTGTGGGTTGTGAACATGCCCCGACACAGTGCGTGGCCGCTGGAGTGATTGACTACAACAGGTCCTGCTACTTAAAATGGCAAAAAATCAAGAGGTTTTGGGCGCCGTGACCGATGCCGAGAAGCCGAGGCCATCGATCTCTTGTTGCTCTCATCTCGGCGTCTCCTCGAGGCGCGCTCGACGTGCTTGGTGCTTCTGCACCCCAGCGCCGAGCCCGTAGCCGCGCCACGGCGTGTGCGCGTGCCGCGGCCAGCCGGGCACGAGCGGCACTGCGTCGTGGATTCGGATTTTTTGGGCTCTTCTGTCGGTTCCCGTGCGCGGGCGCGCCACGGCGGGTGGGGAAGAGGGAGATTCCTTGTCGTGGCGCGTCCGGCGGCGACTCCGAGACGGACCTGCCTGGCTGCTGGTGGTGCTGCCGCCTGCCTCCACCTTAAAAGTCACTGACGGTCAGGCCTTGAGCTTTCTGGCTGTTGTAGCCGGAATATCTATCCCTCGACGGTGGATGATTCGCACCGTGCCACTGTGTGCAGTTTAATATAAAAATAAATATGTTTTCTGTTTGGGTCACTAGTTGAGAGGGTGTAATTAAAATCTAGGTAAAAATTATGTTTGTAAAAGTAAAATAAACAATAATTTTATATTTATATTGCAAAATATATTTATCGAAACCCTTAGTAAAACAAAAATTATATCTATAAAAAAATTGAGAGGCACGTTCCACATGCACGTGTAATCTATTATCTTATTAAAACAGAAGCAAAAGGAGCTACCAGATTCGTCGAGAGGGTCTAAAAAATTCCACGTTAATCTAAAAAGGAGAAGAATTTAGACCGTTGGATTTTATGAAGATCCAACGGTCTAGATTATCTCAAAACGTCCATGTCAAATAAAAGGTCTGAATTAATGTATTATCTTATTAAAACAGAAGCAAAAGGAGCTACCAGATTCGTCGAGAGGGTCTAAAAAATTCCACGTTAATCTAAAAAAGAGAAGAATTTAGACCGTTGGATTTTATGAAGATCCAACGGTCTAGATTATCTCAAAACGTCCATGTCAAATAAAAGGTCTGAATTAATTAAAATAGCCTATTAGAAATAGATGACTAAATATACATGTATTGTTTTGACGGCAAAAAAAAATGTCACACAAGGACTCTAATTCCTTTCATACACGGTCGGCCTTCCATACTATTTTGCTCTTTACTTTTTTTCCAAAATTAATCAATAGTCCTTTTCTAAAAAAAGTCGATGATTACCCACGGTATTTTCACAGGTCGAACACATGGGATAATCAGTACTCGACCAAATCAAAGATCCATAAATCGATACTACTAAAACAAAAATTGGAACCGAATATTTAACTAAACAATTCCTCAACACACAAAGGAACGTGAGAAAGAATTGAAGAGAAAGAACCTAATTATTTTCTAAGTGATATTGACCCGATGATTTGGAAGTAGAATTAAGCTTATACGGTTTACTTTTACCAAAATTAATCAATAGTCCTTTTCACCAAAAATTGATCAATATCCACGGTACTTTCTCGGACGATCAATACTCGAGCAAATCGAAGAGGGAATATTTAATTAAACAGTTCCTTAACACACAAAGGAACATGAGAATTTTTTTGAAGAGAATGAATCTAATTCTTTCCAATTGCCACAAAAAGATTTTTATCTTGCAAAATACAATACATACAAACACACTCACATACACGCACGCACACGTGCCCATATGAATACACACACGAGACCCTACCCCTTGTGATCATCTCTGAAAGATTAAGCCGATTGATCTCGAGATTGGTGAAGTAAGCACAGATGTCTCACTATCGACGGGCACGTCACCTATCAATGAAATAAATAGCACCGGTTAAATCCTATACTAAATCTAGTAAAATACGAGAACCCGCGCCGGGTCAAGGACTCGAATCTGCTTGGGAAGGTTCCACCACAAAAAAACGTACGCTCAGTTCATAGAAAGAATAATTATGGCCACAAAATTATGATTAGAAAATAATAGTTACATAATTAGATTAGAAAATAATAGTTACATAATTAATATTCTAGCATCTAATAAAACCCAAAGCAACTAGCAACTATGTAAGTATTATTTTTAATAAAATTAATTTTCATATTAAGAACATAGGTGGATGTGATATCAACGTCTATTATCTTCCCATTTCTTTATTCTTATAGCTGGTTATTACATTCGCATAGGCCTCAAAACCTCCCTGATAACAAGCACATAACTATGCAACATGCATAGGACAAAGTGTCTAGCAATACATAATAATATTTTGTAAATATTATTTTCCAAATAAGATTAATTTCTATATTAAGAAGAGAGGTGGCTTTGATATCATCAGCTATTATCTTCCCATTTTTATCCTCATCAATAGTTATTATCTTGGTATAGGCATCAATGCCTCCCTGGTAACAAATGCATAACATACAATGCTACATGACATAGAAAACATCAAGCAATATATAAAAATATTATTTCCTAATTAGATTACTTTCCATGTTGAGGTCAAGAGAGGATGCGGAAATCACCAGCTACTATCTTGGTAGACTTCAACATCACCTTGATCGCAAGCGAAATGCGACGAACATAGCATGATATTGGAAGCAACTAGCAAATTGTAAATTAAAGAAACTTGCAAACCCATAATGTCAGTTTAAAGCCAAGATTGTTAGTTGGGGATTAGAGCAGGTGACAATACCTTCTTCAGTTAGATTGAAGTTATACAATATACACTACATTAATTCTAATAGAGACGACACAACTTATAGTGAAAATCATTTGATTGATTGGCATAAAAGGACAGTAGATGGAGGAAATGAAACACATACATTTCCTTCCATTTTTTGTTTGCTTTGTCCGTGCTTGCGCATGCACTGGCTAAGAGAATGTGAAGCTATGTTGGTGTTTCTTAGCACTATCTGAGTTGATTATTCTCCATATGCATACACTGGTACGCTATAGTCGACATAGCCTCGCATGATTGTGATCATTCGGTTACCATTAGAGAGCAGTAGAAAATAGGGATATAGTAGTAGCATAAACAATGTATCATCCATCAAATTCATACATTTTGATGGCAAAATGTGCTCAAAGCACACGACAATTAGCACCAGTATAATTGAAGGGCTTGCCGGATAGCTTATAGCCGACATGTCGATTGAGAATGATAAAGTCAAAGATAAATACCAGGGCATTTCACAACTTGAGGTAAAAAATCATGAAATAAAACATTTTTTTACAATTTTACTATGATGTGATTTTGGAGAATAGTGCAATGGTACATGCTTCTGCTTCGTATTATGCTATGAACAATATGCACAGCCATCCAAACCAAGATGTAGGTAGTGATTGATGAGAAAGAATAATATGCACCATTAGGGATGCATCTTTGATAATTGTGGTATAGCGGACAAAGCTCTTTGGGAATAGAAGCATAAGAGAGGCGATGAGTACAAAGCAGAAGCTATACTACCTTATAATCTCCAACAATGAATTTGTTGATGACCTTGCATATCCTAACAGGAGCTTGGAGAACAATGAAAAGAACGAAGATTATGCCTTCTCATGGTATACGTGGAACCACTTATCCATAAATGTTCTAAAAATAACTAATCATGTATTGTGTTTAGAAATTTTTTAGAATTTTAGATCGCCAAGTCAAAAGGTAAAAATATAAACTCATGTAAAAAATGTATATATCTTTAGTAAATACCCAAAATATATTTATATATTAATCACTCTATAACATTTAAATATTCCTTTCAATACATATAAAAATAGGGATAGGGGCCTCCCCTGCGTTTTCCTTAAAAAATAATAATATCAATTGTTCCCTATTCTTTTTATTTTCATATTAAAAAATACATAACATAATATAGAGATGAAAATAAACATAGATGATAAATTGGCTCCGGTCATTTAGACAAAACAAATGCAGTTATGTGACTAGAGAAAAATTAAAATTTTATTTTAAAAATATAACATTTATGAGAAACTAGCCCCCGCGCAAATTGCGCGGGCCATCTTGCTAGTTAAAATCTAGTTAAAAATTATGTTTGTAAAAGAATAGTAAACAATAACCTTTTTTGGGTCAGCAAAAAATAATCTTATACTTATAGTGTATATATATATATATATATATATATATATATATATATATATATATATATATATATATATATATATAAATGTTTGGGTCATTCATCAAACCTAAAAAATTATTACTGGTCGATGTTTGATACTCCAATTAGAATAGTATAACTATAACTAATTATTAGAATAATTGTGTAATTCATGATTAATTTGTGAGTAGAACTTAATTATTCTAATTAGGCCATGGCACAAAAATCAAGAGGTATGTATGCACGACGAGGATCACCGTATAGACTACTTATACACATGTAAAGCGAGGAAAAATATTTATTTTTATATTAAACACAATATATAGACGTCTCAAATCAACGTCAAGAAAGGAAAGGAAGAGGAGATTCTGGATCGGAATCGGATGCTGGGGGGCAAGGATCAAAATCGGAGCAATCAAGTTAGAGGATATCCGATTCGAATAATTACTCTACGGGCTTAATTGGGCCAAGTTGGGCCGCTTTATGTATCTTTTAAGTAATAGTTTTAGCTCGTGATCTTTAGAGAGTTTCTTTCTTTTGCGTCAAGTTTAGCCGTGTCGTACTCGACTAGGAATTTGTAATTTCAGGGTATAAATATAAACCCTGAGGGTCATGGAAAAAATAATACACATTCAATACAACAAACATTTACTTCTTGCAATTTACATTCAAGTCGGCGACTTCGCCAAAGCTTTTCTTTTTCGGGTTCTCTTGCGAGTTGAGGCGTTCGATCCCCAAGGCTCGTGTGTGGATTCAAGTTCTCCTGGGCAAGTTAAGGCGACTTCGATCCCCAAAGGCTTGTTCGTGAGTTCTACCCCTACTGAGTAACATCTAAGCTTTAGCATCTGGGCGTATCGCTGTTGCTTCGTTTGGATTTATTCGACAGTTATCGATATAAGCTAGATCTACAAGTTTCTTGTTATTTTTAGCTTTTATCGCCCCTTATCCAGCTTAGAACACTATCTAATCGGCTCTGTTGAAGGCTTTATCACCGATTCTACATAATAGCTGTTTAACTTGTTCTAAGTGTTGTTACCCTAAGCTCTATCAGATCACTTTTATAGTTATCTTTTATTGCTTAGCTTTCAATCGGCTCCTTGTTGTTTGAATATCATAATCGGCTTTCTTAGCTGTTTCACTGCATATCGGAATCGGTCCTTTCACGCTCGATTTCACTGACAAAAGAATCGGCTTTCTAGCTATTTCTTAACCTCTGATTTTTGTCTTTGTCAATCAACAGGTAAGATTGGCTGGCACGCCCTGATTTTCAAGGCCACACCTTCGCTCGTGTGTTCGCGCATCTGTCAAGTCCTGATTTTTGCGTCAACACGATGCAAAGTGACTATGAAAAAAAGTGTTGTGTAATTACTAATATAAAATCAATTGCAACTAAACAAAGATAAGTACACATGTATGAGTATTGTGTTAGAATACTAAATACACGGGAGAGCGGTCGGTAAAAAAATTATTATTATCTGGGGTCTAATTTTAAATTACTCTCTAATACAATGTGTGGCATCCATCCTTCAGATGTCCTTTAATCACCTGTATCAGTCCCTGGATCAGTGCGCTGATACAGGTTTTACACAGGATTAGTATTGGAAGCAATAAAAGCGCAGTAAGTAGAGAGTTACTACCTTCGCCTTAGCGGAGAGTGGCATTACGGCCCATTCAAGAAGGGGATGGGCCGGAGTGCCCTACACGTCCGTGTACCTGTAACATTTGAAAGCAAGGCTGAGTACATCTATGATTGGTACTCAGCAAATCCTGTGTGAAATTATGATGTATGCAAAGGGGTGAGGTTATCCTTTGGTGAAATATAAATATAAAATGGAGTATTATATATTTGCAAACAGGGGTGGGAAAGAAGGATTAATAAGTTGTTTGGTCCTGGAGGGGCATTCTCATCCCTGCCAGTCCCCATGTTTTAGGTTTCTCTTTCCCAGAGACCGTCAGGGTCCTTCTGGGCCGGCTTATGCCTCACTCATCTGGGCCTCTGCCCAGCTCGTCATTTCATACTTTATTTCTATTGGTGATTGCTAATCAACGGGGGCTTTGACCAAATGGGCTCATAACCGAGAGCCACGGCTATCGACAGATTGGTTACTTTGCAGAGGTTGCACCCTATGCCATACGGTCGGTCAGTCCATACCCCCGCGGAGGGCGGTACCGACCTACGAGACCCGTACCCGCCGGTGTCTGTCTCCAGACTGCATTTCCTAGGTCCAGCCACAGGTAATACTGGGGGCTAAACAGGGGCTACTAATCATCATCCGCCTCGCGGATGTCGACCCGGGTCCTCTGAGCTCATGTAATAGGGCCCTCGGCCCTCAGGGTCTCCCTACCCTGAACTCTAGTCAACCCGTGCCGCCCAGTCCCAGCCCTCTGTCTGGGGCTGTCTCCAGTACACCCGTTCCCGACTTGGTGCATGCCCGACTCGGCACCAGGCGCTACCTGGTTCGCCGGTCGGCACTCTGCACCAATCCTACGGCTCCTTGGGATGGATTATCTAGGATCTACTGGCGGGGTGTGGGTCAAGGCCTCACATTACAGGTCATTCCCGAAGGCCATGTCCTTTTTGGCCCGTATGGCGGTACTGGCACTGGAAAGACTCTCCCGTGAACCGGTCCTTATGTGACCAGAGCAAGCCTTTGAGGCAGGATCCTCTGTCGAGGCTGTCTCCCTTACTCGCAAGTCCGTCCTTAGTGGTTCTATTATTAGTTGGTTCATTTTATACTTAATCCTAATATTCTCTCTCATCTCCCGGAACCTCTTTCCTCACAAATCATAAATGTGTAGAATTCTAAGAAATCTACTTCTAAATAACGCTCGGTCAGCGACAGGTCGTGACCGGGGTTATTAATAGGATTTCGGGCTAGAGATGGTTATAAATCAAGAGGGAGGTGGAATATAGAGGGTTCTCCTTATGTTTTAACAAAGCATGCATTCCATGTTATTAACTTGGTTGATTTTATTATGTAGGAACTGGGACTGGCATGACCAAGGAGTTGGTTGCCAGGACTTGCCTTCATGAATGGTATCTTGGACGTCCGCTAATGCGTACGTATGCTCGATGCTGACCAGGTGTGGCTTCTGGATCTTCCGGAGCTTCAGCATCTTGGTCAGGACCTGGTCATGCCATCGACCTATCGATCAATATAGAAAATAACATTCAGTAAAACAATACATCAAACAATTCCTATAGAATAGAAATAAAGGATAAAAAGAGATATTAAGAGATAATCCATTAATTATGGTAAATGGATTCAAGGAATGGAATTCCTAGGAAATTAATAAGTAATTTCCTTGGAGATGATCGAACGGTCGGGGAATTATATGGATTTCTAAGAAATAATCCCCAGGTGACGGTGGTTTCTAAGAAGGTTTGGAACAGTGGAAACGGGGTGTATTGGATCGCTAAGCAGTACTCCCGGAATGAATGATTGTATTAATTATTTAGAAATAAGTTTCTAAATAATTAATGGAATGGAATGGATTTAGGTAGCACAACGGTTAGGGTTCTATCAAAACCCCGGGTTTCGATCGGACGGCGAAACGACGCCCGCGGGGTTTTAGACGGGGTTTCGGCGGGGTTTTGGGATAAGGCGATTGAGATTTGGGGCTAGGATATAAATCCTAGGGAACTAAGCACATGGAAGTGCTTAGAATAATCCCTAGTATTTATGGAAAAACTTGGGGATTTTATGGAGCTTTGAATTGGAAAAGGGGATTTTTGGGGTATACTTAACGGGATTTTCTATTGGATGAGAGTTGCTATTTTGGGAATTGGGGTCAAGAAATATCTTAAAAGGGTTTAGATGGCTCTAATAGGTTTAGAAATATTCCTAATATTTTTGGAGAATTTTGTGGAATTTTTGGAGTGGAGGAAAGGCTTGAAACAAAGATTCGTGTGCAAGGATTGGGGTGTACCTAGCAATTTTCGCAGCTGCTGACGCAAGAGGCTGGGGTCCGCCTGGTCACTGTTTTGTGGGCCGGCCTGGTGGACGCGGTGGACCGGGGCTGCCTCCCCACGGTCCATACGGACCGAGTCCACCCGTTGCCCGGCCGGTAAGGCGCCGTGGACCGGCCGTAGGCCAGAGGCCTGTTGGGCCATCGGTCCATATGGACCTGGCCCACCCGGCCGTAGGAGGGGCTGGGCCCACCTGTCAGCGGTAGGAGGCGAGGAGGAAGGCGACCCAGGGGGAGGTCTTCTTCTTCCTGGCGCCTAACGCCATGGAAGGTGGAGGGGGAGCTCCGGGCTTCGCCCGATCTCGGCGCTCCGGCCACCGTGGGCTGAGCGGAGGGCACGGGTATGGAGAGGGGCGCAAGGGAAACTCGTTTCGGGCCTTGAATGGGGGCGAGAGGAAGGGTGGAGGGGCGGCCATGGGAGGTGTACGAGCTCGGCTCGATTTGGGTTGTGTTGAGGGAAGGGAGGGGTGCTTCCCCCATTTATAGGTGAAGGAGGCGCCGGGGGAGTCGCCACGTCGCGCGTGGCGGCCAAGGAGGGCGGGGCGGAGCCCGACGCGTGGTGGTGCTTCCCCGTCGACGGTGAGCTTGAGTTGGGCCGAAGGGGGGTGGCGGCGCCGCACCATGGATGCGGTGGAGCTCGGCAAAGGCGACACGCGGCAGGCCCAAGCTCGGGGGCTTCATCACGGCCGTGGCGTGTGCATCCGGCGGCGGCGGCACATCCGTAGGGGGAGGGAGCCTACGGCGGCGTAGGGTGCTGTAGAGGGAAAGGGGTGGTTGGGCGTTGGAGAGGCCATTAATGGCGGGGGGGGTGAGGTGGCGGCATGGTAGTGGTGCAGCTGCGCATGTGCTATGGCACAGCGCGCGGGAGGGGGGGCGGCGCTGCGGGGGTCCCGGCGGCGGCGCCAGGCGGTGTTCCGGCTATGGAGCAGAGGAGGGGGAAGGTTGGGCGTGGGGTGCGGCCGGCGGTGCCAATCGCACCCGTCGGTGATGCCTGCAGCGTGGTGCGCGGCGGTGGCGCGCGGCGGTGGGGATGCGGCGCGGCGCGACGGGGGCCGGCACGGCGGGGCACGACGCAACGCGGGCAGGGGAGGTGCGGCGCGGCGAGGAGTGGCCGGCGGCGCGGTGGCGTTGAGCGCGACGGCCGGAAGAGCATGGCGGCGGTGCCGGCGGCGGCAGCGGTGTGCGGGCGGCGGAGCCGAGGCTCGCCGGCGGACGACGGCGCCGGGGGAATTGCTCCCCGGCGGCGGCAGCGGCGGAAACAGGCGGCGGCGCCGGGGTTGGGTGGAGGAAGGAGGGGAGGCGGGCCGCGTAGGCCGTGTGGGCCGTGCTGCCTGAGGAGGGGCGGCGTGGGCCGCGGCCTACTGGGCCGAGCGGGGAAGTCGCGTGGCCCAGGGGCAAAGGAGGCGGCTGGGCCGCGGGAGGGGGAAGTGGGCTGCGGGCCGGTCGAAGGAGGGGAGACGACGAGCGAGGCCTGGAATTGGAGGACCAAAACCAGACTTCGGTGACAGGTTGTGAGGAATGCTGGGCTGAAGGCGAGATTTGGCCCGATTATTTATTTAAATGATTTTCTATTTATTGGAATAGGGTTTTGAACTTAAATTTGAATGGGGATTCATATTTAGATAGAATCTAAGTGTGAGGCTCGGAATGAATATTATTTTGGGGGGATTTTGGTGGAGTTAGAAATATGACTTAATATTTAAATTAGATTTAAATATTAAATCCAAAAGATTGGGAAGGGAACTTGAAGGGACCTCTATTTAGAGATTTAGAGAGAATTATAAGCATCCAAATGCAGCGAATATGTTTAATTCAATGCATGGTTTATTTTAGCAAAGATATTTTGAATATTGTTAGGGGGATAATTAGGTTTAATTAAAGAAAAATTTTGATAAGCCTATATTTCTAAATGCCTTAAAAAGCAGGGTGTTACACAATGCATCTTCAAATTATTACCACATACGGGAGCACGAGTCGATGGACTGGTATGAGCTAATTGTGGGATGTACAAGTTTATTATCGTGTTGATCTAGATTACACAATTAGTTTCGCAATTAACTTATACTTAGTCCTTATACGCATCTAAACATCAGGCTAATTTTTAGACCGAAAGATCCAAACTGGGCATAGGGCGATATAGTAGCCCACCATTTTAGCCTAGCAATTTTAAAGTTTGCGCTCTAAAAAGAATTGAGTCAAAATTTTATACATATTTAGCCTATAAAGGGATTTGTCGGATTGTTAAGACGACATACAGGCCTTGGTCCATTACCACTCCTCAGGCTATACCTAAGCATTTTAGGCCTGGCCCGATCCCGCCGGCGACCCTATGCGGAACTGGACAGAAAAAATGAGCATAATTGTTTTCTTGACCAGAACTATTGTTTTCACTACATTTGCACTAGAAAAGAGTGGGAAGTCAGATCTTGACCTAGCTTGGGATGGTCTTTGCCTTTGGGTGTTTCTTTCCTCCTTGGAGGCACAATCATTGCACCCTTTTTCTACCTCACCACCAGATCTCCAGGTGAAAACTATGTCCCGATTCAAGACAGGCGGTGATTACGACTATCATCGTGTTCTCAGTAGAGGCGTCGTTTTGGAAGATTTTTGTGTGGTGGTGTACTTCGTGTGGATGCTTTGCATTCAGAGTCTTCAACAACTAAAGGTATCTTATATATTTGCACCGCCTTTGAGGGTGGAAGTGAGAGTGTTGATAGTAGCGGTCTTGATTTGGTGGCCAGAGCTTCAAGTGCAACAGACGGAGTTGCTTTCTTTTCCTATGTTAGATTTGGTTCATCCTTCAATTTCGCATTTACCCAAGTTGTGGTGAAGTTGGTTCATGTGGAGTCGACCTTACGAAACAAGTCTTGACAGTAGAATTACTCAATCATATGCGAATGATCACCCCAGCAATGTTAGCTCTAAGCTCCACCAACATCGGAAGTTTGTATCGCTCAAAACTGAGGTCATTGTGGTTTTCTTGGAGTCCACATAAGTTGTTTGGTACTACTACACTGTGGTGTATTCATCACTGAACTTCTTCCTTACTGTCGTTTCCCTTAGTTCATCATTGTCCAACTCGTGTCCTTGCTGATTGTTGAGCAAAGGTGAGAAACATCCTCATGTCCTTGCTGTACTTCTTCGTTGTATGTATGCTTGTCGTGAGTAGAAGAAGAAGTTGTTTGTGAATCTCCAAGACCAAGACATGGAAGGGTGTTCTCAATTTCCATTTAAAGGCAAGTGTCCTTGATTATATCCAACATCATACTTTATTTTGTTTGATTAGAGTGAACATTAGTTGTATGCTAAGTCTGATTTGAATCCATGATAGGGTAGCTAGAATTACTTTTATTCTTCTTTGAAGTTTGGATTGGTTTAGTACTAACATGTTTAGACTTGCAGTCTTGTGGATTGGGCTAATGAAAGTAGTTTTATACAGGTTTCGATGATAAAATATGAACAGGTTGGCAAAAATAACATTAGAGTGGGGAATCTGGGCAGTGTGAACATAATGGTATTATGATTTGGTCATTTTATTTATTTTTTCTGGGTTTATATTGGTTTCTGCCTCAGATTCTAAGGACCAATTCTTGGACAAGTTACCCGGCAAAATTGTGTTACCACAAGGTCTGTATGGTTCTACACCTATCTAATTAATTAGGAGATACCCGAGTGGATATTAGTTTCATAGCTGCTGGGGACGGAAGAAGACTTTAACACTCTATACTTTGGATAGGTATTTGGGACGAAAGTATACTTCTATGGCTTTCACATTCAGTAGAAGAGGGATATAAGATCGCTTCTATGGCATGCACTATGAGCTAATACATATGAGAGGAGTTTTTGTAAAGACCTTGTAGTGAAATCTAGTTAAACATATTAAAAAATGTGATATGAGAATAATTGCCCCTAACAAACAGGAATCACTACTCTTGGATAAAGTATACAACTTCTAGATAGTATAAAATTGGTATACCATCCATGTTCATTGTTAACAATGGGCTTGGAATTCTTTGTAATTAGTGGAGATCAAGTGGATGATTGGTTTGTTTGTGGTTTGCTCAGATCGATTGTTGAGGGCCTATACTGATTTCTCAGGTTTGGATCTGGTTGAGTTGGTGGTTTCACATTTGGAAAATAAGTGCTAAAGACTTTGGATAAAATCGCGGAATTTTTGCTTAAGCGTTGTTAACCCCAAAATCCCTCCTAATGTGGGGATCATGTAATAATTTTTCCCATGCTTGCGGAGTATAATTCATTGTACTCACCTCTCCTTTATTGCTATGCTGCCCTAAACCCGAGGATGATATGCACTTCTCTAAAAACGGTGGCTTTAATCTAGACATTCGGTTTTAAGTTGGCGTACCCTAGTCAACTGTCTTTGGAGATTGACTCGTTACACTGACGACTCGATATATCTATGTATTTTTTTAGACCCATAGGTCCTTTTGTAATGAAGTTTATTGTTTATGTAACTAATAACACGTCTATAATTCACTATTTTAAGCACATGTGTGATTAAACTCATCCTAAATGTGATTATTATTCCGTTTTATTTTTAAAATCGGGTGTGACATAAGGTGCACAATTTTGAGATTCATGCATATTCTTGCATAAATGCAAAATTCATAATTGGGGCCAAGAATACCCTAAATGTCATATGTGACCAAGATTCATGATCATGATGCCATTAATCACCAAAATATTAATTGAGTTCATAATATTTCAATGTGTCGCTTTGGTGATTTATGACAACTCAACCTCAAGTATACAATGAGAGTTGAAGCAATCACCTTGTTAGATATGCGTCTATGAGTAATATGAAGCAATGATACAAAAGAACATATACATATAGAACAAAGTTACCGCCGATTCATGTAGTAAAGGATATAGGCGAAGCATTACAAGCATAAACGCACAACATGTCATAGAAATATACAAAGATAGACATTCATGACGTACAAACATATGACATGACCACATAATAATATGATATTGTTCAACAAAGCTCCAACCAAGGTTTTAGAAAAAACCTACAAACCACTAACACTTAGGCGATCCTTGTTTTTGATGAATTGAACTTCCGGTATTTGTAAAGTTCTGATGTGTGAGGTTAAATGTGAACCTTTTAGTTTTTAAAGTATCACACTTTCAATGTTGAATTTGTCGAGACTTGCATGCTTTCTTTTGAAACGTCACGAAATCTAAACTGCCACATCTGTACATCAATAGATAACTAACCTTCATGCATACCGCCTTCTTCAAGATACAAAGCGAATAGGGATATACTAAAAAACTGAATAAAATAAAAGTAGGAAATTGTTGTACATTAAAGACAAGTATGGAAGCAATCAACTCTTCACGGCACCATCATGGTGCAAGCATGTCCTTACTATATAACACAAAGTATCATACAAGCAATCACATGTTTCATGGCCTTATAGCATATTCCATTGTATCTTTATAAATCAATTTTGTAGCCTTGTAGGATTTATAAATACATACTATTCCGCTACTTCTTGCTCCACACCAAATGCCTTCCTCAATAGAATTCCAGGCTGTCAAACAAAGTTCTAGCAATGTGTAACGGATTGGTCATTTCTGACTTAAATATTAGGCCACCGATGCCTAGAATCACAAACAAGCCAGTTGCAGAGATGGGTCAAGAGATGATTCATGAAAAGAAGATCGGGAATTTTGGTATATGTCGTGCAAAGAGGGTGTGGAAGATAGATGAGGACGAGGAAGATTTTGAAGTTGATTTCCAAACATTTCTGAAGGAATACAATGAGGAGGATAATTTTGTGCCACTCATGGATGGCTTAAGGTCAAAAAAAGAGAAAGTTGGACTCAATTTTGTAAAGAAAGGTAAGGATTTACTAACAAAGTTGTGGATTTCTATGTGCATCGCTATCATATGCGTTCAAATATGTGAATATGTATAAATTTTTCTCCCATAGTTCGCTTTCATGTAAAGAAGTGGATTCTATCTTTAGATAGAAAAAAATTCTAGGACCCTTTTGAGGTTGTTGATGATCGTAATAAAATAGTGACTAGTTCGATCTTTTGGTAGCCCTACACATGGTTACGGTTTTTTCTCACATCTTTGTTTGTTGAGTTTTCTAGCAATTCTGGGGGCGGGGTGGGGTGACATCATTGGATACTTTGAGTTGGAGTATGGCGCGTGGGTTTCATTATAACAATACCATTAATTGGATGGTTGTTAGATATATGTATATATATTTAATATGTTTTTAGAATATCTCGATTGGGGTGGTTTATCTATGTCTTGTGTTACATTTCACATCAACTAGACTCATTCTGTTTTTCAATTGCTTTATGATAATGTGAAATTGTGAATATATCTCAAGGTAAATTTCATGGTGTTCTGGTTAACATTTCTTCCTCCAAAGAACTAGCAAAAGCCACTTCATCTGACCATGTCATTATAGTGAATAAATAATTGTTATCTATGTTTATTTACTACATGTATTGTTGAAACTTGATTTCTAGATAGATGAAGTGTTAATGTAATACTAATACTTCTTACTTTGTAGATGCTATGATGCTCCAAAAACTATACCCTACTGATGAAGGCCTCATTGTAAGCCCAAAGAAGCAGCGTAAGAACCCATATAGAGGCATCCGCAAACGCCCATGGGGCAAATGGGCAGCTGAAATTCGTGATCCTAGAAAGGGTGTTCGTGTTTGGTTAGGCACATATACAACACCGGAAGATGCTGCAAGGGCATATGATGCTGAGGCTCTGAAGATCAGAGGCAACAAGGCAAAGGTGAATTTCCCTAAAGAGGTATCACCAAATATGATAAGTAATACACCAAAACCAATCGTTACAGCAATGCCAACAAGGCCTTTTACAGCAGAAAAGCTAAACACCAATGCATTGGTAAGCCTGACAGACAACTCAAGTGAGGATTTATTCTCGGTGGTGAACTTCAGTGGCAAAAATGCTCGCTCAATTCCTATGAAAATGCCCCATGACTCTTATGAGATCCCAAGGATAGGGGAATGGCCAATTCAAAATAGATTTTCGGTTGGTTCTTCAAGCAATGCATCAATGAACTTTATGGGTGACAATTCCACCTCAGTTCGTAATGAGCTTTTTGGGTTGCCCTCTATGAAAATGCCTCATGTTCAGTATGAGATTCCAAGGATGAGCAAATGTCCAAATCAAAACAATTTTTTGATTAGTTCTTCAATTAATGGATTGGTGAGCTTGAGTGGCAACAGTGATAGCTCAACCCATACTGAAGGTTTTGGGTCGCTCTCTATGGTAATGCCTCATGTGCCTTCTGAGATCCCAAGGATGGGCCATTGCTCAAGTCAAAACCCATTTTCAATTGGTTCTTCAAGCAATGGATTGAAGAACTTTATAGGCAACAATTCCACCTTAGTTCGTACTGGGGGTTTTGAGTTTCTCTCTATGAAAAAGCCTGATGCCCAACCTGAGATCCCAAGGATTAGCCAGTTTCCAAGTCAAAACAATATTTTGATTAGTTCTTCAATCAATGGACTGGTGAACTTGAGTGACAACAATGCTAGCTCAACCCCTACTGAGGGTTTTGGGTTGCTTTCTCTGAAAATGCCTCATGTGCCTTCTGATATCACAAGTATGGGTCATTGTTCAAGTCAAAACTCACTTTCAATTGGTTCTTCAAGCAAAGGGTTGGGCAATGAGATTAGCATGACCATGAATGCAAGCTCTTTTCTACCACATGTTGCCATGGCAAAGTTCAATCAACCAACTTTTGTCGGTCCATCAACAATTATAGAAAGCAATGTTGGCGCATTTGTTCCTACTTTGAGCAGTGCCACAACCAATGTCCCTTTAGATATGGCTGGTGTTGATGCTGGGACAAAAATAGATTTACAACCTACCCTCCCAGTGATGAAAAATGAATCTATTCCTTCCATTTTACATGATGATATCAGTGAGGATGTTGCTGCAGAGATCAGTATGTGGGAGTTTTATGACGGCATGTTACCAAAGGCAAATTGATGAATGACCCAGATGGCTTCTGCCTCGTGGATAATGTGGTAAGAAACCTCATTAATCCTAAGCATTATTCATATTTACCAATTATTTTTATCTTTGCTTTTTTTAACATTTTTTTCTGAACAGACTATCTATATATATGTTTGAAAATGTTGTAGGCTTGATGGACGGATGATGAGGATGGAGCATTCACAGAAGACTTATTTGTGGTATTATCTATTCCCAAATAAGCCCAAGTCTTTTTCCCTATCTTTTATTGCGTATCGGTTTGCTTTTTTAATCTATACTTGAAAACTTTAGTACTGGTTGTTGAACTGAATTGGCTTTATGTGTGTTGTAATGTATGGTTTTAAAGCTTTATCTGTGACAATAATTTATTGTAAGTTTTGAGTATGTTGGTGTCAGTATGGAATCGGGTTGAGACCCACAACATTTGATTCTTGTGGTGATGCCATGCTTGCTTATTTCTTCACATTTTCTTCCAGTATTATGCCTTTATTCCTTGTGCATCTGTTGTATTTCGCGATGTTTTGGTTCATAGGTACAGTGATGCTAAGAACTTGTCGACGAACATTTGTTTCAGTGGATTTTTTTTTTAGCAAAGTTCGCTCGTGGTGGGTTATTTGTTCCTTTGTGCATAGATGATGGCTGGGCCGTTCAGTTGAGAGAGAATAAATGGCCTGATCGATGTGAGCTTTGGGCTTATCGGCCTGGGCTCTGTGGCTGTGGCCGATATAGCCCAGCCCAGCCGGGATGGAATCTCATCATGTGCTGCAGGAGGTAAGGCCCGATCATCAGCCGCACGGATTGCTCGAAGGTTTGCTATCTGTCAGTGTGGCGGTCGCACTTGCAAGCTGCAGCCTGCAGCTGTCGCTGGTCCTGTGTGTGGCGCTTGCACTTGCGCGCCGGCTTGTATCTAGTCTGACGACCACGCGAGTACGCGACGTGCACGGCCACGCACCACACAAACACACACACATACGCGGCGCACCCTGACAAGCGTTGCGCTTTGTGGCTCCATCGGATGAGATGAGATGAGATAGGCAGAAGACCAGGAAACAGTAGAGAAAACGCCGGGACGCACGGCATCAGGCGATCAGGCAGACAGGATCGTATGTACTCTTGCTGCTCGTGAACAGTCCAGCAGCGTGCGCGAGCGCACCCCGTTTTGCTGCTCGTGAACAGTCCAGCAGAGAGCAAGGACGCATGTGCTCGGTGTACGCACGGCGGAGGACACACACGAAAGCAAAAGCGTTCGCGTACAGGACATCTCAGTATCAGTGCACGCCTAGAAAAAAGCGACGACGCGCCACGGCAACGTAATCCGATCCTTACGGCACGAGGCTAGTTGCCGTGCAGTACAGTGCACTCCAGATGTCTAGATGCGATGCGTGCAGTGCACGCACGCCCCCACGCCCAGATGCGTGCGGTGGAGTGGTACGTCGATGGGCGCCCGCGAGTTCGTCCTGGCACGAAATGGCCAGACACGGCTGCATGGACACCGTTGACACAGGAGCTAGCTAGCTAGCTATCCTGGTCCGATCGGTCCAAGACACGGTGTCGGATTAGCCTGGGCCATCGGCCGCGCCTGCGCCACTTGCGCCGGCCGCTCGATCGGACGGTTCCTCCAGTAAGGACGCGCGGCGTATCGGCGCTTACGTGCAGACCACACACTGCAGAGCTAGATTTGGCCTACCGCTGGCGCTGAGCCTCGCTCTGACTGCCCTGCTCATCAACCAGCTACTGGACGACCATCAGATCGTGTGCCGCGCCCCTGATCTGAGAATGAACTGCATGCACGGAGTAGATCTCATCAGCATTTTTTAACAGAGTGAGTACTACTCCGTGCCATTACGAAACCAGACGCACGTCGCTCAGGCCAGGGTTTAGCTCGACACTTTTGGACCCGGCCCTGCTCTCGTCCACTCTGCTTGCAACCTGCTAGTGTGCTTTCATTTTCGTCACCATGCGGCCGTGCTTAGTTTTTCTTATTTAGAGATGGAGAGAGCTCCAAATTAACGGCATGGAACACGACATTGGGGCGTGCGGTTATCTACTGATCTCATACCAGCTCTGAGTCTCTGACCATTTTCTAATCACCGATGGACTCACCAGCAGATTTCTATATATTTAGTACAGTATCATTACCTCTTCTCTATCTCTCTTTTTCTTTCTCTAAAAAAATGAGGTGAGTTGAGGCGTTAGTTTGGTACTCGATCTCGAACCCATGATTGCAACGTTGAAGCGTGTCTTTCATGAGAATTGATTGGAAGCCAAGACCCTACTGCTACTTAACAAACAGGAGCGAATACTTAACATTTGACGAAGCTGGCCAATTGTATTTAACCATTCTTCTAGAGTCTTGGATTAATGTGTGCTAGGCCTCAAGCTGCCTTGAAACAAATTTGACTCAAGCTAGCATATATACTCCAACTCAAAGTAGCCAAAGATACTCCAAGCTTGGGATGGAGGTTAGAGAGAAGAATCGCTGTTGGATGCCTCCGCAAACACCGATCTTCGTAAGGCAGGCCCCTTCAGCTTCGTTGCTTCCTTTGGCCAATCTTTGCCGTTGTTGGCTCCCTTGATTCTTGCAAGAAAAATATCTTCAGAGGAGACATCAAATGATTAGCAGTAGTTGCTCTGATTAAATAAATAAATTAGCTAAACCGATGCGGCGATGCGTGCATTCGAGTATGTAATAAGGTACTGTGTGGCATGCACTACACACTTATGAATTGTGTATCCGTGTTTCGCACTTCCGAGAGTGCTCTCTAAAGGGGTGGTTGGTCTTGGTCCTCCGAAAGAAATGAAACTTATTTGGACTTTGGAGTTTAGAGCTTATTTAAATTTGAGATGAGAAGAGGTTAGAGAGCCAACCACCACACCATGCCGCTTGCTGGTCAAAATAAGGACAGATGGATACAAAAGCGAAGCACCATCCATCAGGAAAACTAGTACTAAATTGTGTGTTCAATTGTACCAATATTTAGTGTTTAGCGATAGTACAACTAAATGCCCAAAATCAATCAAGAGATTGACACGACGTGCAGCACGCGATCTAGGCACCTTAATGGTGCATCGCGGACGCAGACTAATCGAAACGACGTAGGACAGGTGCATGCATTGTTCATGCTAGTTAATTTCAGAGGAGAGGACTTCCTCTTAAAAAAAACGCAGATTGCAGGTCAGCACTGTGAAGATATCTTCACACTACAGATGTATTTCGGTGACATGTATCAGCATATGCAGTGCACGATTAGAGCTGGAACGGTGTGACTTTGTAAGTTGCTGAAAAACATTTTCTGCATTCAGTCACTGTTTCACGTGGATCATCATGGAAATGTCACGTCAGAACATGCTGGCTGTTCGTTCCCATCAAATCCAATCATCCAAATCCAATGGTCCGGCTGAGCCTCTCTCCCCCCGCGTCGCTCCTCCGGGGCGACTCGGGGGCCACCGCCGTCCCCCTACCGCACCCCCGCCCACCCAACTCCGACGGCCGTCGCCGTCGCAGCAGCGGCGCCAAAGTCGGCTCACCGCCATGCCCTTCCTCCCTCGCGCTCTCTCCTCCTCCCTTCCGCTCCTTTCTCCCCACAACCCTAGGTCGCCAGGACCTCGCCGTCCGGGCGGGCGGGGGGGGGGGGGGGGGGGGGGGGGGGGGGGGGGAGGAAGGGGAGGGGGAGGGGGGCAGATCCACCTTCTCCTGGCTTCGATCTGTGATCTCTGGGTCGCCCCCCTCAACCCTAGGCCGCCTCCAGCGTCCGGCCGCCGTCTGTCGGCGTGCTTCTTCCACCCCTCTGACCCGGATCCGCCTCCTACTGCGGGCCCTGAAACGCCCCCCCCCCCCCCCCCCCCCCCTCGCCTGGGCAGCCTTGTTGGTGCGGGTGGCGCTGGTTGGTGGTGGGACAGCCCCGCCGCCAGTGACGGGCCACCTTGCGTCAGATCCGCCTCCCCTAGGGCTGGATCTGGCCTCATCGGAGGTGGTGGTCGTCGGGAGGAGGTCCTCCCCTTCTGCCGCCGCCGGCACCTTGGACCTACGCCGTGGGGCCCACGAGCCTCTGCTTCAACCTGCAGATCGGGAGGCCGTGAGCCTTGGCATGGAGGGTGTCGTTGGTGAAAACCATGTCCGAGCGTCGGACTGGCGACGATAGCGCCTGATGCGTCATTCCCTCTCTTGAGGGTGTCGTCTCCTGACTCCTCCATGCCACTATCAGTCAGCCACCACCAATGGCCTTGAGCTGTCACCGTCCAATTCGTGCGACTCCGGGCTCGACTTGTGTGCTCAATGCTCGGCTCTCGGCGGTCCTCGGTATGGAGGCTGATCCCTGGTGAAAACCATGTCCGGTTCTTCGGACCGGCGATGATGGCACCTTCGGTGTCATATCCCTGCTGAGGGCGTCGCCATTGGGATGCCTCTTTGCCTCCACTGCTGGCAGCCAATTTTCTTATGAATTGCCGAGGGTGTTCGTCTTCATCTCTGCTGCCTGCTGGTGCCTCTACGACACTTCTTCATCGTGATTGGGGCTGCGACTACCTTCTTGGTGGATGCTCTGCCGCCCTTGTTGTGCCGTTGGCGGTTGCTTTGCCGCCCTGCTACTCTAACCCTGGCGGATGCTTTGCCGCCTTCTTCTCTGACCATGGCGGATGCTTTGCCGCCCCTGTGTCGTCTCCGACGGATAGTTTGCCGTCGCGGTTGCTTCTGTGATGGATGCTTGGCCACCCTTACGGTAGTCTTAGTCTTTGGTCCTCGATGATGTTTTCCTTCTTGCAGGTTGAGATGTTCCTTTGTAGTCTGGTGGGGCTTGGCGAGTTGTGTAGGGTCTCTTGCCTTGCTGCTTTGCTGTTTGTCGGCCGTTGGTTTTGTGGCCATTTTCATTTTTTCTCTGCTTTTAGTCTTTGTACTCTTGGGTAGGTCAACTTCTGTTTGGCTTGTATCAAGCAACGTATGTAAATTGCTTTATTTTTAATGAAATACGTGTTAAGCCACGGTCGTGAAAAAAAAATCCCAATCCAATCGGTCGCGTACATAACTGGTTTACGTTTTATGTACATGTGCAGCCGTAGAGCACCATGAATGACAGCATAAGTCCATAACCGTATGGTTCCTACAGAGGTGTTGCTGTTGGAGTTCCATGTATTAGTATGGAACAATAACCTGTCCTGTTATCTGTCAGTCTTTTCTATTGCGCCACTAGCAACCCTATGAGATTGAAACTATATAAACTCGTATTTCACTTTTTTTATTAAAATCCTTTTTTTCTTTTATTTGGATCCAGTTCGCTTATTCTCCTTGATGGATTCGGTCTTAAAACACACATCGCTAGCATAAGAATACTTCCCTTTTCTTTCTATTCTGTTGACATGACAAATCAGTAAAAGTGGATTTCCAGCCACATGCTGCAAAATTCAGTTGAACAGAAGACCACTCCGTATCTCGGGTCAAAACATGAATAATTTCATTTCCGTTAGAATGATCTTGTGCATTATTTCAATACAATCATTTCTGGCACATGGGGAGTGATATTTTTTCAGGATAGTTCGTAGTTTAATTCCTTGTCAACGGCTATCCTTTTTACTCATATCAACCTTTTCTTTATGCACCGAAATAATATTATGGAGTGTCTGTCACATAATTTATTCTTTTAACTCCTTCAACTTCTTCCACTTATCAAGTTGTAATAATTCATTGTAATAAATATGACAATAAGAATAAAATAAAAAAACTGTGTAAGCCATATAAACCATACAAGCACACACTGAAAACAGAGAACCCAATTGCTTAGTGAATAATTGAGTCCAACCCGGGTTGTCACAAGAAACTCTTTCCCGTGTAAATAACTCATGAGTACAACTTAGCTATATTTAAATTGCGATAACAATGAAAAATCATTAAACTCGAGCAACCATAAGGGAAGAAATCTCCAATGGATACCCATCATTCTCAAACACCAATGTACACTAGCTACAGAACAAGGGAGAGCATCCGGATCAGATCCTTAAGCTCCGGTTGAACAAGCAGATCAGTATCTTTGCCGAAACCTGTAAACCTAACCCATTTGATTACTTCAAAGTTCAAACCAATGCGATGAAGCGCCAGGGTATCTCGCTGAAATCTGAATTAACAAGAGCAGGGGAATGAGTTAGAAGGCAACGGACATGCTCGCCCAACTCCAATGCACATGCCTGTCACTGTCTATCAGTAATCTAATTTTGTTTGATTGATTATTTGGAAATGAATAGGTTTTCTCTTGCATTATCTTTCTGTTCCTAGTGGCCTAGGTGCTCTGTTCTTGTGTGGTTGGTACGTATGTGCTGCTGTTATAGACTAGATAGAGGAGACTAAAGATGCTATAAGCCTGTAAATAATGTATAAAACACGTTTATATCATTTGATGTGAAGATTTATTTGCCTAACTGACAGCCGCCAAGACTTCAACCTGTGGATGCTACTGTGCTACATGCATGTATTGTAGTATCAAGATTTCCCTGCATTTTTTCCTTGCAATGGGATCGATCTCTTACAGACATTTCTTTTGCTTTAGGTGCGTGTGCTCGATGTCCCAAAAGAAATGCTGTGAGCATTTTGGTGAACATGCGTGTTCTTATATATTCTAAGAATTTCATGGTTTTAAGTCGTTTAACTAAGTGCATAAGAAACTTGAATACTATTAAGTTATTACTAGGTGATTCCCGGCGCGTTGCCGCAGGATATTTTACGCAATTATTTACGATGATTTGATGCATTCTGCAAAGAATTTTTACGTTGCCTTTGAGATTGACACAAGCTTTTAGGCTTGTATCATCCTTGAGCTTATTCATTACGTGGACATATTTATCTTGCATCTTCTCACAAGAACTATATGAAGAGTAAATAAAAAAATACATATAAGGATTTTATGTACCATTCTAATCGAAAATAGTTTTTTAGTTGTTGGTTGAGGAGATATGGTGTAACAAAACTGAAACAAGGACGTAGATGTGCTGTTAATATAAAATTGGAAGCAATGCACATAGATAACATAACAGAACAATAACGCATCATCCGTGTACATAGACTTTACGAACTGGTTAGTCTTCCTCAACACTGTCCTTCATGCAAGCACTATATACTACAACTTTTTAGGTGTGAGCTCAGTTTCAACAAATGAAAACAGAACCAAGCGATTACAATGCGAGGGCTAAATTTATATTTATGCTAAACATCTAGGATGCTGCGACTCATGCTATGTCCAAACAGCTGTGGGTGCGTCTCGATTTCATTCAAGCGTGGCAATGTGGCATGGCCCATTCGAATTCAGCAAAACATGGAAGTGCACGATGAAGCATCACAGAAGCTTTAAATAAATGCACGTACGTAAACGTCGTGGGCGGCCAGGAAGAAACGACGACGAAGTCGTCCGGCTGCGGCACCTGGTACAGGTCCTCGTCCATTGGCCTTACAACCCTGCGAGATCCAGCCTTCGACGGGTCGCGCCGCCGCCATGGCACCAGCACTGACGCCGCCGTGCTCCTCCCTCCCCCGCGCCGCCACCGGCACCGGAGCGACGCCCCTCCCCTTCCCAGCGCCGCCGCCGTCGGAGTGCGGCATCTCAGCCGGCCTCCTGGCCTTCTTCCTGGCGCCGACGGCGGCGGCTTGCGCGGGGGCGGCGAGTAGCAAAACCAGACGTTGCTGCAGGCCTCGGGCTCTAGTGAGCGCCATCACTTCGCCGTGGCCGCCACAACGCCATCGGACAATAAATTAAAACATGCAATCGCAGATCAAAGAGGAGTAAAACATCCAGGCGAAGGCGGTCAGCCATGTTTCAAAGGGGGCTGAAATCAAATCGCAGACTGTAGCCTCTGTATCGAACCAAATTAAAACATGCAAAGTCAGATTGAACTAAGCAAGCATATCAAAGAGGAGTAGAGGACACACGCACCTCCCTGTGGAACGACGGCCTGAACACGCCAGTACTCAACCGCAGTTGTCAGGGCCGGCAGTGGCGCCGCGGCGCGTCGGGCAGAGACCGCGGCGGCGCTCGCGGGGCACCGCATGCAAGAGAGCGCTGGGTGCTCCCTTCCTTTGAAGGAGACGAAATGGGGGCGGAGGGGATGATCAGCTGGAGAGAGCCGGCTTGAGGTTTTATCAGGGGGTATTGAAGGGGCCGGTGACGGAGCCTCTTCAGATCGCCGAGGAGGCAAGCAGCTGCCGGGAAAGTAACGGAGGTTTCTGATGACGTGGCTTCACTAAATCACAAAGAAATCTGCTAGTGGGGATCTCCTGTATAGGTATAGTAGATTAGTGTTGATCTACTAAGTTGAACCCAATAGTCATGTCCTATTAATTTGTTTGATCTGCATTGCCGCTCTTGGAGAAATACTGTTAGATACATTCTTTTTAGTTCCGATTATGCCGTTAGATATCAAATTTTCTCCAGATTTATAACCAGCAATAGCAAGGAAAAAATAAACAGGAAAAAAAGAAAAATAACCAAAACACGTCACAAACGTATGGGGATGAATAGCATCACAATTTTTTTTTCTTGTCGTATGCCAGATCTACATTTCTAATGATTTTCTAAGCATGACAGAACCATCGGACACCACTTTTTATTTTCCTTATTTCTTTTATCCGCTCACGATCCATGATATTCTCAACTCAAAATTAGAATTCTATACTTAAAAAGCTCGTCTTCACGGTCAGCATTTAGCCATTTAGGAAGGCAGAGACCTCCATGATCTGAAAAACGAACTCTGAATCAGCCTTCCGCTTCCAAACAACACCAGCACCAAAAATAGAGCTGTTTTACAATATTTGAAAGGTACCATGAGGTACCGGGAGGTATCTTTTCTATTTTGACATGGATTTGGTACTTATTGGTACCTCTTGGTACCTTCGTTTAGGTCGTCATAATCTGCCTTCTAGTTTTGCATGCGTCGATTTAATTTTTGGCCAGTGCCAGTTGGGGCCGTACCGACCTTGGCTTGTGGTCCAGATGATCCATGCATGGCGTTTTCTAGTACCAGTACCACTCTCGGATACAGCTTGCACATGCACAACAAAGCTTAGCTGCATGCACGCCCCAGCCGTCCATATACTCACGTGTGTTATGTCACCACGGTCTAGACCCCAGAGCTCCGCGACCGCGAGCGCGAGGCATCCAGCCTACTACGAGGAAGTCGCTCCACGGATCTGCAGCTGTGTTTTGTGTTTCTTCTCCTGCTGCAGCAGCTGCAGGTTCATGCATTTGGCAATTGGCAACGCCACGGCTGCGGACCACGTACTGACAGAGCAGGCCGAAGATATCTGGCGCCGGAGCTGAAGACAGGACCGCGACGCAGCACACAGTTTCGAGCTCGATCGATCTGTACCTACCTAGCTGTAACCAGAGCTATGGTTACAGTTTTTTTTTTTAGAAAAAAAAGTAGTAACCAGAGCTTCACCCAGGTGCGCCCTTGGTTAGTTCCAAAACGAAATCTTTTCACCCATCACATCAAAAGAGAATTTTAGATGCATTGAGTATTAAATGTAGACTAAAAAGGTGAAAAGTTACATAGATAGGTGGTAAATCGCGAGACAAATCTAATGAGTCTACTTAATCCATAATTTGCAACAGTAACGCTACAGTAACCATCCGCTAATTATGGATTAATTATCATCTAATTACTATCGTTAGATTCGTCTCGAGATTTCCAACCTATCCATATAACTTTCTACCTTTTTCGTCTACATTTACTACTGCTAAATCGATAAAATCAGAACCTGAAATCTTTTCGCCTATTTCGGGAACTAAACACGCCGGAAGAAACAAAAATGAATGACATTTTTAAAAAAAAATCGTGACACATAATGTTCACACTCACTCAGGCGACGCGTCAGGCCCTGCCAGCCTGCTAACAAAGTTCTGTGAAGATGTGCCACAAATATGTGGCTGGTTACGGGGCAAAAGAGGAACCCCCCGGCCGCTACATTTCTGTGCACCCCCGGCGCGGCCGGCGCCGCGGCCCATTGGATGGCGGACGGGATGGGCGGGGGGAGGAGGCGCCGCAAGGCATGGCAGTATGGCACAGCCCGGCTGCTCCGGACAAAACGCGCCCGGGGCATGGCCAGTCGCCGCCGCCGCTGCTCTGTCTGGCGCCGGCTAAGCGGCAGCGGTTGGCTTCGACCTCCCGCCGACATGCGGGCCCCACGACCCCTCTTTTGGCCTGCTGCTGATGACGATTATATATAAGCAACCCCCGGACGGTAGCCTCCCCTGCATTCTCTTCTCCCAATCATCGCAATCTTCCACTCTTCATCAACACCCTCTGGTTCTGGAATTGTGCGTGCCTCTGGTCTGCGTTGGCCGCCGCGTCACGTCATCGGAGGAAAAGAAGGCGAAGGCGAGCAGGCAGCAATAATGGCCAAGGGCGGGCTGAGCAAGCTCCGGTGCATGATCAGGCGGTGGCACTCCTCCAGCCGCATCGTCTCCCGCGCGCCGTCGGCCAGCGATGACGACGGCGCCATCGACGGCGGCGACGCGCGCCGCGGCGCGTCGTTCCACGGCGCGGACGAGGTGCCCAAGGGCCTGCACCCTGTCTACGTCGGCAAGTCTCGGCGCAGGTACCTCATCGCCGACGACCTCGCAGGCCACCCGCTCTTCCAGACCCTCGTCCACCGCACCGGCGGCGGCGCTGAGACGGGCTGCACGGTGGTGGGCTGCGAGGTGGTGCTGTTCGAGCACCTCCTGTGGATGCTGGAGAACGCCGACCCGCAGCCGGAGTCCCTCGACGAGCTCGTCGACTACTACGCCTGCTGAGACAGGGAGACTGCCCCCCGGCCGTGACGGCGGCTCGCCGGGGCTGGAACTGAAAGCTTCTCGAATCTCGAAGCCGCGGCGGTAAATTCGCTCTGCAATTACCTGTGTTTTGAGAGAGTAGGATTAGAGTAGGGGAAGAACCATTGTTCATCACCGTGCTGTGCAGCACACGCCCCACGGATTTGATATTTTAATTTGATTGCCTCTAGTTGCTACGATTTTTTTTTAATGTTCGCCTCCTAATAAGACCTCTGGAGGGTGGACAAATGCGTCCATGTACATTACTGCAATGCTGAAAGGAAAAGAAAAAGAAATCGCCCGTTTCAATTGTTCGACGTGATGTGCAGTGTTTTTGTTTCTGCTGGCGCTCTTGTTTGCTACTGGTGGCAACACAAGAATTTTTTTTGTAAAGCATGTATTCCGATTACGACTAAAGTGCATCGAGATGATATGGAAGCAAATCGACCAGTCATCGACCACAGAGCAAAGAGTTCACTGTGGTGCATGACTTCACCCATGATCAACGCGGCCTAGAAACCTATGAGGAAGTGCACGAGAGTGCTAAAGAGTCGTAAAGACAGTCACACAGACTTAAAATCATGGACTGCATGGTGCATTCTGTGTTTTATCGAGGATAATCCGAGAACAGCTACTTCCTCTGTTTCAAATTATAGGTCGTTTTGGCTTTTCTAGGTTCACAATCTTTGTTATACACTTAGATAAACACTATATCTAGATGCACCTAAAAAGCCTAAAACGATCTATAATTTGAGACAGAGTTAGTACTACTTAAAGGGCCAACATAAATTGTCAACAACTTATATCTCTTGTAAGCTTTTTACCCGCACTTAACGCTTTTGTTGTTACTAGCTAACAAGTATACTAGAAACCATTTCAACCTTACAGAAACGACTACAGGAAAAAAAATATGTAATCACCTTTTGTCGTGGGCTGACTATAGCCAGCTGCTACCCAAACATGATGAGCTTGAAATGAGCCTATTCATCAGCAATGAATTTGGAACGAATGGTGTGTGTGGGTGTGGCGGACTCGAGCTGCTGGGGTCCTACCACCAGAAGGAAGCCCATCTGAAAGCGTCATGTGCTATTACAAAATCAGACACACGTTGCTGTCAGGCCAGGGTTTCCCTCGACACTTTGGACCCAATCCTGCTCATCCTCTTTGCTGTCTCCATCTAATCCATGCTTAACCAGTTTTTTTAACGACATGGGGGCGTGTACTCTGCTATGCTTGGTTTGTCTCCGATTCCTTCTACCCGTGCTCAAAAAACGCGCTGCCCTCAAACGTACATCCCTGAGCATTTTCTAATCACCGATGTGCTCAAGATGAAATTAAAAACGATGTGAATATGTGTTTAATTATTTATTTTATTGATCTCAGTATCATTGCTTTCTTCGAAAAAAAAAACTGAGTGTAGTTGAGGCATTAGTTTTGATGTCCTATCGACCTTCCCGTGATTGCAACGTTGATGCGTGTCCTTATGGGAATTGGAGAGACCAAATCCCAACTTCTAGTTGACAAACATGACATAATATTTCAAAACATGACCATGTTAATTGCCTTTAACTACCCTTCCAGGTCGTAACCTTGGATTAGAGAGAAGACAATTTATAATTTGGGTTGGAGGTTAGAGAGAAGAATCTAAAAAGGGCACTGTTGGATGCCTCTGTAAATCATTGGGCACTGGGCAGAGAGGAGAAGATATTCAAGAAGAATGGAAGATGGACACACAGTAATGCAAATGCTATGGCGCCTTTTTGGCTTTGTTGCTTCCTTTGGCCAATCTTGTGGTTGGCTCCCTTGATTCTTGCAAGGAAAATCAAAGGGAGACACCAAATGATTAGCAGTAGTTGCTTTGATTAAAGTAGGCTGATGCGTGCCTTCGAGAAAGGTACTGTGTGCATTGCATCCCTCTATTTTTAATTGCACCTGACATACACCTGTGAATTATATCGGTGTCCCGCACTTGTCTTTGCAAAAAAATAAAAATAAAAATAGAAGGCAGTTGGCCCTGAAAAGAATATGAAATCTATTTGCACTTTGGTCTTTAAGAGTTTATTTAAATTGTGTTGGGAGGTTAGAGAGCCAACTACTAGCATACGTGCAAGTCTAAGGACAGACGGATGCAGAGGCCGAAGCACCATTGATCAGCACCTATTAGGACAAAATTGCGTGTTAAAACGTACTAATATTGGCATACTTGTATTAATAGTACAATTAAAGGCTCCAATGCAAATCATTCAGGAGATTGACACGACCGGCAACACGCAATCTAAGCACCTTAATTGATGCAATCTAGCTTGGACGCAGACTGACTAACGACGACGCCGTCGGACAGACAGATACGGAGTATGTGCATCGTGGTATTCAATTTTAAGATCGTTAATTTTCAGAGAGGGACTGCTGATATTTCAGGTCAGCACACAGCTTTAGCAATATCAGAACACACTGCAGAGATAAATTTCGGCATCCCACATGCAGTGCACCATAGGTCCATACGGGCTGGAACAGTGTAGCTTCAACTTGCAAGTTCTTGAAAAACATTTTCAGAATTCTGTCACTGTTTCACGTGGAGGATCATGGAAATGTCACGTCAGAGCATGCTGCATGATATCGTTCCAATCAGTATTCAGACCAGTCCGGCGCTCAACTTGTGTACGCATTTCATACTTGTGCGGCCTCAGAGCACCGTAAAAATGCAGGAGTTTTGTAACAATTTTATTTTAAAAGTTGTCGCCGTTTGGATCGTCTTATAAAATTTACCTGATTCTGTACCGAATCATTAGAAAGAATCCGCCGATGGAGATCACTCATTGCCACTAGGGGCAGATATCTCCAAAGGATTCTCATGATCATCCTGCATTGATCTACATTGGCTACAGTACAAGGAAGAGAGCATCCGGATCAAATCCTCTAGCTGCGGCGGATCAAACAGGCATACTTGACAACAAAATCATGTGGACCTAATCCATTTCATTACTCCAAAGTCCAAACCAATGCGGTTAAAGCATCAGTACTGTACCTTCTATCTTCGCCGATGCCTGAATTTTAACAAGATCAGCAGGGGAATGGGTTAGCCGCCGGAGATGTTGACGCTCAGCCAACCCCCGAGCACATGCCTGTCAGTGTCACTGATTTAGTTTCCTTTGCTTGTTTGATCAATCAGAAATCAGTAGAATTTCTCCTGCATTAACAGATTATCTTTGATTTGGATCTTTGTAGACCTAGATAGCTAGGTGCTCTGTTCTTGCGCGGTTGGCACATGCTGCGTCATAGTATAGAACAGAATTGACTAATCAAAGATGCCATTGCGGCGTAGATTTATGCTTGCATCACTAACAGCCCAGAGTTGAAACAGTGGATTACTGTGGTTGCAACATTGCATGCATGTAGTATGATAGTATCAAGATTTCCCAGCAATTTCTCTCAAGTGCTCCACTACTACTCCCTTCCTGATGTTCTCGGTTAATGCCGCCCGTGATTGAGATCGCAAACTCCATCCCATCTGTCCCAATGTCCAAATTTTGATTTGTAATAATAATAATGCCCATCTTGGCAGCACCATTTCGGGAATCTAGTGATAGAGAGTCAGAGACCAGGGTGTTCCTCATCTTGAGAGTCAGAGACCAGGATGTTTCTCAAAGAATCAGCGTAGCACAGCGAAAATCAATAAACTTTTTAGCGTAGCGAAGCGAACATCGTATGGGTCTTCCGTTTTTTTTAACTATCACTTGGCTTGCAAACAATTTCAGGACACTGGTAAACAGCATCAATGCCCAATTTGTACTCCACTTGGCAGGACACCTCAACTCTTGAATTCTTCCTGTAGCTCCTATTTTTGTCAAGGGCCCTGTTTAGATGTTTCGCGAAATTTTTTTCGAGTATGTTCCCTCACATGTATGACATATTAAATGTAGTCGAAAAAAATAACCCATTATACGGATGGAGTGTACTTCGCGAGACGAATCTAATGAGCCTAGTTAGGTCGTGATTAGACAATAAATTGCTACATTAAACATGTGCTAATGACGGATTGATTAGACTCATTAGGTTCGTCTTGCGATTTACTGACAGAATCTGTAATTAGTTTTGTAATTAGTCTATATTTAATACTTCAAATGTGTGCCCGACATACTTGAAAAAAATTTCGCGAAACATCTAAACAGGCCCAAGGTATTTTTTTAGGACGCTAGGACGGTACTGAGTTCCAGCTGATCCCTGGCGTTTTGTAGTGTACCCAGAACTGTTTCTGGATCCAGTCCAGCTTGCACACAACCTAGCAGCACGCCCACACTCGCACTGGCAGCTGCTTGCACATTTGTTGCTTGTGTTACACGAGGAGCCTACGAGGAAGCCCGCTCGCTCCCGCCACAGATCTGAATTCTGAAGAGTGGCAGCTAGTCGTGCGCCCGGAGCGAAGAATGCTAGCCACATTTCTGTGCTCCGGGTCTCACGGGCATGGCGTACGGAGCAGGGGCACGGTCCAGCTGTGAGCTTTGCTGCTTGCCCACTGCCCAGCTGCTAAGCGGCTGGCTCTCCGTCCATCTCCCGCCGACATGCGGTCCCCACGCGTCCCCTCCCTGTCTTCTTCTCCTCCCGATTGTTTATAACCCACCCTCCGGGCAGTCGCCTCCCCTGCATTCTCCAAACTCATCACCGTCTTCCTCAATTCCTTCTCACTCTACTTCTTGAAGAATTGCTCCCCTCTCCAATCGAAGAAAAGGCCGGCGCAAATGGCGAAGGGCGGGCTGGGGAAGCTCCGGTGCATGGTCAGGAGGTGGCACTCGTCCGGCCGCATCATCTCCCGCGCGCCGCCGTCGTCTCCCGGCGAGGAGGACGGACACGACAGCGCCGCCGTCGCCCGCGGCGGCGCGTCGTTCCACGGCGCGGACGAGGTACCCAAGGGCCTGCACCCTGTCTACGTCGGCAAGTCTCGGCGCAGGTACCTCATCGCCGACGACCTCGCAGGCCACCCGCTCTTCCAGACCCTCGTCCACCGCACCGGCGCCGGGGAAGAAGCCGGCGGCAACTGCACGGTGGTCGGCTGCGAGGTGGTGCTGTTCGAGCACCTCCTGTGGATGCTCGAGAACGCCGACCCGCAGCCGGAGTCCCTCGACGAGCTCGTCGACTACTACGCCTGCTGACTGCTGAAGACAGAGCCTCCACGGCGGTGATGGCAGCGCGGCCTGCCGGAGTTGGAAGGTACCTGATCAGCAGAGCTGCGGTAAAACAATTTCATTCGGCTCCCGTGTGTATCGAGTAGGGATTGTAGGGGTAGAGTTGTGATAAAAAAAATGCCAGACAACCGGAGTGATTAACTTCGCAAATGTATCCCGGCCGTCGTCGATGCTAATGAGGCAAAAAAAAAAAATGCAGCCGGTTGCAGAGGTTGAATTCACCAGCAAGCGTGTTCTAGACTTCTAGTAGCACCTATGGAAGACGAATTGGAGTATGGTTTTTGTTCGCGGCAGCCAGCTCGGTCAGCCTGCCGTCTCTGTGTTTGGCAAGACAAGATCCAGTTCGGGAAAACACACGCATACCGTCGCCCAAATGGGGTCCTCGATTTGCACGCGTGGTTTCCGGATGGACGATGGACAAACACAAACACAAGCGGTGTTGTACTGGTACCTGCGACCGCCTTCCAACGCCCAACATGGCTCTGCTCAACGCTTTGGAACCCAATCCTGCTCATTTTCTAATCACTGGCCTCAGGATTATTAGATTTAAAACGACAGGAAAAAATATGTTCCTAGCTTCTTAATTAAAAACGTGTTGATGTGTAGTTGAGGCCTTAGCAGTTAGGTGTCTGACCCCCCGTGATTGCTAGGTTGATGGGTGTTTTTCATGTTAATTGGAAACACAATTGACCCCGTCCCTACTGCTACTTGACAAATTAACGTATTATTTTACACCTTCTGGCGAAGCTAATCAATTACTCGTCCTGTTAAAAATACATGACAATTTAGAATTTCTGCCGGTCATTTTTTTTCAACTTCGGGCATCAATAAATAAAATATAATGTTAGTTGAAAAATAATATAAGGTTTACTATACTAAACATGGAAAGAGTTATTGATCCGAGCTTCACCTTATAGACCACGTCAACGTTTAAACAACACTAATTTTGAACTTGAGGGGGGTATCTTTAACCACCCTTCTAATCTTAGATTACTGGACGCCAATCACAAGCAACCATACAAATTGAGACAAGGTTAGAGAAGATTAGAGGAATGAAGAATCCAAAAAGAGCACTGATGGATGACTCGGTAACACATTGCACCCTTTTTTGTTGCTTCCTTTGGCCAGTCTTGTGGCTGGCTCCCTTGATTCTTGCAAGGATAATTATAGGAGGACACATCAAATGATTAGCAGTAGTTGCTCTGATTAAATTATCCTGACGGTGTGTGCATTCGGGTAAGGTAATGTGTGAGTGCGTGACTAGCCGCTCCATTTTATTTGCATTTTTTTTTATAAAAAACAGCTTGTCTTGTCATTGAAAGAATGTGAAATCTTTTGAACATTTAGACTTCATAAATTATTTAAATTGGATTTAAATAAAATGTGTGTACAAACGCACTAATATGAGTATTTAGTACTAGTACAATTAGAGACCCACAATCAATCAGGAGATTTCGGACAACACGCAATCTAAGCACCAATTTCAGGCGCAGACTGATCGACGACGTCAGAGGCATTGTCGTTCATGCTTGTTCTTAATTTTCAGAGAGGGACTGACCGACTGTTTCAAGCTTTCAGCTCAGCACAGCTCTGTAGCGATATTCGAACACTACAAAACTTTGGGCGAGATGTGCACCATAATCCCCTGAAAAACATTTTCTGAATTCAGTCACTGTTTCACGTGGAGTGTCATGGAAATGCCACATCAAAGCATGTTGGCTGAACCCAAAAATCCAATCCTGTCGATCACCCAAGTGGTTTGTATTATACATGTGCACTGTAAATTAAAGTTTTGCGAGAATATATTATTGTGACAGGTATTTGCAGTAATACTCTGTACAAATATAGTAAACACCATACTGAAAACAGTAATCGACTCCTTCCATCCCAAAAATAGAGGCATGGCCTGACATGGCAGAGTTTCTGAAAACTAGCCTTTGACTTCCTCCCTTGTGTTTTCTTAGGGAAAACAAAAATCATAATCATAAGAAATGCTTGCATACATTGCATACTGGGGCTAGTATCAGTCAAAGATTATAAATAATGGGGCTAATTGGAATTGGTTACCTAACTGAACAGAGATGACGATGAAAGATCACTGGACAGGAAAGAATCCGCCGATCGAGATCACTCAATTCCACAAGGGCAGAAATCTCCGGTCGATTCCCACGATCGCCCGGCACCGATCCACGCTAGCTACAGAACAAGGCAGAGAGCATCCGGAGCAAATCCTCTATCTCCGGCGGATCAAGCAGAGTATCTTTGCCTAAACATGCAAACCTAACCCATCTGATTGCTATGAGTTCACCGGCGATGGGGACGCTCGCGCAACCCCTCAAGCACATGTCTGTCACCATCAGTAATCCAATTAGTTTTGTGCTGATCAATCAGAAACGAATAGAATTGAGGTTGCATTATATTTGAATTTTTGGAGACCTCGGAGGTGCTCCTTTTTTTGTGTATGTGACATGTGTGGACTTGTGGTTGGTTCTGCTTCTTCGACAATGATATTCCTAGATAGAACATTATTGACTAGCAGTACAACATTATTGAGTAGACTTGTGTTTGCGCCGCTAACAACCGCCCAGAGTGATCCATTGACGGATTGTGTTGCGTGGGATGCATGTAGTATCAAGGGTTGCCTTCGGCTTCCTAGAATTTTCTATTGCCATTCTCATCATCACAACCACTCCTGCAACTGAGTTTTCTTTTGATTTAATTCAAAAGATGTTATGCATATCATTTTCCAATAAACACTGTCATTTATTTATTTATTTTCTTTGTTGCGAACAACTGCATGTCCTCCATTCGGCAGTTCAATCTCCTGAAAAGATAGAACTCTCTCTATTTCAGAGAATGTAGGTCATTTTGGCTTTTTTAGAGACAATGTATGTCTAAAATGCGTAGCAAAAGAATGGAGCACCAACACTTATTTTTGCCTGCTGTACGATACTGACTGGTCCAGTCAATTTTTCTACACAGTGAGATGGTCCAGCTAATCCATGGCGTTTTGCAGGAGCAGGACTCCCCTACCAGTACCACTCTCGGAATACAGCTTGCTATTGTAGCACCTAGCAGCAGCGCAATGCGCCAATGCTCAATCGGTCGCGTTTGTTTTGTGTGCGCCTGTGTATCTGCAGCTCGACGACGAGCCGGCCTACAGGTCATCATCGTTGTCGTCGCGTTCTGCAGATTGCAGAGAAGCAGTCGTGTTTTCTCTCCTCGTGCAGCAGGTTTCATGTTCATGCATATGCCCCGGTGAAGGTCGTAACCAGCGACGCGTAGCAGGCCAAAGATGCTACGGCGTCGCGCGCCACTGGCCAGTCGACGCGGTGGTCGCCGGACGACTAGCTGGTGTTCTCTTTCACGGCTTCCTTTTGCGCCAGCGAGTGACCCAGTAGTTGAGCACACAGTTTGAAGCCCTCCACCTTGCATTGCTGTACCCGTCGTCCCAGCTCCATGACTACATGACTGTGTGCTAACCAGGTTTACTCTGTTGAAGCAGTAAAATCGTCGGGAAGTTTATGATGCAATAATCTTTTCAGGAGAAACTGGCCTGGGAGCATGTGTACGCTATTGGTTTTAATCAAGAAACAATAAAATACCTCTTCTGTGATGGTCGTGTTTAGTTCCTCCCTTTTCATGAAAAGTTTTTCATCCTAGAAAACCATGTCAGTTCATTTTTATCTCTGTGTACGCTTTCATCAAAACAGTATTTTTCACTTTCTCTCTTCGAACTAAACACGCCCCGCATAATTCACACAGTTTATAGTATTACACCACCCGTAAACTTCTTTTGATTTATTTATCAACGGTCTAAATAAACATGGGGCGAAGAGATAATTTACTACTATTGACAGAAAACACCATTTTTTTTACCGAAGTCAGTCAGGAGGCCTCTTACCCTTTTTTGTATTTATAGGGATTTAAATATGTGCAAGCGAGATTTACATGAGCCTCAGGCTCAAGAGAAGAGGGGTGGAGAGGGTACATAAGGAGAACTTTAAGCGATGGTTTACCCTTAAGCACAACCATGGACAACTGTTGAACAAAGAACACTTTCCAAGCATCAGAAACAGAGTTCCATTGTCAAGAATAATGGAATTCCTGTGACACCATATGCTCCAACAGCCGACCATTGCAATTTCTCTTAAGATAGGTCTTCCAATGGATCGTCGTGCAGCAATGATCATATCCAAGGGGGTAGGTTCTGGTTCCAAACTATGCTTAATAAGTTATTTCAAAAAAAACTATGCTTAATAAGGGCTAGCATTGTTGACTGAAAGCGCAGGGAAAAAAAAAACGGGTGCATGACAGTTTCCTCTATTGAAGATGTGCAAAGAATACAGCAGCGGCAGACATATGCCCAGGGCACATGTTCTTTCTTCACGGGTGGGTAATTATAGTATAGTTAGGGATTATAGCTTAGAGCAGGGTGGATAATTTTTAATATAGGAATAGATTCAGCTGTTACTACTACAACCTACTGAAAAGATAGAACTCTCTCTATTTCAGGGAATGTAGGTCATTTTGGCTTTTTTAGATACAATGTATGTCTAAAATGCGTAGCAAAAGAATTTAGAAAAACTAAAACAATGTACATTTTGAAACGGATAGATTATCATGTTTATGACTTGGGCGTTCAATCTAAGGTGGACTATTCCTGGACTCCGAGGTGGACTCGAAGTTGACGTGTATTGGGTCTCCACTTGACTTGGACATCCCTTGTTGTTCCTCTCTACCTCTTTGCAGCTCTCAAGTATTTACTGATCATCCCCATTGTTTCTAAGTAAATAACATCATTAGGTAGTAACATATTCTCAAAATTATCAACATGGTTATACAAGAACGAGCTCATCTATTGATCCAATTGTCTAGGTCGAGCTCTAGTTATTGGACCTTCAAGAAGAAATGGAGGAGCGTCTTTTACATGTGAAGGTGTGATGTCCTCATCAGCCATGTTCACAACCTAAACTTACTACTACTATGACGACTATAACAAACTATATTGTAATTGTTGTGTGTGTATGGGTAGGTGTGTGTACACGCGGCGGCGGGGGAGGGGGGGGGGGGGCTTGAGCCCCCTTGTTGAGCATCAAAGGTCAACGACCTATTGAGTCTGTCACTGTGCCATTTTTAATAGTTACACCATCGATGTTATGCCTACTATACGGAAATTGGCATAATTGATATGCTCAATCCCGACAAATTGATGCACCTTTTCGTGCGCCATCCCGCTGACAATTAAGGCCTTGCATCTGATAATTTCAAATGTAAAAAGATGCATGATGAGGTGGAAATAATAAGTTAGGCTTAAAGAACATTCAAATCACCAATCATGTGCTTTGACCTGTAACTACGTAGAAAATACCCAAATATGTATTTATATTCAAATAATAATATAAAAAAATCACACACCCAAATTTTATGACTATGCATCCAACTTTCTTATGAAAAAAAAATCTAGATATTTTAGAGAAGTTTCCATGGTGTAGTGTAGATACGTATGTGATAAACGGCAAACGCCAAGGACGACGCAAAACCATGCCGGAGTGATTACCTCGCTTGGCTTTGCTAATCCTCGGCATCAGTGTTGTAATTGGAGTGCGGTTACCGATTGATTGATACTTTGATACCCGTACTGTGCTGGTGGTTGCAAGTCCAACCCCCTACTCCCTAGCTAGCAAGCATGTTCCTGCGATTGCAAATTAAAATTGTGATACGAGCTCCTATAATTGCCCTGAACGAAAGGGGAAAACATAGATGTGTTCCATCTAATGGACTTGTTGGGCTGCTTCTTTGCTCGACACCACGCCCCTCCCTCCTCGCCCTTGCATTGCTCTTTGTTTCCAGACAGCTTCCCTCTATGAATGACATCTCGCGCCAAAGCAAACCCCCAACACCCGATTCGCAAACGCTGAACCTAAATCTAGCCGGAGTTGGGAAAGAAGACTTGGCGACCTGATGACTACCACAGCAGCTCAGCATATGGTCTAAAAGTAAAGTGTTCATAGTCATTGGCTTGTTTGGTTTGGTGTCCATAACTTGTCGTGCCACATTCTGAGTACGGATACGGTCTCTTACGCGTCTGTTTGGTTCACGTTGTATATCGCACCAACTTCCCCACACACACACGCACCATAGTCGTTTTCTTGCAAAACTTTACTGTGCATGTGGTGTCTAAGCTTTTCTTTATGTTTTCTATGGCTAGTAAAGGCAGAGAACATGCCTCGTTGTAATACAAATTTTGTTTGATGTCACTATGCGGTTCGTGACATATGCAGCGTGCACCTTCACATACCGCGAAGACGCCATGTCCGGGCACATAAATTATACGAATCTTTTTTTAGAAAGGACTGAATTTCATTAATATAGAACCTCTTTTACAACTGAGACCTCAACATTAAAGTTACATTGAAGCACGTCACTAGGTCTGTATCCTTCATCTTCCTTGCATCCGGTGATATCCATTGCTTCAGGAGAAACCATCGCCATGGAATTTCACTAGATCCAAGCCTGAGAATCTCAGTCCCAACCAACAGAAGACTCCACAGACGTGAAAACCGCATAAGAGGCGCATTATGCTCAACCATTGCAGGGAGTAAAGAGCGCCGAAAGCACATCGGCCATATCTTCTAAAGGTTGAACCGACCATAAGATCCGACACCGCTGTTAGCCATTACCAACGGCGGCCGGAAGGGCAGATCCGCCGCCGCCGGTAGTAGTACCAGCGACCGAAAAGATGATCCAATCCCTCCTCAAAGTGGATTAGGTGAACGTACCTCGATCTCTCAATGGACGAAACGATGCCTACGAAGAGGACGACACATTCCATAGAGAAATACCAGGACGAAGCAGAATGCCGGATCGAAAATATTGAATCGAAGATCCAAGACCTAACCCTATTATTATGGAGGAAAGTAAAAAAACTGAAAATAAACCTAACAAAGTTGCAGATCTACTTGAAGACGGATCCCCGCTCCTCCTTACCACCGCCTAGGAGGTCGGTGGCAAGGAGGAGCGGGCGCGAGGGACGGCGGCGGGGGAACGCGGCGGCGCGCAGGAGGACCACCCGAGTCGCCCGTGTTGAGCGACGCGAGCGGTTTTCTTTTTTCCCTTTCTAGAAATTATACAAATCTTTGCATGTGTCGGCTTCAAAAGGATAGAGTAAGGCACTGAAACAATAGCACAACGACACTAGGAACTGCCAGGATATAGCCGGCAAACAGTTGGGCGCGCGTGCGTGACCGCACACTGTTTCGCCTCCAAACGGAGGGCTGCAGAACGGAGCAACGCAATTGTTAATTGAGCTCCATGCACGCCGACGCCCCTTCATTTCGCTGAACTGGACTAAAAAGTATCCGAGATGAATAATTTACTATGCTGATTTAATAATTAATTTTATAAAGAGAATAATCCGTTTTCGTTGGGCTAGAAGCCAAGCGAACAAGGCACGCATGCAGCAAAGCTACCACTGGTCCACTACACAGGACAGGAGCTCCGATCCCACGGCATGCACGATGCACCAGCAGCAGCCACGCAAGTTACAATTAACAACATTCATCATCGATGAAGATGGAATTTGGACAGGGGAATGCCATGACAAGATCAGGGGGCACATATATCTTGCCGTCAGGCCAGGGTTTCGCAGAACACTTTGGACATCATCTCGTCTCTGTTGTGTTGTCTCCATCTCTGCCCGGAACCGTGGTCGATTAGCCGGCAATTGACCCGCGCTTAAACAGTTTTCTTTCTGATGGAGGGCCGATTAGTTGACGAGTGACGACCCCAGAACACGACATGGGGGCGTGTGCTCGCCTAGCTCGATTCCTCCTACCGGCTACTGCCAAAGAAACCGGCTGTGCTCTTGAGAGTGACTTTTCAAATCACCGATGGGCTCAGGATGAGATTTAAAAACGACACAAATATGCTTTGACAATGCTCATTAGTATACCAACAGGCTAAGCAAAAACTTTAAAAATACTTATATTTTAGGTGTACATTAGCGCAGTTCTTTTGATAAAATACATTAGCGCAGTTTGGTGTCGAATCAGCCGTCCCCATTATTGCACAGCGTTGGTGCGTCTCTCATATTGGTAAACCTCCCTTCGACGACTTTGTATCGTTAACCACTCTTCTGATCCAAGGTCCTTTTGTTAACTTCTTATGAACTTTGATTAGTGCGTACTAGACCTCAAGCAACCATAACAAATGGGTTGGAGGGTTAGAGGAGATAAAAAAGAATAACAAATCCAAAAGGGCACTGTTGGATGTCTCTGTAAACCATTGGCCACGGAGCAAGGGAAATACTACTACGAGCGGGATGCCCTTTTTGTTGCTTGCTGTGGCCACTCTTTGTGGGCTTGTGGCTGTTGGCTCCCTTGATTCTTGCAAGGAAAAGGAGTAGGAGACAGGAGACATCAAATGATTAGCAGCAGCTGTTGCTCTGATTAAAGTAGACTGATCTCGTTAAAAAAAAATTAAAGTAGACTGATCCAATGCGTGCACTCGAGTAAGCTACTTCTTGGCTTCCTCTCGGTACCCTTTCTTTTGCGAAATTATTTTAGTTTCATTTGCGCCTTGGCGCACACCTCTGAATTGGATTGTATCGGTGTCTCGCACTTGTCCTTGACAGAGAAAATAAAAAATAAAAGGCTGTTGGTCTTCGAGAAGGGTATGAATTCTATATGGGCTTTGGACTTTAGAGGTCATTTGAATTTGTTTGAGTTGGGAGGTTAGAGAGCCAACTACTACCATGCAAGCATCAGGCGGGCCTAAGGACAGATGGCTGCAAAAGCGACGTGTGGTGGCGATCAGCACCGAGTCCAAATGTATATTAATTAATTAATATTTAGTAGCAGTACAAGTGTACAACTGAAGGCCCAAAATAATTCTGGGGATTTACAAGACGTGCAGGACGCAAATCTAATAATTCGTTCAATCTCGGACGTAGAGGTTGGACAGTGGACAGTTGACGCTTGTTAATGCCAGAGCATGACTTCCTCAGAAAATAACAAACCCTGTAGCGATCAGGTTCCGTACAGAAATTTTCAGTGATGTGTGTGTATCGGCATGCTGTGCGCGATAAGGGCAGGGAACAGTGCCGGTGTGTAGGGTCCTGATCGACAACTTATTTCCTGAATTCTGTCACTGTTTCCAACGTGCTTGGCATCATGGAAATGTCACCTCATAGCAATGCCGCTAGCTGCATGCATGATCGTTCCAATCGATGTCAAGAACAGTTGGGCGCCCAACTGGTGTCTGGTGTGTACGTGTTAAACATGTGCAAACTCTCCAGATCGCCGGTAAATTGCAGAAGTTTTGTATGAATGTTGCTGTGAAATTACTTGACTCTGTACCGAACCATCAGGCAGAACGCATCCGGATCAAATCCTCTAGCGCTCCCAAACCTCTGCGAATAAGCATTAGTGGAATGTGTTTGCCGGCAGGGGATGGCGCGGCACTCTCCCAACTCCCTTGCACATGTCTGTCACTGTCGTCAGTAATCTAATCTGTTTGTTTGATCAATCAGAAATGAATAGGATTTCGGCTGCGTTATCTTTGAATTTTTTGTACATGCTGGTGCTCTGTTCTTGTGTGGTCGTGAACATGCTGCCACAAGCCCAGTGCCCAGCACTCCTGTTGCCGACCACATTGAGCCAAACCACTCTTGCTTGCTCTTATAGGCCCTTGATTGAAATTTAATGAAGTTAACGAAGGGTCCATGTCCAAGCTAAAATGGTGTGAGTAATTTTGTTTAAATTATTTTTTCTAGAAATTTTAGTTAATTGTATTTGTCAACTACTCCACTAGAAATTGGAGTGGCTTCTATCATTAGATGTGGGTGTCACTTTCTCAGAGTTAGTCTAATGTATAAATATTATATATTTTGGAATTGCAAACAGTTATATTTCATTGATCGTTTGTTCCCTAGCTACATGCATGTGTTGAGATTGTGGCATGATATTGTGACCTGGAAATCTTTCAATTTGTAGGAGATCGTAATTGATTAGAGCAACTGGGAGCTGCAGTTGGAAAAAGAAAAGAATTTGAAAAAATAAATGCCAAAGACATGCGACAGAGAAGAGATGGCAAGGAGAACTTTTCACTTTAATATTTTGTTTTTGTTGCTACTTGCTAGTTTCTATCAACTAATTCATCAAGACTTACTGTTACGTGAACTAGTAATTTTAAGAGATATAATTGTTCAAAATTCATGAATAAAGAGGGGCACATAGCTAAACAAATTGCTTATTTTATCTCTATCACATATATTCGTATTTTTAATACTACACACGTATAGATATTTTTCTGTCTTCATCCTATTGTGATATAATTTAGTTACCTATTACTTTATGTCCAAATTAAAATGGTATGCATAATATAACATTTGTACGGAATCGAGGGCTCGAATATGGGTGGACAGGTTATAGCATTAAGAAACCTAATTAGCTAAGATTCACTCAATTCATTTGTGCACGCCTTTTTAACTTATATTTTTAGAAATTTTAATTTTAATATAGTTATTAGCTCTAATAGAAATTGGAGGGTTTAGGTTGCTTTTTTTTAGGGCAGGCTTTAGGTTGCTTTTTTTTAGGGCAGGCTTTAGGTTGCTTTAGATATGTCACTATCTCACTTCCTGTGAAAATATTATATGTTCTAGAAAGGGGGAAAAAAATCCAAATTAGCTCCCCAAGTGTAGTAAGAGCCATAACCCTGTTAACTTATTTTTGGTTCAATTTACTTCCATGACTATGTCGATCGGTCTAGTTCATCACTTTAAAAAATTGTCAATTTTATTTCTCTAGGCACAAGTGGAGTTTTTTAGGGTGATAGTTGACCTCATAACTTATGTTAAAAAGTATATGTTATGATGCATGCTATCAGCCTGCTCAACTTAAAAGTCCATATGTATGTGGAGGAAAAAAGAAAGACAAATCTTCAGAATTTGGTCCAACGGACATAGTTGTGACTTAATTGCATTGTGAGGATAAATTGAAAACGAAACGAACAGTAATTTAGGACTTATCTAGACTTTGGTCATACTACTTTGAGAGCAGTATCTTGGACCCTTTTTCCTTTTAAAAATTGCAGACAGTTATATCCCATCGATTTGTTCCCTATCTACAAGCATGTGTTGAGATTGCGGCCTGATATGTGTGACCTGGAAATCATCCAATTTGCAGGAGATCTTACTTGTTTAGAACAACTGGAAGCTGCAGTTGGATAAAAGAAAAAGATCCGAAAAACAGAAAAGGACCAAGATATGTGACGGAGAAGAGATAGGGAGGATATTCACTTCAATCTTTTGTTCTTGTTTGCTAGCTTGTGTTCATGATTCCATCAGCATATATACATAGCAGGATGCACTGAACATAATGCCGTGATGTTCTCCCCGACATCGAGGGCGTTCGTTCCCTCGATCTTTTCTTGAGAAAATTGATGAAGAAATCCATGTTCATTGGTAATTTTTTTAAAAAAAATATATATACAAATGACACCATTACCGGCCCGGCTGCTTCCAAAACGAAATGACGCCCATGAATCGGAGGACCTCAGGGTAATTGGTACTTCTTCCTCTCGACGAGCACTTGCTTTTTGCGTATGGTGAGCGGCAGTACCGACTGAGTGGTCCAGCCAGAGGTATAATCCATGGCGTTCTGTAGCACCAGGGCGGGCCACTTTTGGATAACTGCTTGCACCCAGCGTAGTTGCATGCCGCCCCCTGTCGGTCACATCTGTAACGCTACGAGTAGGAGCATATACGAGGCTACAAAGCCTACTACAAGGAACGAAAGTCGCTCTCCTGATTTGCAGAGTGGCAGCTGTGCTCCTCTCCGGCAGGTTCAGGTCACGCATACGGCACAGCAAAGATATCGCTTGTGTGCTACAGCTGCTGGTATTCTCTTGCACTGTCCAGGATACATTTCAGCACACAGTTTTAGTAAAGCTCTCGGCTCGGTGTAGCTTCGCTGTGGCCAGCTCCACGTTCACATTGCTGCCGGATTCACCGTGAAATGCAACAGATTTGAACTTTGAAACCCTCACCAAATTGTTTCGTTTCTTCAGTCACCTGACTAAAGTTCAGTCACCATTTTGGAGGCTAGACATGACTAAACTATTTGGGTCATCTTTTAGTCACCCCATTTAGCATTTTAGGCACTAAAAGTGACTAAGCGTATCTTCAAGAGTCTCACTTTTCAAATCATTATTTAGAGAGTTTGCATTAAAATTGTTTTCTATATCTTCTCGTTTTCTAACAGTTTTTCTATATCTCGCATGCACTCTAGAGATGATTCCTTTTTTCTATATTTGCCTAGCGAGAAATCCGGAATAGAGAGTGGATATGTTTGAATAACTAAATAGAGAGACCGTTGAAAGGTACATTTCTAATAAAAAATCTCTAAAATTTGCAATTAGTAAGGATTTATAAAGTCTATTGAAGTTGCTCTAAAAGGGGTGACTAAAGTTTAGTCACCAAACCAAACGCGGAATCAAAATAACTGACGACGATGAACAATCCGCTACGAGAGAGAATCCAGCATCCCTCACAAACGCGCGGCGGAAGCCACGCTTCCCTGCTCCCCGGCGCCGCCGCCGGAATGCCGGATGGCCAACGGAGCATGCATTGCATACATGCCCGCTAGCGGCCTGGCCCTCGCCGAACGCCTGATCACCCACCACCCGCCGACACGCGGTCCCCACCTCCCCTCGTTCAGGTTCAACTCCCTTCCCGATTATATAAGCAACCTCCCTGGCCGTCGCCTCCCCTGCGTTCCCAATCATCACCACCGTCTTCCTCGATTCCCTCTCTACTAAAACCCTCCTTCCGTTTCCCTATCTCCCTCCACTTCATTCGTGAACTCCGCGTGCGCGTGTCGTCGGCCGCCGCAGGCCGAGAGCGAGGGAGGGGATCGAGTTCGATCGGCCGATGGCGAAGGGCGGGCTGAGCAAGCTGCGGTGCATGATCCGCCGGTGGCACTCGTCCGGCCGCATCGTCTCCCGCGCGCCGCCGTCGCCGCCGCACGGCGACGAGGACGGCGGCGGCGGCGGCCGCCATCATCGCCGGCGTGGGCGACGCGCGCGCCCGCGGCGCGTCGTTCCACGGCGCGGACGAGGTGCCCAAGGGCCTGCACCCGGTCTACGTCGGCAAGTCCCGCCGCCGGTACCTCATCGCCGAGGACCTCGTCGGACACCCGCTCTTCCAGACCCTCGTCCACCGCACCGGTGGCGGGGACGAAGCCGGAACCGGCAACTGCACGGTGGTCGGCTGCGAGGTGGTGCTGTTCGAGCACCTCCTGTGGATGCTGGAGAACGCCGACCCGCCGCCGGAGTCCCTCGACGAGCTCGTCGACTACTACGCCTGCTGAGCTCCGAGACGCCGGCGGCCGGAGCGTGAGCCCAAGAACCCCTGCTCTTCCGGCGGCGTCGATCCTGTTTCATTCTCTGCTAATCGCTTCGTGTAATTGACTTTCATTTTTGCTTTTCACAATTTTTTTTCCCCATTCCTTCTGTGAATAAGGTAGTATCTCAATCTGGAGTCTAGCTGGCAGGCAGGCAGAGAGTGCGTCCATGTACATTGCAAAATTGCAACTGAAATCTTCCGTTTCATCAGTTTCTGGAATTCATTAATCTGCTGTGTTCTGTTCATCTGCTGGCACACACTCTCTTGGTCATTGCTCAACAAGTGCATGCTTTTCTCCGTGCAAAGCAATTCTTCAGCAAAAAATAGAAGACTAGTAGTAGGAGCTACTAAAAAAAATGGTCCCTTTCGAGCGCCCGCCTGGTCGTGGGGTCTCGCCATGGACATGGAGAGAAGAGAAGGGCGGTCGCTAGCATATCCGCGGGCGAACAGCTGTGCGCCAAACCCAGAACAAACACCATCTGCCATGACAGGGACAATCGTTTCAGACTTTCAGTTGGCAAAAACACGACTCTACGAGAGCGCACGTCTGCTGCGTGGGCTCCCCCCGCTGGCTGGCATGGGCCACACGGAGAGCCAGCCCAACCCTTGTTAATCAGCAGCATCAGGGCGGCCATCTTATCTTATCTAGCATAATATTACTGTAGTTTATTCTCACCGCTCAGCAGTATTTAGAACCAGAGAAGTGAACTGAACTTAACCATCGTCTCCAATATGAGGTTTTGCACGGTCATTAGCGGTTGAGAACTACGACAATTCACAGCCGTCCGATCACACAATCGACGGTCAAGATGGTCAACTCTGGGTTGCCAAGCGAAAGCTGGTGGCCCTGCTTGAGCCAGCAGGCTGTGGAACAGAACAGAGCACGCAGGGGTCGCCAATCAAGCCACGGACAGAGCTGGCTCTGGCTGCTCGGTCGCGGATTGCCACTTGCAGCAAGCGTGTGTGCGTGCAAGCTCATTTTGGATGCTTGCTTGCCACCTTCTTTATTCGTCGCCATTAGTCTATGCGACCGAGCCCCATTTCCCATCGTCGGTCCATTGCATTGCAATGATCATTTGGAGCCCTAATTAAGAATTTAAGATAAGATAAGATGGGCGCTTGGCCCTCTTTTCCCATATCACCAACCTGCGGTCACTACTCACTAGTTTAATCCACCACCTTTTTCTCTGGACAAGAAAGGGTTTAAGTTTTCACGAGGGACAAGACAACTGTGTTGCCGCTTAAAAGCACGGGTTGACTGAAACGTTGTTCAACTCTTTAACTTTTGAGCAGGGCTAGACAGACTCTGCTGGGACTGATGCTGGCTGTGGCTGGCAACAGAGCGAGCGGAGGGAGGGAGGGCTGGAGGAGATAGGAGTAGACGAGAATATCTTCGGCCATTTGGATTCAGCTTAGGCGCCGGCAAGGGCCGGCTAGGAATTAGGATAGCTGCTCGATGGGATTAGTTGGCTGTTGCCTGCTGGTAGCAGGTCGGCTGTCTACTGCCTAATCCAACCTACCAAGGCCTGGTCTTTGGTCTTACATGCAAGAGCCATGCGAATGCTAGCTGAACAAATACTGACAAACACACCCGTGCAGTGCTTAACTTTGCTAATCTTCCGCCGAATTAATCCTTGCTTTGCTATTTTTCTGCAGTTTCAGATGAAACCCCAATTCAAAGTTGCCGTTCTTTCAGTAGAACATCACGTCTGGTCACTGAATTTCGCAGGTGGCGCTAGTGTAAACATGTACTGCAATCGGACAGCACAGCAGCAGACCATCGTTCGTTCCTCAATCAAGGGACGAAATTGTGGCGCTCTAATTTGGAGGCCAGGGTTTATGCTTAATCCGTGGGCTTAATTGTAGGACCGCCACCTGTCAGTGACGTGTCAGCGATAAAACAACAAAAGCGCTCTATTAAATCGATCCTTTCTTCTTCTTTTGAGTACGCACGCACCGTCCCCTTTTTGGTGTTCTTCGTGTGAGCGTGAACGGCGGGAACCTTAAATCGATATAGTACAAGTGTCTGAAGTGTACAGTGTACTAATCAGCTCGTTGTGTGTGATCATGCAAAGTTTTTTTATGGGCCGCCCCTTTTTTTGAGATGTGTATAGCACGTTTTTTATTAAGCGGAAGAGAATTACAAAGAAGTAGCTTTAGGAGAGCCTCAAAGCGCAAGGTTACAACACAGCAACAACAGTACTGACGGAACCTGCATCGTCGGTTCCAAATCTGCACTTTTGCAGTACGTGTTGTGGACTCGTGGTACGTTCGTCAGGTACAACCAAGTGCCGTTCACTGTCCTTCAACGCATGAGTTTTTTTCGAGAAAAAAAATGGACGCATGAGTTTTACAGTGCCACGAGTTTACTACAATTTACCTGTTCAATGACCAAGCTAAACCATCTACTACTAGCTTGCCAATGGGCCTGAAACTTTATCTGCAGTCCTATAACACAGTAAACAAGCTTATCTCCGCCCAACGCTCAAATCAGTGGGCGCTATCGAATCGATCGGCTTCCTCTTGTCCTGATCGACAAGTGAGAACACGACGGCGAGACCACAGAAATGGCGTCGCGTCGAGCCCGCCCTACCGGTGCTGCAACTGCAAAGCCTCCGAAGCATGGGGCTCACTGTCGCGGCTCTAGCCTGATGGCTGGTGCTTCTCCTGCAGTGCGATGATAGCAGGCCTGCGTACGGCGAATTCGCGCGACAGCTGGCGTAATAATCTCGTCTGCCACAACTTGGAAGAAGCAAGCGGGTGGATGAGCAAACTCCTGTTCACAATGATACGGGTTGTTCATACGTCATTGCCTTTTTTCTCCGGTGCTTAAAGCGGATTAGATGCATGATTTTGTAGATGACTGAATAAAATATCATGGCCTCTACATCTAAGAGCGTTTGTATCCGTTCCATATTGTAGTAGTTGCGCGGCGCCCGTAGCAAGAAGCATCAACATATGGTTCTTAAAATACAAAATGCCTATTTTTCAGAAAAAAAAAATACAAAATGCCTTCATCCATGGCTGCCGATTGCTGAACGCCTGAACCTTCATCCATGGCCGCCGATTATATCTACCATAACTCCGCCCTAGATATAACCTGTTACTGAACCTTCATCTATGTCTGCCGACGAGATCCCAATTCTGCACGCGACCGCACACGGCGCTCGGCGCCTCAGCGCTTGAGGGGCCCACGCACGCGCCCCATTCCCTTTTTTGTTCGGCGTTTTCACATGGGTGGGTCCCATCCCGCACTCAGCTTTCCATTCCTTTCTTCCTCCCACGCGAGTTCTCTGTCTCTGCGTGACGACGCTCCGCCGACTGCCTCAGCCGTCGCGCCCCCTCCCCAACACCACGCCCCCGCGCGCGCTCCTCGTTGGGCTGCGCCGCCGCGCGCCGCCGGACTGCGGCCTCCGCGCCCACGCGCATATGCGCCGGCCGTCGACCCCTCCGCGCCCGGCCTACGTTGGATCCGGCGAGGAGATTCGCGAGCAGCTGGGTGCCGAGCACGAGCGCGGCGGGAGCAGAAGCCGCGAGGCACCGCGGCGGCCGCCGGCGAGCGTGTCGAGGAGCAGAAGGTGAGTTTTTTTCTCAGTTTTTTTTTAAAAAATTTCTCTCGATTTGGTTTTGTAAAAGTTTTGCTCGAACGTTTTTTCACCAAATTTTGTTTCAAAATTTTGTTTGTAAAACTTTTTTGAAAACATTTTCTCTTGATTTTTGTTGTCAAAATTTGCTCCAACATTTTTTTCTCCAAATTTTTCTTAAAACATTTGTTGTCAAACTTTTTCTGGAAAAAATTTCTCTTGATTTTTGCTGCTAAAGTTTTGTTCCAACATTTTTTTCTCCAAATTTTGTTTAAAAATCTTGTTGTCAAACTTTTTTTCAAAATATTTTCTCTTGAATTTTTTCGGGTCAAGTTTTTCTGTTGAATTTTTTTTTGCAAAATGTTTTTCAATAAACTTTTTATTAAACTTTTCGCAGAGAAATCTCAAGCGGGAACGCTTGGAGGGGGGCGCGGGACCTGTGCGGGGTCCACGCACGTGGAGTGAGGCGCGCGGGAGCCGTTCGCTGCGGGGTGGGACCCGCCCATTTTGGACGGACGCACGACCGCACGGTGCCGTCCATGCGGCCGAGCGCAAAATAGCAACTCCCGTTTGCCGATTATCTCTGCTCTCTTCTTTTTCCCCTGAGGGATTGTCCAACGAATATTAATATGTTGTTTCATTTTTCTCCTAGCTGTGGACGGGATTCTTTCGGCCTTTGGGCTGAACCTGGAGGGCATGACCCAGCCATTTCCTTCGCGGCCCACAATCTCTATTTGTTAAGTAAGGCCGAACTCAACGAGAATCCAGCCCATTAGAACCTAATGATGTGCCATTGAGGCCCGTGTACCGGCGGGCTAACTGCCTTCATCCGCTCGAGCCCAATAAAAAACTACGACCTATGCTGAGCTGAACCGAGATGTGCACTGCTTCAGCCAGAGCCAAAGAATCCCCACGAAATAAACAAGAGCAAACTGATAGGATGGACGAACTAGATGCAAAATTCGTGCTGAATGTGAAAGTTAGCACTCCATCAACTACTAATTTGGGTGGTTGGTTCCATCGAGTTGGCAACTTGCGGGCAGCATTATTGAAGGGCATGGCAGACTGATGCGACCAAGGAATATATGATCCTAGGCCATATATGCTGCCCGTTTATCGGCTGATGGGTCCCGTTTGTGTGCTAGAGTCGTATGTTTTATGGAACAAATTTCAAATTTTAGAATTGCAGGTTCTTCGGACCGAGGGAGTACTCCACACACACGGATGGCATGAGGATGACGGCTGATGCGTGCACCTGTAGTAGCGCAACAGGGTCGGTTAGAAGAACAGGCAGGCCAGGCGTGCCTCCGAACAAACATGGGGCTCCGGCTACGCCGGGGATAGCCGGGCGCATGGGTGGCAGCGCACGGGCAATGCCCGTGAGCCTCGAAGCGCTGGAGATCCATTGAACTTGTGCGCCCTCCGCCGCGTCGGTTCCGCGGGGGTAACACATCTCCCGGAGACGACGATCGAGGACTGTATGCTGCACCGTTCACCCCCACGCCGTACCCTACTACCGGTTGTTGTTGGCCCCTGTCCTCCTCCAGGAGCCCCCCAGCACGCCCGCCCGGGGCACGGCAGGGTCACTCCACTCCACTGAACTGAACCAGTAGCTAGTGAGTAGTGAGTGACCTGGGCCTTTTTAGCTGGACGTGGACGCGACGGCCAGGCCAGGCCACCGATGCTGACCGACGCGAGCTGACGGGATAAAAATATCGCGAGTGGGGAGGCGCAAGTTGCCCCCCTTGCGCTTTGCTTGCTGGCGCTGGGGGTTGGTTTTGGTTCTCTCCCTGATTCCTGGTGCAGGTGCAGCGCACGATTGGGTGTGCAGGGCGGCGCCGGCGGCTATAAGTAGCCCGCCATGCACCGCGCAGAGGCAGAGGCAGCAGAGCACTCCGGAGACACACACACACACACACACAACACACAGAGCTCGGCTGAATTTCCTCTTCGGTCGACCTTGCGATGGCCGGCGGCGGCGGCGGGAAGAACGGCGTGAGCCTGTACGCGGTGCTGGGCGTGGCCAGCGACTGCTCCGACGCCGACCTCCGAAGCGCCTACCGCAAGCTCGCCATGGTCCGTGCCGTACTCGCCGCCTGTAGCTCTGCTTCTACCTCTGCCTCTGCCTGGCTGCTCTGTTTCCGCCGGCATATATTGCTCTGCCCCCGCTCACCTGTGCCTCTGGCGCGTCCTTTGCTTGGTCAGAAATGGCACCCGGACAAGTGCGCCGGCGCGGGGAGCTCCGGCGGCGGCGGCGGCGCCGACGCGGCCAAGGCCAGGTTCCAGAAGATCCAGGGAGCGTACGCCGGTAAACCTTTGACCTGACGTTTTCTTTTATCCCCTCATTGGGGCCAGTCATCAAGTGGTTTTTATTTTTAACTGCAAACTGAGCAGTTCTGTCGGACCCCAACAAGCGGATCCTGTATGACGTCGGGGCCTACGACAGCGACGGCGACGATGACGTACGCACCACAGCCTTTTCTCACCTGCAGCCCAGTTTCGGCAGCTATCAATCAAGCCAATGCGACGAGATATTTTCTTCACTCCCCGCCGCCGACCAGCTGACCTTTTTTTTTTTTTCTTTTTTGGTCGTCTCGACCTCGCAGGGCGCCGGGGAGATCCTCGGGGATATTCTCGACGCCATGAGCCAGGACGGACCTGCTGTAAGAACTCTCTCGGTCGCCATTGTTCCAGAGGGACAAGCTCCATTTCAGTTTCAGGAATGGATATTATGAATAATCTCCGACATTCATGCGTGTCGCCATTGTTCATCGCAGGAGAACGGCAAGGGGGAGAGCCTCGAGGACATGCAGCGGCAGTTCGAGGAGCTGTTCCTGCGCCCGTCGCCGTCGTCATTCTACCCGCCGGTGAGTGCTGACTGATCTTCCCGCCGGAGCTCCCCCCCTCGCCATTTCCTTTCCTTTCCTCTCCTCTTCTCCCCGGCCCACCAGAAACGGTGCTGCCCGCCGTGCGGAATGAGATCCTCTGCAGTTGACGTCTCTGCTGTTGAGTCACTGCCGTGTGGGCCCCACAATGATGGGTCCCACCAGTCAGAGACTCAACTGCAGAGGGTGAACGGCAGAGGAACCCTCTCCCGCCGTGCCTGTGCCGGTGCACCTCTGCTCCATTCCGTGGCCGCCTGGGACACGGGATTCGTGGCGCAGATGTTCCTGGCTCCGTCCTGGTCCTGGACCAGAGGCGACGTGACAGGCTCGGGTCCGTCCGTCGACCTCGGCCCGCGTCGCTTTCCTGCCCCGAACGCCCCTCCGTCGGGCGTCGTCGTTTTGTGGCGTGCTAATGCTAAATCACGAGAGCGACATGCATGAGCAGAGCGGCGGCCAGGGCTCGTGAGGGTCCAAAGTCCGCACGACCAGATGAGTTTAACCGAGCCGTACATGCATGTTGTTTTTGCTTGCAGGACGACGCTGGGAAGTCGGCGTCCAGGAGACGGGCTGCGCGGAAGTAGGATGGCGACGGGCCGGCTCGCGCATGATGAGTCGTTCCCGTGCGCGCGTGATGATAGATGATGAAGCCGCACGCACGCAGCGATTTGGGATAAAAATTAAAGCTACAAAATACAGTATGATGACGTACTACTACAACTTTGCTGAGCCAGGACAGCAAGACCTGATGTGCCGTGGAGGCTTGCCGGCCAGCCCTCCTGTGACCAAACAAAAAACAATTAATTTAACACACAAGACGCTGTTGTTGGAAATTTTCCAAGCGCTCCGTACCTGTTGTAATATAATCACTCCAGAGGTCCTCAGAGACTTTCCTCACCTTCTTGTCGGGATTTTTTTTTTAAAAAAAAACCGTTGCTTACATTTGATCTGCCGCAAGCGCCCCCATCGTTCCGAACTGAACCGCCGCCGGCGCCGTGAGCATACAAGCCCAGTGGTCGCGGCGTCGCGCTGTGGCCGTCGTCATCTCACGTCTGGCCACTCAACATTGCCACGACGCTGCACGTGCGACGACGGCCGATATGATGGCCGTCCGCGCGCGCGCGCGTGCGGCAATCGGTTCTCGTCCGTACCGCACGTCACCTCACTGCACCGACAAATTAAAGGCGGCCGGGAACCGGGATGATGCGCAGGCACGATGGCTAACCAATGTCTAATCCAATCCACTCCCCGCGGTCTGACTGCCACAGGCCAACCGCCAGCGGCCCGCGAGCACCGGGGCGACTATATGCGGTAATCCTGCGCACACCGCACACCGCCGCCTCCCTCGTCCTCCTGCCCTGCGGCCGGCGGCTGCCGTCGCCGTCGTCGCGCCGCCCACCATTCTTCCCCACCTTCACAACCCCGTCCTTCCTTAACCCCGTCGGCGTCACTCCCCCGCGCTGACCCCTGCCACCCGCGGCCGGCGGCACCGCGCCGCCTCGCCGCTCCATCCGCCGACCCTCGCGCCTCCTCGCCGCTCCACCCGGTCGGTGTCACTCCCCTCGCGCCTCCTCGCCGGCGTCATGCCCCTGCCTGACCGTGACCCCAACCGTCTGCCTCCGTCCCCCGCGGCCGGCGGCGCTCCGCCGCCTCGTCGCCCCGCACACCAACCACGGCCACCGCCGGGCCGGCCTTCCTCCAGCGACCTCTCTCTAGGTCCGGCAGCGATGGAGCCCAACCCCCAAACTCTAACCCTGACCCCAACCTTTAGTATTCGCTCGCGTCCGCCGGCACCTCGCACAGTCACACGATAATTAATACAAGTTGCAGCCGGGCCGACCGTCCTAACCCGGGGCGACGACGGCAGACAGCAACGGCCGACGGGGGAACCGGGTCGAAAAGGCGACCATCAACTTGTGCCACAACTTGAGGATTATTCTACGGGAGATTAGACGGATTATCCCCTAGATGAATCGATCTTGGTCAGCAAGTGTGCAGATCTGATGCACTCAACAGCGACGACAACACCATCCAACAGGTGACGGGAAGGAAAGATACGAAAGGAAAGACCGGAAGGACGATTCCCTTCCTTTTCGGCAAGTTGGGGGCGCCAGTTGGAGCGGGAGCCACTTCGGGAAAGGTCCGGGGGTCCGATTGGCGCCACGGCCGACCTTGTCCAAGTGAACCAAGTGGACTCGCTCGATGTGGTCTTTGACATGCCGATGCCGGTGATACTAAATTTTTAGTGTCTCAATCGGCTTTTGTGGATGCCAGCAGGTGGAGTGGGCGCCACTGTGCGGCGGCTCACCTGTACAAACAAAAAGCGTGCTCACCTGACACTTATGCCCTGCCTGTCGGCTTGCATTGCCAAGTGAAAGCTCGTTCACCAACTCCTCCAGTTTCTCCGGTAGGAGCCATTGCAAGATCGATGAACTAGCGCATCTCAAAATATATTTATCTTAACATGTGTATGTGGCCGACAATTATTATAAGAGAATTATTTTTCTGATAACCTTTGTATATTGCAATGTTCTGGTATAAGGGGGAAATATTCCAGTAGTAAAATTAGATGTTCAGGATAGAGAAATAAAATGCTCGAAGAAACAGCTTCATAGACTGCTGAAAGACTTATCAGATTTACAATGTTTCAGACTTTCGGTCTAAGGTCTAAGGAAAACATGTTCTGGCAATGAAGTAAAACATCCAAGGTAGTAGTTGCGAGAGATGACAACATTCAACCTGATTAATAGTTCAATAATGTTTGTGGGTACTGGGTAGAAGAATTTGGCAACAACTGGTTTTATAGAGAGAAAAATAGAAGGATGGGCTTAACATCAATGTATCTATCTTAGGTGGGCCGTGACCAGTGGGCCATCAAAGAGTTAGGCCTGTGTGGACAAATAAATCTGATCCACTATGCAAGTTCCGCCTGGGCCTGCATGGACCTGCGGCCCACGATCAGAAAGGCTAAGCGACGCTTCTGATTTTTTAATGTTTCGTCTTTCCGTCTTTTCACTCTTCAAGTCTTCGTCTTCCGCTTCGTCTCGCCGTCGCACACACAGAAGGCCGAAACCTACTCCCCACCGGCCACCGGAATCCGCTCGATGGAGCCGATGAGGGCGCCCAATCACCTCAAGCTCACCGTTCCTCAAAGTCTCCTCTGGTAAGCACGCCGTGCACTTGGACTTGGCCGATCCTCTACCCATTCGTGCTCCCCTCACTAATAGATCTGGGTCCCCTCCCCTTCCATTAACGTTTACAGATTGACCGCTTCCCTTCTCCTCCACGGCAATGGCGGGGGGCGCCAACAACAGGCTTCGACCGTCGCACTGCCACGGCGTCTGCCCTCATGGACGGCATCAAGAGTGAGGCTCGGCTTTGGATTGAAGCAGGGGCGCGCCGGCTCGGTTGTCTGGTACGCGAGTACTAATTGTCTTGGATCACTTGGCCCTGCGTAGCTAGGTTCTTCCCTCCTTTCTTTCTTCCTTTTCTCCGTCTTTTTTTACTTTGCTTTGGGCCTACGGGCCTCCTTTGTATTGCATTTGGTTTTCTCTACTTAATACAAAAAAGATGTGCAGCTCTCCTCCATATTCGAGAGAAAAATGGCGTGGGCCGCCAAGAAGAAGAGGGTGGCGAGGAGTTCCAAGAGCAAGAAGAAGGGCAGGGTGCAAGCAAGACGCGGTGTCTGAGCTCACCGACGACGTCCTCGCCGACATCCTCTCGCGCCTGCCCATAAAATCGCTCTGCCACTGCAAATTGGTCTGTCGGCGTTGGCGCAATCTCATCTCCCACCCAGAACACCGCAAGAAGCTGCCCCAGACACTTGCCGGCTTTTTCTACGGGAGCTACGACAGAAACCGGTTTCCAGAATGGGCTCGCCATTTCATCAACGTCTCGGGAGCAGGTCACCCGCTGATCGACCCTTCCCTGGCGTATCTGCCCGTGTATGATAGGGTTGACATGGTGGATAGCTGCAATGGACTCCTCCTTTGCCGCGGCTGGAAATCCACTGATCCTGTGACAATGGATTACGTTGTGTGCAATCCCAGCACTGAGGAATGGGTGGGTAGTGGTTCCTGACTCTGGCTGGTCTAGCAAGGCTACATTTTACAAGGTGAGGATCGCTCGCTTGGGGTTTGACCCAGCCATGTCCTCCCACTTCCATGTGTTTGAGTTCATACCAGATGATGTTTGGTATATGGATGACGAAGAGGAGTATGTGGATGGAAGGATAGAAGTCGTGGCCGTCTACTCTTCCAAAGCTGGAGTTTGGAGTTTCAACAAGGATCAATTTAAATGGGGTGGTCAATTTGCGATGCCCATGGATTCAAAAAGCGTCTTTCTCAATGGGGTTCTGCATCTGGTTACGTATTATGGCAAGGTATATGCCATTGATGTGAAGGGAAATGTTTTGAGAGCCATCCCTATTCCTAGGCCAGACTATGATGAATGTAATGTTGGTGGTGTTTACGTATCTCAGGGACACTTGTATTTTGCAGGTGAATTCTTTTCTGATGAATCTGGTGCCTATGAGCTATCAGTTTGGGTTCTTGAGGACTACAATGGTGAAAAATGGTCTTTGAAGCACAATATCAACCCTCTCCATATGTTTGAAGAACATTACTATTCAAAGTTTGGAAAGAAATTCAGTGTTATATCAATCCATCCAGAACACGATACGGTTTTCATGGTTTGTGAGACAGACAAAAGATTAATGTCTTATGAAATAGGTCATATGAGGCTCCGTTCCATAAGACAACTTGGATGCCATTCCTTGACTCCTCATATTCCTTATGTTCCCTTGTTCTCGGGGTCATTGGCAGAAGAGCACTAAAAGTCTTACTTGCCAAGTATAGCTCCACGATTGTTGGACATTATGGATGATATTGGAGTTAGTATATGAGTAGTATCGGCAGGTACAACTTTATGAAGTCATGGAAGTTTTCTGGCAGTGCTTTTGTGGACTCATGTAGCCATGTACCTTACTTATCTACTAGTGCAGTTCACTGAAGGAATTATTATATGTTTTGTGTTTGCATATATTATTGCTGTTAACAGCATATGCAGTTGTAAATGGTTATTTCTAGCACTTCCCATGGGCACTACGATCGTTCTGTTGAAACATAATCAGCGTCTTTATTATCCTGATTCCATGCTTATTTTGCTTTTATGTTTGGTAAATAATTTATCCATGTTGCAGCTTGTGGACTCAAATTATGTGTATTGACCTTTTTTTCACAATTGGAGAAGTCTACTTCGGTGATATGATGTTTGTTACCTTTGTCGTGCTAGTGCAGTAGTGCATCACGTATGTTGACAAAGCATGTATGATTTTATTCCAACACATGTTGGTATTTATAGTGAATTATGGCTTCCACCTATTATGCGATTCTGCCGGTAGCTATGGGCCAGCGGCAGCTGTACAACATGTGAAAGAAAACAGTTCTCCAACCCCAAAATCCACGTCCGCATGATAGCTTTGGCAGTCAGGTCAGGTCTTTCAGCAAAACAGATCCCCCTCGCCTAAAATTTCTCTAGAACGAATACCACGGATGCTCATTAACACAAGCCCACTGGGCACTGGCGACTGCCCACGCCTGAGGCCTGAGCAGGAACAGAGTCAGAAAATCAGAGTCCAGACGCGAACTACCGCAACAGAGGAGATCAGAGACTATCAGAGCAGTCCTATGCGAATTGCACTGCATCCGGAACTCATCTTTGGTGTCCCAAAATATTCAGACTCGTAGCCGCGGCAGCAAGAACCCTTAGTCACCGGGAACGCGGAATGAGCCAGCGTTCCGCGTCCCGGGAACTTCGTTCCAGTTCGCGGGACGGGGACGTGTCGGGACGATGCGCGGTACGTCGGCGGAACGCGTCCTGGATCGTCGTCTCGGAGGACAGCGGAACGCGTACCGTGTACGTCGCATCAAAATTCGAAGAGACGCTCGGGAAGGCCAAGCACCAGCCGCCTGCACCTTGAATCGCCACTAATGAGCCCCATCGGGAAGGCCAAACACCATTAAGCCTCTTTCTCGATCGAGTCACAGCTGAGGGATTCAAGGAGTCGAGGCTACAACAAGACTGCAAGGCTCCATTAGCTGAGCGCCTGAGCGCAGTACTGCACTTCTCCTTCCCCTCTTCAGGTTTGAGGCTCCAAGAGAGAAGAGACCTACCAGCAAGGTAAACATTTTTTTTTTCTAATCATAGTTTCATTATTCTCATCTGATATCTCAATATGCTACTAAGCCATCAGCATATACGTCCATGACTCCATGTTTCAGAACTCAGCGACTGCAATGGTGTTTAGAATGGGGAAGCGCAGGCGGTCTGAACCTGAGAGTGCTGCTCAATACGAAGATGACGGAGCAGACAATGATGTCAATGCCGATGGTGAAGACATAGAGGACGCCGGTGAGGAAGACACAATAGTCGATCTCGACCGCGACGATGAAGCTACCAATAATGGTAAGATAAATCCTCTCATGGATGAAATTACTATGATTGGAGGAGAGAGAGGAAAGAACGATGGTGGATCAAAGCATTGGAGATGCAATCATTGCAAAAAGACATACAAAAGTAGCTTAACCAGGGTTCGCGTTCATCTTCTTGGTGCTCAACCGGGCAAGAAACCACAGATTCAGCGTTGTCCTGTGCTACTAAATGATGTAGCCAAGTACAGGACATTGAGGGATAAGGTAGATAGTCTTTTTTTCTTTACCTTTTGTACATGATAGCTACGTAGTTGGTGCTCAGAGATGCATCTTTTTTGTTGGTGTTCCTTTTGAACAGGTTAAAGAAGTTGATGAACATTCAAAATCAGGGCACAAGATGCACAGTTCATTAGCACAATCTTTTGGTGCAGCAGAAAGGGATGCTGTTGATTTGAAAGTATTGAAATTCATTGCAGCTAACGGCATTTCTTTCAACGTTTTAAGAAGCCCTTATTATTCTGAGATGGTTACAGCCATAAATAATGCTCCAAAGGGATATAAAGGTCCTGGCAGTGAGAAGGCCAGAACCACTCTCTTAGATGCACTCAAGAGGAATGTAGACAATGATTTATCAGCAGTGAGAGATACTTGGTAAGTTTCAAGTTTTCAATTGTTCTACAAGAATGTTGAGTTGATATATTTTCTGACTATCAATTTCTTGTCTTTTTATAAAATAGGTTGCCTCAAGGTGTCTCTGTTGTGTCTGATGGATGGACTAATATTAAAAGCAAGCCACTGATAAACGTGCTTGCCTCAAACAGCAGAGGTTCATGCTTCTTATATGCTGAAGATTACTCTGGAATTGAAAAAACTGGTGAAGCAATTTCTGAGTTTTTGCTGAAAGCCATTGAAGAAATTGGACATAGAAATGTCGTTCAAGTGGTGACCGACAATGCATCAAACTGCAAAGCCGCAGGCAGGGAAATTCAGAAAGTAAGTGCAATTTGGTTGCAGCAAATGTCACTCATTACAATTTTGTTCACTGCAGTCATTGCCAATTTTAGATTTTAGTATGGTTTAAATCATTTGAATAGGTAGATAACAATCACATATCCAATCCTTTTCAGGTTCATAAGCACATCTTTTGGAGCCCATGTGTAGTGCACACCTTGAATCTCATATTCAAGGATTTTGCGATCAAATTCCCATGGATGCTTGAGACCTACAGGGCGGGTAAAGCTATTGTCAACTTTTTCCAGAGCCATACCCATTGTCTAGCCATGTTCAGAAATAATTCTCGTTTGGACCTACTGAAGGTGGCAAAAACTAGATTTGCTACCCATTACATTTTACTGCAAAGGCTCATTACAGTGAGAGAAGCACTTGCCACCACTGTGGTAACTAGACAATGGAAAGATTGGGGTGAAAAGTTGCAGTAGTGATCACCAGCAACAAACAAAGGCCATTGTTGATACCATCAATGATGAAAAGTTTTGGGATGAGGTTGAGAACATCCTTGCCATCACAGGGCCTATATACTCAGTATTGAGGTTCAGCGATGGGGAAGGTCCAAAAATGGGAGAAATATATGAGAGAATGGACAATATGGTTGGAGAGATCAAAGACATCATGACCCATGATGACAACCCTCACAAGCAAGACTATCCAGAGGTCGAAGATATAATCATGGAATGCTGGGAGAAGATGAATATTCCTCTTCACAGTCTAGCGTTTGCTCTCAATCCAAAATACTATGATCAAAGGTACATTGAAAAGCCAGCTCCTGGGGGTTTTGTAAGAAAGGCGCCAAATAAAGATCCAGATGTCATGAAAGGAGTGTTAGAAGCTCTTAAAAAAATAGGAGATGATGCAAGTGAGCAGAAGATCCTCCGTGAGCAATTCAGTTATTTCATTTCCAAGAAGGGAATGTTTGCAATGTCCTCTGTTAAACTAGATGCATACAATTTGGATGCAATTGATTGGTGGGAAGCTTATGGCTCTGAAACTCCAGATCTTGCAGCAATCGCAACAAGGGTTTTATCACAACCCATCAGTAGTTCATCAGCAGAAAGAATTTGGAGCACTTATGAATATATCCACAGTGCAAAGAGGAACAAACTGAATGCTAAGAATGCAGATAAGCTTGTCTTTATTCACTCCAATTTGCGTCTTCTGTCAAGAGTCACTAAGAGTTACAAAAAAGGGCCACATTCTAAGTGGGATATAGATCCCAGCAATTCTACCATCTAAGAACTGAAAGGTAATATCTAGTACCTTAGTATTCCAGTAAAACATTTCCAGAAAATGTTAATCATGTGCTTGTGATCTATGTTCTTGCAGGAAGTCTGCTGGAATTATGATCAAGACTCAGGAGTTCGAGTCACTTAGGAGTTCATCAGTGATCAGTCATGGTGTCATGGATCATGTTGCTATATTTTTGTTTTCCAGCTTTGAGTGTCAGACATTTAAGTCAGTTAATTTTCATGTCATGTATGAACTAAGATTATGTCGTTGTGACCTTTGAGCCAAGATATTTAGTTAATTTTCTTGTATTTGGTTAATTTTCGTTTGAAGCTGTGAACATGGGAACAACTAAATTAGTATCGATCCAAACAATATAGGTTCGCGTCCCTCGTTCCCTATCATCGTTCCCTCGTTCCCTATCATCGTTCCGGGGACGTCGTCCCAAATTAACATGGATCGTGATCCATGTCCAAAATAAACGAGCTGAAGATGTATAACCCTCTCGTTCCATGTTATTGAAAATCGGCGTTCCTCGTTCCTCGTCCCCGTTCCTCGACCCGGTCGACCCGGGAACTTGGTGACTAAGCAAGAACCCAAAGATCAACCGGCCCGACGGACGGCGACGACTACCGGCGCCGGCAGCCGCTGCTTCGCCGATCGCAGAAACAAAAAGTCAGGAACGCGCGGGCGCTGCCGTGGCATGCCACATCGGAGGAGAAGAGAAGTGGAGTGTGGGGGACACGACGGCATCTTCGCGGAGGTAAGCGAGTGTCTGAGGCAAGAGGGCGGCAATGGCAGGCGGCCGGCGGCCCTTCACCGGCTCTGGTTGTGAAACAAAACAGAGGAGAGACTAGAGAGATGGGGTGGAGGAAGGAATTGGGACGGCCGGTGGACGATGCGGCACTAGTGGTAGTGGAGGGCAAGGCCCGAGACGGCGCGGTACAGGGCGACGAGGACGAGGGCCGTGCTGTTGCGCGAGGTGACGAGGCCGGGCGGAGCAGCGGTTGTCGCGACCGTACGCGGGCGGTAGGAGATGACGCCGGCGCCGCGGAGGGGATGAAGAAGAGGACAACGGCGTCGCCGACAGGCGGCGGGTACCGCAGCCGGGCCGAGGCGGGCGGAGATAAATGGCCAATGGGTCGCCTGTGGGCCGGCCCAGCGTGGAAAAGGAAGAGAAGGATGGTGGGCCTAGCTGTGGTTGTAAAGAGGAAAAAGTCCCTTTTACCTCCCTGGACATCGGGGCGAGTCCGTGTTTACTCCCTCAAACGCAAAACTAGACATCCAGCCCATTCAACCATCAAAACCATCCATTTAACCTACCTCGGCGGTTTGGAGGGTGGTTTTCGTTGACATGGCAGCGGGCCCCACATGTTAGCGTGGGCCCGCATGCCACGTTATTCTCTGTCTCTCCTTCTCTTCTCCCTCCTCTTCTTCTTTCCGGCCATGGCGCGCGCCGGCACCTTCATCGCGCCGCTTTCGCACCTCCTCTGCCGCGTCCTGCCTTGGTCCACCGCCCACAGTCCCACGAACCTCCCATCGCCTACAGTCCCACAGACGTCCCACCGCTCTCCCTTCCCACGGAGCTCGCGCGACCGAGATGAGGAAGACCACCGGCATCGAGCCTTCATAGCAAGGCGGACGACGAGATCTCCGGCGCGCCCGCGGCAGCAGCCGCAGTGCCCGGGCGCTGGGAGAAGGCGACGGGCGACGAGGACTCCGCCGAGACGTCATCCGCGGCGCCCGCGCGCAAGAGGAAGTCCCTGGACGACGAGAGATCCGGTGCCGCGGCAGCGGCGGAGGCGCCCGCACCCAAGAGAAGCTGCATCTCCCCTCACGGTGCTCCGGCTCCTCCTGCGTCCACGGCTGAGATGCAGTGCCCTCACTGCGGCAACCGTCTGGTTGTCACACTGAAAGGGCGGAAACCAAATCAGAGACGGAGATCGTGAAGGGCGAGGAGCCGGCCCCCGGCGCGTCCGACGCACCCTAGCCAGGCGAGACGCGTGGTTCTACAGAGAAGAATCTCCAGTTCCATCAGTTCCTGTGAAATCCAGGGAGTCCCCCGCCCCATAGACAGATCCCCTAAACTACATGGCAATACTATATCACGACGTGGAGAGTGTGAGATGACCTACTGGCCAAGAGGTTGACGTGAGATGGCATTTTGGCGAGGAAACGGACCTGTCGGCCCTTCAATGGCCGACTGGTCCTTTTGTTTTTTATTATCTTTTTTGAGATGATATCTCAACGTTTTTGGCCATGGTAGATGCATATATTCGGTTATATAACAAAGTGCTCGTGTTGGTGAAAAAAAGTCACACCAAAGATCAATATTTCAAAAATAATATTATTTCATTGGAAAACCGCAAAAATAGGTGAAAAAATTTAGGAATTGTGAAAATAGATATATATCGGCCCTAGAATGTTCGTGAAGGGACCTATCGGCCTCTAAATAGACGCCTAAACTACATGGCAATACTATATCATGACGTGGAGGGTGTGAGATGACCTACTGGCCAAGAGGTTGACGTGAGATGGCTTTTTGGCGAGGAAAAGGACCTGTCGGCCCTTCAATGGCCGACGGGTCCTTTTTGTTTTTTATTTTCTTTTTTGAGATGATATCTCAACGATTTTGGCCATGGTAAATGCATATATTCGGTTATATAACAAAGTGCTCGTGTTGGTGAAAAACAAAGTCACTCCAAAGATCAATATTTCAAAAATAATATTATTTCATTGGAAAATCGGAAAAACAGTTGGAAAAATTTAGGAATTGTGAAAATAGATATATATCGGCCCTAGAATGGTCGTGAAGGGACCTATCGGCCTCTAAATAGACGCCTAAACTACATGGTAATACTATATCATGACGTGGAGCGTGTGAGATGACCTACTGGCCAAGAGGTTGACGTGAGACGGTTTTTTGGCGAGGAAGAGGACCTGTCGGCCATTCAACGGCCGACAGGTCCTTTTGTGTTTTATTTTCTATTTTGAGATGATATCTCAACGTTTTTGGCCATGGTAAATGCATATGTTCGGTTATATAACAAAGTGCTCATGTTGGTGAAAACAAAGTCACACCAAAGATCAATATTTCAAAAATAATATTATTTCATTGGAAAATCGCAAAAATAGGCGGAAAAATTTAGGAATTGTGAAAATAGATATATACCGGCCCTAAAATGGTTGTGAAGGGACCTATCGGCCTCTAAATAGACGCCTAAACTATATGGCAATACTATATCATGACGTGGAGGGTGTGAGATGACCTACTGGCCAAGAGGTTGACGTGAGATGGCTTTTTGGCGAGGGATAGGACCTGTCGGCCCTTCAATGGCCCACTGGTCCTTTTGTTTTTTATTTTCTTTTTTGAGACGATATCTCAACATTTTTGGCCATGGTAAATGCATATATTCGGTTACATAACAAAGTGCTCGTGTTGGTGAAAAAAAAGTCACACCAAAGATCAATATTTCAAAAATAATATTATTTCATTGGAAAATCGCAAAAATAGTTGGAAAAATTTAGGAATTGTGAAAATAGATATATATCGGCCCTAGAATGTTCGTGAAGGGACCTATCGGCCTCTAAATAGACGCCTAAACTACATGGCAATACTATATCATGACGTGGAGGGTGTGAGATGACCTACTGGCCAAGAGGTTGACGTGAGATGGCTTTTTAGCGAGGAATAGGACCTGTCGGCCCTTCAATGGCCGACGGGTCCTTTTTGTTTTTTATTTTCTTTTTTGAGATGATATCTCAACGGTTGTGGCCATGGTAAATGCATATATTCGGTTATATAACAAAGTGCTCGTGTTGGTGAAAAACAAAGTCACACCAAAGATCAATATTTCAAAAATAATATTATTTCATTGGAAAATCGGAAAAATAGTTGGAAAAATTTAGGAATTGTGAAAATAGATATATATCGGCCCTAGAATGGTCGTGAAGGGACCTATCGGCCTCTAAATAGACGCCTAAACTACATGGCAATACTATATCATGTCGTGGAGGGTGTGAGATGACCTACTGGCCAAGAGGTTGACGTGAGATGGCTTTTTAGCGAGGAGAAGGACTTGTCGGCCCTTCAATGGCCGACGGGTCCTTTTTGTTTTTTATTTTCTTTTCTGAGATGATATCTCAACGTTTTTGGCCATGGTAAATGCATATATTCGGTTATATAACAAAGTGCTCATGTTGGTGAAAAAAAGTCACACCAAAGATCAATATTTCAAAAATAATATTATTTCATTGGAAAATCGCAAAAATAGGTGGAAAAATTTAGGAATTGTGGAAATAGATATATATCGGCCCTAGAATGGTCGTGAAGGGACCTATCGGCCTCTATATAGACGCCTAAACTACATGGCAATACTATATCATGACGTGGAGGGTGTGAGATGACGTACTGGCCAAGAGGTTGACGTGAGACGGCTTTTTGGCGAGGGGGAGGACCTGTTGGCCCTTCAATGGCCGACGGGTCCTTTTGTGTTTTATTTTCTATTTTGAGATGATATCTCAACGTTTTTTTCCATGGTAAATGCATATATTCGGTTATATAACAAAGTGCTCGTGTTGGTGAAAAAAAGTCACACCAAAGATCAATATTTCAAAAATAATATTATTTCATTGGAAAATCGCAAAAATAGGTGGAAAAATTTAGGAATTGTGAAAATAGATATATATCGGCCCTAGAATGTTCGTGAAGGGACCTATCGGCCTCTAAATAGACGCCTAAACTACATGGCAATACTATATCATGACGTGGAGGGTGTGAGATGACCTACTGGCCAAGAGGTTGACGTGAGATGGCTTTTTGGCGAGGAAAGGACCTGTCGGCCCTTCAATGGCCGACGGGTCCTTTTTGTTTTTTATTTTCTTTTTTGAGATGATATCTCAACGATTTTGGCCATGGTAAATGCATATATTCGGTTATATAACAAAGTGCTCGTGTTGGTGAAAAACAAAGTCACTCCAAAGATCAATATTTCAAAAATAATATTATTTCATTGGAAAATCGGAAAAATAGTTGGAAAAATTTAGGAATTGTGAAAATAGATATATATCGGCCCTAGAATGGTCGTGAAGGATATATATATTACATTATAGTGCCAAAGAGTTAAGTTTATAGTACAACTTAAGATCCATGCATGCATTACGATCTACGACTATGACCGACAGAGGAACTAGGACGAGCAGAGGAACTAGGAAGAGCGGAAGAGGAACGAAGGCTTGAGTTTTCCGGATGATCCCATGAATCTGGATAATGAAATTCTCCGCCTTCATTGACGATCTCGTCCCAAATAAATCCCACAAGTTGTTCTGAAATTGCGTCGATCTTATGCTGCTCGAGACTTTTAGCCGAGATGCTCATCATCTACAATTTGCAAACAATTAAAATTAAAAATAATAATGGTGCACTTGAATTAGAAATGTGTAAATATTAATTGCGTACCATAATATCATGATTAGTAAATGTTTTTTAGTCCAGCTGTGCATGTACTTGCAGACGTAATATCCATAAAAATTATTGCCTGGCCCCTGTTGTGCACACTATTGGCGAAAACAAAGTTAAAGATAATTCTTTTAGTTGATTAGCAACGATGTGTATATGTACCAATTGCATGCGTACCAGAAATTCAGTATGCCATACAAGGCTTGAGTATTCAAATCCAGGATGCTTTTCACGAATTTCGTTCCACATCCTGCGTTTACATAATCATGTTGTTAGTCTTAAATTCTAAAGTAATTAGAATTGGTGAAAAGTATATATATGTACGACCTTACAAACATGTCAATGATTTCTTGATATTCTTCTCGTGGTTTCCTCAACGAAGCAAAGACGTTCACCACACCTCTATCAAGATTCAGTACTATGAGGATCCAGTGGAAGCTACAGGGATACATATAAGTGTCATAGTATAATGAGTAATAAAGAAAATAAAATGGAGTACATAGTGTTTGCACTCACCCATAGTTGTATGGCAACAGTATGGAGTCCATCCAATTTTGTTTATCCACAAACTTGAATAAGTTCTGATATGTCCCCTCTGGATCTGACAGAATCATGTCTCTATTTATCTTTAACGTATCCATGAAACCAACGTCATAAACGCACTCCCTCCGACATTTTTGATTCTCCATTCTGCATGAAATGACCCGTCAGTCATAGCTTTTGTTTACATGAAAATAAAGAAATGATTAGAACAAATCACTTACAAACCCAGACTTAATCAAAGACAAGTCCATGGCGTCCTTATGGTACAGTTCATAGATATCTTTGAACTCCAACCAAACTGTCAGTTCGCCATTGAAAAAATCTTTGTCCTTTACGCGACACCCGAACATCTTCCGTCCTTTTGCCGCTTGAACCATGTACCATTCATGGAATAAATACATCTTTGTTTACAGTTTCTTAACTTTTTATGACTCGATGAAAGGCTTGCCAGGCTCAAAAGGCCACCTAGTAACTTTAGATTTGGGCGGGGATCTTTGCCCAGTGACTTCCGCTTTAGTCATACCGGTCTCTCTCATTAGTCGTTGCACGTTCAATTCGTATTCATCTGGCAACTTAGGCAATCCCCACTGAGGTTATTCCCCAAGCTGAGGAACCGGTTTGGACTTAGACGGTGGCGGCTTAGATTGCTTGCCTCGCTACTCCGAAGTAAGGTTTGGACTTAGACGATGTCCACTTAGATTGCTTGCCTGGCTGCTGCGCAGTAGAAGGTTTCGACTTAGACGGTGTCGGCTTAGATTGCTTGCCTGGCTGCTGCAACGTAGAAGCTTTGGACTTCGCCAACCGCTCATCCTACTCCGCTTTCTTCCTTTTCTGATAAGATTTCAATAGTAAGCGGTCGTAGTCAGATATTGCAGCCTTTTTCTGTTCTGTCATGCTCAAATTACGAATAAAGCCGCCGCCTTGACCGGGTCAACTTCAAGCTCCTTCTCAGGCTCTTTCTTCTTGTGGAAATGCGCGTATACTTCTGCGGCAACCTCCTCATGTAGTTCCTCTGGCGTCAGCTTGTAAGCTAATTTCTTCTTTGCCGGAGTTGGCTGCTTCTTCTGTAATGGGGGAGTTCTTGGCGCAGTCTTCCCTTTGGGTGGGGGCCTCTTTTGCTTAGCCGGGGGAGACCAATCTTCTTCAGCCGGATGATCATGAGCCGCCGGAGACCAAGGATCATCAGCCGGCGGATCTTCAGCCGGCGGAGACCAAGGATTATGAGCCGGCGCCGTATCACGAGCCGACGGATCATCAGCCGGCGGATTATCACGAGCCAACGGATCATCAGCTGGCGGATTATCTCGAGCAGGCGGATCATGAGCTGTCGATGTTGTTGTTTGCACACCAGGTATGATGATGTCACGCTTGCTCCATAGAATGATGCCGTGACAACACTCTCCAAGTAGTGTTTCCCCATCACCTCCGGGGATGTCAAGCTCCAAGCTGTTGTAGTCCGAAACAACTTGTTCAACCTCAACTGGTGCGTAGCCATATGAAATCTCCTTAGAGTGGACTGTTTGTCCTTCATCCAATAGTTTAGCCATACCGTATGCGACATAATATATTGAAGGGGAATAAAGGCAAATATTGAGTGTGTCAAATAAATAAATATTCTCAACTAAATATTGTAATAAGTCCAATAAATAAATATTCTACGTCAACTAAATAAAAATTCGCAACTAAATATTGTAATAAGTCAAATAAATAAATATTCTACGTCAAATAAATAAATATTTTACGTCAAATAAATAAATATTCGCAACTAAATTTAAGTCATTGTTAGACGTACCACCACTGATATGTTTTTCAATGTTGCATGAAGCTCGCAAGCGGTGCGCTGAGTTATTTCATCCACAGGGTAACGAGCCGGTTCTGATTGAGCTGCGGGAATTTCCGTGGAAGCGTGACTGCTCCGTTGTTATTGAGGGGTAACCAAAGCATTAGGATCTTCTGTTCCTCTAGTTTGTGTCATCTGAATAAGTGTCAGCTTCCTTCGCTGCTCCATCTCTACCTCCATTTCCTGTATCTGTGCGCCCTGAGCGGCTACAATTTCCTCTAACTCCCTCATCCTGTTCTCTTGTTCGGTCTTCTTTCGCTTACGGCTCCTATAGGAGGAGCTCTCCTCCTTGAAAGCATACTTCCAAGAAACAGAAGTTCCTACTCCACGCGTTCTTCCAGGATGCTCCTTGTTTCCTAAGGCCCATGTTAGCTCATCTCTGTCTCTGTCAGGAACGAATTCTCTGGCCTCAGCTTTCTTTATGATTTCAAGGAGGCGGTGAGCTAGTTCTAGCAAGTCGTCGCCGAAAACCAAAGATCCGTCTATAGGACTCAGAGTGCCTCCATGACCATAATACCAATGCTTTGATCGTAACGGCCAGTCATGCGTTGCTGGACAAATGCCTTTAGCATACAGATCTTCTTCCATCCTGTCCCATTTGTCGACGCTGTCTTTATAACCGCCTGAACCCATTCGATGGGTGTACTTCTTTTTTTGGCATTGCCGTGTTCCTTGCGGATATCTCTGATCCTTCTGTAGACTATTTGTACTCCACGAACGCATCCCAATGATGACGTCTCATGGTAGGGTGATCGTCAAAATCAGAAATTTCTCCTGTCTTGATATATTTCTTCCACAATTTTGTCTTGTAATCTTGAAATTGAGTTGCCATCTTTTTCAGCGTCCAATCCTTCAATTTCCCTTCACGATCTGAAGGAAATCCGAATATTTCTTTTACATCAGACCAGAGCATTTCTTTCTCCGTATCAGCCAGAACATACGGTTCTCTAGGGTCTGTGGATCTCCATTTTCTGATGCTAATGGGAATGCGTTCACGAATAATAACCCCACACTAAGAGACGAATCTTCTGGCAATTTCTTTGGGCTCACTTGGCTCGTCATCATCCTCCACTCTGGTGAGGTGCAATTTCACTTCCTTCAACATCTTAGTCGTACGTCTTTTTCCAGGACCTTTCTTAGCGCCAGTTGTCGTCGTAGATGGCTAGAATAATTAGAGTTACAATATTAGGTTAAGATAATGTATACAATGTTTATGAAAAATATTAGCACCTGACTAGACGTGGGCTCATCGTTACTACGTTGACCCACAGTAGGTGGCGCCTGGTCGAAATTATCGCCACCAGAAAAACCAAGCATTTCTTCCATGCTAGGTAGTGCATTAGTGTTTCCACCTAAACCAAATTGAGCTGCTAAGAATTCATCATTATCCTTTTTGTGGATCTTCATCTTGAAAAATAAATATTCTACGTCAAATAAATAATTATTTCATGTCAAATATTCTAAGCAAATTAAATAATGTAATTCAAATAAAAAAATTAAAGTCAAATAATTATTCTACGTCAAATTTTGTAAGCCAATTAAATAATGTAAGTCAAATAAATAAATTTTAAGTCAAACACATATTGTACGTCAAATAGAAGTAAGTCAACGTCAAATATTCTAAGCCAATTAAATAACATAAGTCAAATTAAAAATTCAAGTCAAATAATTATTTTACGTCAAATTTTCTAAGGCAATTAAATAATGTAAATCAAATAAATAAATTTAATTCAAATACATAAAAGCAAGTCAACAAATTATTCTTGGTCAAATATTCTAAGCCAATTAAATATTGTAAGTCAAATAATTATTTTACGTCAAATTATCATTAACCCTAACTGTGAAATTTATACATGCAGCTGGCGGGGTTCTTCATGCACGTCCGAAAGGCTTACGTGCGGCCGGCTTCAGACGAGCTCGCGTTCGCGCGGCGGTCGGCGGCGCTCCGCAATCGCGGGGTAGCACACGGCCGGCTTGAGACGAACAACTATTCGCAGGCGGCTCGTTGAGACGAGCTCGCGTTCGTCGATCGTGCCGTTGGAGGCCGCACGGCATGCGGCGGGGGCGAAGGGCGGCCGGGCGTGTGGCGGCCGGGCGCGTCGGGGTGGTTGCCGAACGGCGCGCGGGCCCCGAGGCAGCAGGGCACGGTCGGGCGTCGCGGACGGCGCGCGTCGGGCCGGCTGGGGCGCGCTGGTGATGGAGACCGCGGGCGTTGGGGCGGAGGCCGGGCGACGCGCGGGCGGCGGCCCGGAGCGTCACGGTTGTGGCCGGACGGCGTGGGGTGGCGGCCGGGCGCTTCGGGGGCGGCGGCACGGCCGGCGGTGGCCGCGGGTGGGGGCGTCGGGGTCGAGGCCGGGCGTCTGGGCGGCCGCGGCCGGACAGCGGCGCGGCGGCTTGAGGACGCCGCGGCGACGGTGGAGGGCGGCGCCGGGGGTGGAGACGGCGGCGCGGAGCGAGCTTTCCGAGGAAGGAGGCGCCAGCGTCGGGGTAGAAGTCGGGGTCAGAGAACGGTGCATCGGGGTTGCGGTAGGGGGCGTCGCGGTCGACGACGGTCGCGGCGGGCGGAGACGGCCGGTCGAGCAGCGGCGGGGTTGACGGGGAAGACGAAGCGCAGCGCAGGGTTTGGGAGGAGAAGACGAAGACGGCAGCGCTGCCGAAAATTTCTAAGTGTTGTATATACTCCCTCCGTCTCAGGATATAAGGCACGCACGTAAATCAAAATTCAAACTTTGAAAACTTTGACCTACTTGTATAATAAAAACTTTGTCTTACAACAATAATATAATTGTATTCATATTTAAAAATACTTTCATACGACTATAATTTTGTTGCTACAAGTATTATATTATAAAAGATATTAAGAGTCAAATCTTATTATTGAAGATTGTGTCAAGTTTGACCGCGCCTTATATCCTGAGACGGAGGGAGTATATAGGAAATACCTTTAGCACCGGGTGTATCCACGACTCGGTGCTAAAGGACCTTTAGCACCGGGTGTAGCCAAGGCCCGGTGCTAAAGGTTTAGGGTTAGCACCGAGTCTTTCCTAGACCCGGTGCTAAATGTCCGCCGCCGGCGCCAAACGAAATAGGGGCACCTTTAGCACCAGGTCTTAGATCAGCCCGGTGCTAAAGGTGCCCCAGTTTCGTTTGGCGCCACTTTTTGGCGCAATTTTATATTTAGCACCGGGTTCTGCAAATACCCGATGCAAAATTCAATATATTTGTTATATATTAAATGGAAAAAAATAGTTTAATATATTTGTTTAGGTTATAATTAATACATTATTACCCACATCAATAAAAATAAAATATTGAGAATAAAAAGTTTAATATATTTGTTATATATGAAATAAAACAAAAAATACTTTAAATATTAAGGGCATTTCTCTAGGTTATAATAAAAATAATATTAGTCTTATGTTATGATTAATACATTATTAGCCCATCTATTTAGGTTAAAAATAAAAAAATTAGCATAAAATTTTAATATATTTGTTATATATGAAATAAAACAAAAAATAGTTTAAATATTATAATAAAAATAATATTAGTCTTATTTATTTAGGTTATAATTAATACATTATTAGCCATATCTGTTTAGGTTAAAAATAAAATATTGAGCATAAAAAGTTGCAAAAGACACTAAAATGTTTACAAAATATATATACACAAATAATTTTAAGATAATATTACAAATTGCATCATAGTGCAATTAAATTATACAACATCATTGTTTACTTGAACACTAACAGACTTTCTCCTCACAAATGTCTCTTGATTGTGATCTCGACGTAGATAGGGTGTCTGCTCTGCTGCTAACAGGATGCTTGGGTAAGCAGCCACCGAGGATGGAGGGCAACCGTGAGCATATCATAATATTCATGTGTCTTATCCTCAACTCCTACGATTTTTCTTTTTCCAGGAAGAATTATATGACGCTTTGGCTCGTCATTTGATGGGTCCGATTGCTTGCTCGTCCCTTTCTTTGGTTTGCTAGCCATGTCTTTTATATAAAAAACTTGTGTCACATCTTTGGCTAGGATGAACGGTTCATCCAGAAACCCAATCTTGTTTAGGTCCACTATAGTCATCCCATACTCATCAGTTGTAACTCCTCCTGCAGTCAGTTTCACCAATTGACACTTAAACAGGGGATCTTCAAAGGTCCATATTCCAGTTCTCATATCTCCTCTATGACACCATAATATGAGTTCTTATTGCCATTGATGTCGGTCGCATCGATCCGGACACCACTATTTTGGTTGGTACTCTTCTTGTCTTGGGCTCTTGTATAAAATGTATACCCATTTATTTCGTAGCCTTGGAATTTTAAGATCGTGGTCGATGGACCCCTAGCTAGAAAGGTTAGTTGCGCATCAATACCCACTACACCCATCAGACATTCTCATAACCAATCTACGAAACTACTATTGTGCTGACGTTGAATAAATGTCGCAATCTTTCCTGGATTTTCTTTGTACAGAATCTTCATGTGCTCCTCGATGTATGGAGCAACTGAGGCTGACTGCTATAGAATTGTGAGATGTGTTTTACAAAATGTCAGCATGTCTCTGGTTACCATCGTATTTCGTCCTAGTGTGCCCTTTCCACCAAGTCGCCCCTCATGATGTGATTCAGGCACCCCTATCGGCTTGAGGTCTTCGATAAACTCAACACAGAATTCAATCACCTCCTCTATTTCATATCCCTTAGCAATGCATGCTTCTGGACGAGCACGATTACGTACATACTTCTTCAGGACAGCAAAGCATCTCTCAAAAGGAAACATGTTATGAAGAAATACCGGGCCTAGTATATGAATCTCTTTGACGACGTGAACCAATAGATGTGTCATAATATTGAAGAAGGATGGTGGAAATATCATCTCAAAGCTGACAAGACATTGGACCACGTCGTTCTGTAGCCTATGCAACTCTTCAGGATTTATCACCTTCTGAGATATTGCATTAAGGAATGCACATAGCTTCACAATCGCTTTCCGCACATTAACTGGTAGCACACCCTCAGTATGACGCAACACATGACAGTCGTGAGAGTTGAGGTTTGTGAACTTCTTATCTTTCATGTTAATTATTCCTTTAATATTGGAGGAATAGCCAGACGGGGCCTTGATACTGTTCAAGCATTCGAACATACTTGCCTTCTCTTCTTTGCTGAGAGTGAAGATGGTGGGACGAAGGTACTTGCGTCCTTTCTCTCTGTTTTCTAGATGCAGATCATTCTGTAGATTCAAACGTTTCAGCTCTTGCCGTGCTTCCAGTGTATCTTTTGGCTTCCCATAAGTACCAAGTAAGCTGATCAAATTCACACAAAGATTTTTCGTCAGATGCATCACATCAATTGCGTTGCGGACCTCTAAGAATTTCCAATAAGGAAGCTCCCAAAAGAGAGACTTTTTCTTCTACATCGCGGCACGCCCATTCTCGCCGGTCTGGACAAGTTGGCTTCCATCTACCTTTCCAACGATTACTTCTACATTCTTCACCGTATCAAATACATCTTGTCCATTGTGGTGTATCGGCTTTGTACGGTGGTCCGCATTCCCGCCAAAGTGTGGACATTTCTTTCGTAGTTCATGCTTCGAAGGAAGAAATCGACGATGACCCATGTAAACAACCTTTCTACAATGCTTCAAATAGATGCTTTCAGTATCCTCTAAGCAATGTGTGCATGCTTTATATCCTTTGTTTGTTTTTTTCGGACAGGTTACTTAGTGCAAGCCAATCATTGATGTTGATGAAAAGTAGTGCCCTAAGGTCAAAAGTTTCCTGTTTGTACTCATCCCTCATAGTAACACCTTCTTTGTTTCACAATTGTTTAAGTTCGTCAAGCAATGGTCTTAGATAAACATCGATGTCATTGCCAGGTTGCTTTGGACCTTGGATAAGCACTGGCATCATAATGAACTTCCGCTTCATGCATAGCCAAGGAGGTAAGTTATAGATACATACAGTCACATGCCAAGTGCTATGACTACTGCTCATTTCATCAAATGGATTCATGCCGTCAGTACTTAAACCAAGCCTTAAATTTCTTGCATCAGCATAGAACGTTGGGCATGCTCGGTCAATGTTCCTCCACTGGGATCCATCGGCGGGGTGCCTCAACATAACATCTTTCTTACGTTCTTCCTTGTGCCATCACATCAACTTAGCATGCTCTTTGTTCCTGAACAAACGCTTCAGACGTGCTATTAAAGGAAAATACCACACCAGCTTCACAGGAATCTTTTTCTTAATAGTCTCTCCATAAACCTCGCCAGGGTCATCCCGCCTGATCTTGTATCGTGTGCATTTGCAAACCGGACAACAATCTAACTTTTCGTATTCAGCACCATGATATAGGATACAGTCATTAGGACACGCATGTATCTTCTGCACCTCTAAACCGAGAGGGCAAACAACCCGTTTTGCTTCCCACATTGTTGATGGCAATTCGTCACCCTCGGGAAGAATCTTCTTCACGAGTTTCAGTAATTCCTCAAAGCCCTTGTCAGTAACACCATTAGATGCTTTCCACTGCAAAAAATCAAGCGTCACACCCAACCTTTTGAGCCCCTCTTTGCAATTTGGGTACAAATCAATTTTGTGGCCATGTAACATACTATCTATCTTTTTTCTTTCCTTGTCATTGTCGCAGTCTTTCTCGGCATCACGTAACATTTGACCAAGTGCATCATTAGGGTCATTCTGTGGAGCAACATCTTCCTGGTCAGCATCTTCCTGGTCTGCATCATCCATTGCAACATCCGCAAAGGCACCATATTGATCAGCCAATGTCATAATGTCGTTATCATCCTCCTCTTCTTCATTGTCATCCATTATGACTCCCCTTTCACCGTATTTCGACCAAACCGCATAGTTTTGCATGAAACCATGGGTCATCAAATGGAAATGAAGAACCCCTTTCGATTTGTACGATATCTGGTTTTTACATTGCCCACACGGACAAAACATGTCACCTGAAGGCGACTTGTTGTCCTCCGCCGCATCGAGAAAAGCATGCATGCCATCAACCCATTGCCGACTGCGTCGGTCCGCCAAGTGCATCCATTACCTATCCATCTACATTTAGAAAAGTGATCTAATTAATTCATACATTACAAAATTAACGAAATATCCAACACGATTTATTGAAAATAAACTTGTATTTCTCAAAGTCCATAATGAAACACGACCAAGGTTCATAATTTATTCAAAATGCCGTACATAAAATTCTCCACATCCAACATGCAACATGACCTAGATCTTCATCCATCCTTGGATGGAAAAGTAGGATGCTCTGATGTATTTTTTCCTGGTGCAGAAGATGGTGGAGCTGGGTTTGGTGGTGATGGAGCGTAGCTCCGTAACAAATCTTTAAGATCAAAACCAGGTTCCTCGACCCTTGCAACACATTCTTCATGTGTTTTTATCAAAAAATTAAGTTGTGCTTTCACCCAAGATCCTGGTTTTTCGACTTATCATGAGGTCCTGCTGTAGTTTTGCCCTTCCCGCAAGACGAACCACGATCACTATCACCGGTCTCACTCCCTCCAGCAGTAGCCATATTGATATACCCACAAGGCTTTTATTTCTCAAAAAACAATAAATGTTATTAAAAAATACTCATTACAACATACAAACTTCTCTCAAAATAAACTAACCAATTTCACATATCTCCAATTAATGTAAAAAAATTACATAACACACAAACTAAAAATCATTATATTCCATTTACAAATAAAATACTAAAAAACATACTGAAAAAAACATTTCAAACAAACATTTCTTTAATATATACCTAACGTTAAATTTAAACCACTATAAACACACATATATATCCCTTTCTCTCTTCTCTTTTTTCTTCACAAATTTTATATTTATAAAGTATAATAACAATAGAAGCTAATCAAGAACATGAGAGGATGAAATTGTGTACCACGTAGACTGTTTCAAATGAAAGAAAGCTTCACAATTTTTGAAAAAAATTGGCAAAATATTCCCTCTAACCCGAGCACACCATGAACACAACTCGGAGTGTTCATGCTGGCTCGGGCGTGGGGAGGAAAAAGGAAATATATAGCTAGATAATTAGCACCGGTTGCTGGCGGGATTTAGCACCGGTTCCTGTCTAGAACCGGTGCTAAATGTGCCTCAAGCATTAGCACCGGTTGCATAGCACCGGTGCTACCCCCCCCCCCCCCCCCACCCACCACCGACACGCACCGCGCGCGGCTGCTAGCCGTTGGACCCGGTGCTAATACCCTGTATTAGCACCGGGTCCAAAAATGCCCCCTGTTTATGTGCTCCGCGGATGCCTTATTCTCTTGTAGTGCTAATTAGTTTCATTTTGGATCTATCTAGCTAGCTGTCTGTCAAATTTTCAGTCAAGAAAAACATGTTTTTATTCTTCTTCAGATTCTTTGCATGCTATTACCAGAACAGGCGTACCAGTGCCGTAGGCTCCCGTACTCTGCGGGGTCTGGAGGCAGGTTGTTTAGCACACAAGATTTCCTGTGCAGAGGCTGGGGCTTGAACCCTGAACCTTCCGGTCACAGGCGGTGAAGTTTTACCACTGCACCAAAGGCCACTATTTTTATTATCAGAACAGGCGTAGCAAGGAAAATTCGGCTAATTTTAGAGTTAATTTTGGATCTATCCAGCTGTCTCTCTGTCAATTCTGTCAAATTCAGCCAATAAAATACGCTGTTATCTACTTCAGAATTTTTGCATGTTATTATCGGAACAGGTGTAGCAAAGAAAATTTGGCTAATTCTAGAGTTATTTTTTGGATCTATCTAGCTGCCTGTCGATTTTGTCACCCGTGGGAAAAAAGTTTACAACTACAACGATTCATGCAAATTAATGGAACAAAACTAAGATGTGAGAAGACCAAACACACACATGTAACGGAAGACTATCATGGGCTGCATTGTTTGGAGGAAGGCTGCATATATTGATTGAAACTTGAAAGTGAGGAAGAACTCAGCCAACATATCGTTGTCCCTGCTAGAGCTTTCATAGACATGAACAAGAAGGATGGTATTTGAAATTCTCTAAGACAAGGATGAACCTGAAAGAGATATGTTTAAGCTTTTTAATATATATAACCACTAGGGGTGCGCCCCTCCTGTTTCCATTAAAAAAAAACCTGAAAGAGATAACCATGGTTTGGAATCCTATGCCGACTTGATTCTCTTCCTATAAAGATAGCGGTTGCTATTTATCTAGTGACAGATTTTTAGGGGGGAAATTTGTCGAATTTTATGATGTTGCATATATTGTTCTCTAATGTTGCAGCTGTTATATTTTCATGTTGCATGTAGTAGAAACATGAAGTACTATAAAACATGCTAGAACAATGCTTGAAACTTAGTAAATACAGTAGCATACGTAATATCAGGAGAATATGCCATATTTTCTCTCGAAATATAACAAAATATTTTGAAACATCGAAATATAATGTTTGCAACATCAAATGATGACCTTTGCAACATAGAAAAAATTAACATATTTCTTTCAAAAATATGTCGACAAATAGATAGCGAAATAAAAACACATTACGGCTACTGTGCGTCCTTATCTTCCACAACTAGCCCTCTTTCGCTCGACTAAACTTGCACAATATTAATTTTGTGGTTGACTTGAGATTCCACCACATGTGCAGGCCCCACAAGTATTTACTCTATCTCATTCTCATCATCATCCCGTACATGCTCTCGTCCACTAATTCTCTTTTCTCTTTGTTCCTTCCGGCGTAAGGGTCACGGCGTGGAGCTCTCATCCACTCACTTTTTTTAATGACCGAATCCACTCACTTTTATATAATTTTTTGTTCAAAGTTTTTTTTTCTAATTTTCCCCTTTTGTTTTAAAAAACTTTGTTCCTAAATGCTCCAAAAAAATAGGAACAACTTTGTTTCAAAATTTTTACTTAAAATGTTTTCGATTCAGAACTTTTGTACAAATTTTATCTTATTTTTTTGTTTCTCATTTTTTTGCCGAGCGTGCCCCAGCTGGTGGGCATCAATGGTCTGAGTGGAGACAAATACTAGATGTGCGGGGGCGGCTAGCTTCTTATGAGCGACCGTACATTAGTGCTCTTTTTTTTTTATATACTTATTACATTAGTGCTCCCCTTGACTTGGCCACTGCACCTGGCGGTGGCGGTTGGCTCCACTCCACTAGTCCAATTTCCTTGCTGAATGTCTCTCACATTGGCTTAACTTATTCTCCATCCACTTGATCACCCAGTAAGCCGCCGCAATGGCCACGGAGCACGGCAACAGCAGCCCCAATGAGGAGGAGATGGTCACCGTGACCAGCACTCGCACCGTGGCGCCTTAATGAACCGCTGCACCCTCACCACTTTCGACCTCCCGTACATCACCTTCTACTACAACCAGAAGCTGCTCCTGTACCGCTCCGCCACGGACGACTTCCCCGACGCCGTGGCGCGCATGACGGCCGCGCTCACTGACGCCCTCCGTGTCTTCTACCCGCTCGCCGGCCGCATCCGCCAGGACGCCGGCGGCGCGCTCGCCGTGGAAGGGGATGAGGGCGCGGAGGTCCTCGAGGCCGAGGCCGAGGGCGTTGCAGTTGACGACCTCGCCGGAGTGGGCCGCGGCGACGAGGCCGAGGGGATCGTGCAGCGCCTCGTGCCCTACACCGGCGTCATGAACCTCGAGGGGCTCCGCCGCCCGCTTCTCGCCGTCCAGCTCACGAAGCTCAAGGACGGGCTGGCGGTCGGGTGCGCCTTCAACCACGCCGTGCTGGACGGCGCCTCCACCTGGCACTTCATGTCCGCCTGGGCCGAGCTCTGCCGCGGTGGCTCCGTGTCGTCGCTGCTACCTGTCCACGACAGGGCCCTGGCGCGCAACGTCCGCGTGGGCCTCGAGCTGCCGGAGTCCGCCGAGGCCTACGAGAAGGCGGACCCCAAGAAGGCCCTGGTGGCGCGCACCTTCTCCTTCCTGGAGACCACGGTGGCGCGCGTCAAGGCCGCCGCCAACGCCGCGCTCCTTCCGGGGGCAAAGCCCTTCAGCACTTTCCAGTCCCTGTGCGGGCACATCTGGCGCGCCGTCTCGCGCGCCAGGGGGCTCGGCCCCGCCGACATCACCGCCTTCGTCATCTTCGCCGACTGCCGACCCCGCGTGGACCCGCCGCTCCCGTCCGCCTACTTCGGCAACCTCATCCAGGCCCTGTTCACGGCGGCCCCTGCGGAGCACATCCTGAGCGTCACCGGTGGGCCCGAGGTGGCGGCGGGACTGCTGCAGAAGGCGGTCGACAAGCACGACGCGGCGGCGGTCACCCGGAGGTTGGAGGAGTACGAGAAGAAGCCCAAGCTGCTCCACTACGGCGACGCCGGGCCCAACTGCGTGGTCGTGGGCAGCTCGCCGCGGTTCAAGGTGTACGACGTCGACTTCGGATTCGGACGGCCCGAGCGCGTGCGCAGCGGCGGGAACAACAGGTTTGACGGCATGGTGTACCTGTACCCCTTGCCAGGCGATGACGGCGGCATCGACGTGGAGCTGGCGCTGCAGCCGGAGCCCATGCGGAGGCTCGAAGAGGACGCCGAGTTCCTGCTCCAGCAGGCAGAGCAGCCTAGCTAGCTGTAGCCTACAGCTAGGATTGCAAGTGTTGGACCATATATATCTGCTAGAGCCTGGGGCCAATCATAAGGTGCAAGTGAAATTCAGTCATGTAATCTTGTTATGTACTTCCACTACCGCACTATATGCGTACCACTGGAATCAAGAAGAATTACACTAGCTACGCGAACAAACAAGGGATCATCGGAGCGGACATCATGATGGCATTCGGGTGCAAAATAATTTGCTAAGCATGAAAAGGATGAAATATGCTCTTTTCTAACGAATAAACTCTGCAAGATGTACAAATACTGCAGCAGCTGGAAGCAGTAATTAACAATTAAGCAGACTATATGAGGGTTTAACGGAGTTCATGACCACTACGGAGCTCGATATTGATGTAAGCAGGCGCAATTTCCAAGCTAAGCTTTGCAGCGACATAGGAAATAGGGTTAAGGGACAAACAATTGTTGTAACCACGCCTTGTTCTCCCATATCTTTACTGAACATTGATAAGAGTCATGTGGATGCAACTAAAACGTCAAAGGTTATTAGGGCACGTACAACGGCAGTAGTTTGCCATAGACATGCAACGTTGTTTTTGCAAAAAACCCCCCTCTTTGACGGGTTGAGCGGCACCATCGTCGTTTCGTTCGTCTACGACCTCCGCTCGTGCTCCCAGGACAGACGACGGCTCGGCGCACCGTTGTACCAAGGCGATGCGGGGAGACGACAGCAGCGGGATCCGTTGCGCGCGCAGGGATCGCCAAGCTGCGCCCGCTCCAAGTTCGCGCCATCGTCCCCAAGTCCTCTTCCTGCTCGTCCCCAAATCCTCTTCCTTCTCTTCGTGCTCGTTCCCAAATCCTGCTCCAAGAACAAATCGACGTCCAAGAAGATCAAATCAAGCTCCAAGAAGACCAAATCAAGCTCCAAATCACCTGCAGGAGACACCTCGCCCTGCTCGCATGGCTCCACGGCGCTGGAGCAGCGAGCAGGGAGAGAGAGAGAGGCGAAGCAGCGGCCGGATCTGCTGCCGCCGGCCCCGACCACCACATTCTCCGTCGACGAGGTCACGCGCGACATCGAGGACCTCGGCTGGCGCGATTGCTGTGCCTCCTTGGTTCTCCCCGTCCGCGCCTGGTTGCGCTCGCCCGCGGCCGCCGCGACATCGACCTCCGCCATCACCCCCGGATCCACGGACACGGAGCGCATCTCCCTGCCGAGCCTGCCCCCCGCGACCAGGAGGAAGAAGAACAAGCGCTCCCCAGTGGAAGGTAGGAGACGGCGGAGAGAGGAGAGGGAGCAGGGGATGGGCGCGCGGGTGAGAGGATAGAGGAGGGAGAAGGGAGAAAAAGCAAAGAGAAGAATCGAGAAGGACACGCCAGGCGGTGGAAAAGGGATGAAAAAAAATAAAAAAGAAAAGGAAGAAAGTAAAGAGAGAGAAAGAAAAAAAGAAAAGAGAAAAGAGAAAAAAAGATAATAAAAGAGAAGAAAAAAGAATGTATTTGAATGTACTGTGCATTGTCTCATGTATGCAACATAATGGCTACAAAGATCAACTATACACTAGATCATCATAATTTATGTGTCAAATAAAGCATTAAACACCCTGAGCAGACAACAGTTGTCTGCACGGTTGTACAAGCTGTCTGTTCAAGCTGTCTCTTGGTGTAAAAAGACAGCAAGCCGTAGACACGGTTGTACTTGCCCTTAGTTGACTAGTGGAGATTGCGGCACGTGTTTTAGAAAGATCAGCTTGCCTTATCAGCCCAGCTCAGTAGATTTTCTCCCTCACATAATACTATTGAATCAGTGCAGAACAGTTAAAATCAACATACATTTCAGCTTAGCTCAGCCAAATGAACATGGCGAAGAATTTTATATCTATAGATATCCTAGTAGATAATAATTTTATATTTATAGGAGAAATGTATTATGTCACACATAGGAGACAGGATGGGCCTGACTACTTGGAAATAACCGCCCCTTGGCGACTCTACAGGCGATCTGGATCTAGCCAAACTCCGACAAGATCTTCTTCCGCTCCATCATGGACTCCCAATCCGCGGTGTCCATGCTCACTTTACCAGTGATACTCCAGTCACTGGTGCCTACCAGCAAACCATCGGTTAGCTTGTTTCACACCGGTGTCCAACACAGCCCTAGTTCTTGCTAGGGGTAGAAGTGCCGCTTAGGAATTCTAACTGAGATTTTGTGCCCTGGAGATCTCTTCCCGGAGGTCACACAATTATTTCCCCGTGGTGCCTGCTAGCGTCTGCCATGGCGACGTCGAGCGGCAGCGCACCTCGATCGGGATCGCAAAAGTCTGTGGAGGAGGAGGCTCATGTCGCAAACCTCCTGGACAAACTGAACCTCACGCGGGCTGAGGGACTAGTTCGCCGCTCTCAACGACGATGGGTAAGTTGAAGGAGGGAAGGCCAAGTGGACTATGATTGGCAAGGTACTCTCACCGTTGGTCGTCCACATCAACACGACCCAGAGTGCAATGAGGCTGACATGGGGTTGTTGACGGTCGTTAAATGCGATATTTGACCGTCAACTAGGAATAAAGAAGAAACCAACCGTAGAATTGTATTACTAACCTAGTTTCACATGTTTTGCACAATAAGCCTTTTTAGGGACACAAGTACGGAACAAGGGAGAAATGCAGCAGAAGTACACAGAAAACAATACACTGCGCAACACAGAAGATCCCTGGTCCCACGTGTCTGGCCCAAACCAGCTCCAAACCAACTTCAACCAGGCCAAGCACACAAGGACGCGGTCGAAGACCATGGGGAAGCCCACATACCAAAGACGATGGCCAGTCGAACCGCCCCAAGCCCAGATGGCCCAGGCCAAAGGCGGTTGGCCTTCCAGCCAAAGGCTAAGGCGGTTTCAGGGTGCTCACGCTCTTATCCTCCCGGAACCGCCTTCTACACCCTATATAAGGAGGGTACACCCCCTCACTCACACACAAACACACACCACAACAAGAGTCTCTCTCCCTCTCTCCAGTGCTACTTGAAATCCTTAGGCTAGAAGCTTTCATAGCGAGTGCATGCTTTCCTCGGGTCGCTGAGCAATCTTCGGCCTTTGGTATGGCTTTGTATACTACTTGTCAGAGTTATATTCATAATAGAGTCCATGGTTGTTATATTGCCTTTCTATCGTATCATATCATGCCATGTGAGTGCTATGCTATCTTGGTTATATATCATATCATGTCTTGTACTTTATTGTGTTATACATCATGTATGCTTAGGCCAGACGATCTAAGCCAGAGCATTGGCTCGGTGTACTTTTGGGTAGACCCTAATCTTTTACTTGTCCATCCGAAGGGTGGGAGACCTGGGGATGCTAGGATAGATTCCGTGTTCGCAGGCATGGTGCCCGAGTATGCTGGGTCCATCGAGTACGTGTGTACTCCACAGATTCGTAGGGGTATAGGTTTGTGGGTGGTGACAACACATGTTTGGTCTAAAGTCCCCCACATTCGGGTACAACGTAGGAGTTCGGAAAGATATTGTTCCCTAACAACACTTGGGATCGATATTCTCCACAATGTCTGGCAGCTTAGCTATGAGCCCTAATCATATGTGTCCTGTGACTTCCCCTGGCGTGAATGTAACTGTAGGACCCCCCTTATGCCTATGCTCCCACTAACATTAAGTTATTCTTTATATGAGACTGACTCGTGTGTGTCAACATATCCAAACTATCATATACATATATCTTTTATCCTTCTTACCCCTGTATTAGGCTATGGTTTACCCTTTGGTTATATTTGTCTCGAGCACATAAAAGGTTACCTCTTTAGCTACGTCGTCCCTTGAAAAAGTATAAATAATGATACCCTGGATACTTTCTGGGTGAAATGCTACAACGGTATATCCGTGCGCTTGCGGATCCTTTTCTGTAAACGTGTAGACATACCACACGAGAGCATTTCCGGCGTCGTTGCCGAGGAACTAGTGACGACGTTAAGAAACATCAACAAGGGTAATCCGTACGGCCTCACCATGTGTGTTGTGGGTGAGAAGGCAATTCATCGCTGAGTTTGGGTGCTAGGCACACAAGACAAGAGCCCTGGATGGATCTCCTTGGATAGTGGGGAAGCATTCGATGATTCTAAGGGAGTATGATGAAACATTGAAGCCCTCTGATGTTTCTTTTGCGCGGATGGAATTGTGGGTACACATCTTGAACCTTCCATTCGATGGATGAACGTGAGACTATTGATGGATGTTAAGTACCAAATTTAGGTCATCAACTCCTGCATAAATGAACAAAATGTGAGCATCAACCTTAGTGGTAGGAGTTATTACTAATGAATTCCACAAGTATTGGTGAATATTTGTATGTAGGTCACTTAACTATGAAAATGAAGTGGGAATACACCTAAGTGGTCAAACCATCCAACTCCAACCAATCAGAGGCTGCCACATAGGCTTCCCACGGATCCATGGTCCCACAAGAGCAAGGAAACACAGTCCCGACCAATCAGAGCAAAGCACATGGATTCATGGGCCCACCTGAGGGGGTAAACCGCCTCATTTTGACCTATACATCTGGGAAAAGCTTAAGGGCCCACATATCAGTCACTTAGACAAAACTGGACGCGTTTGATAGAGATTGGGGATCGGCCGAACCAGTGGTGGCACCCCTTGAGCTCAGCTTCCATGTGTCGCCTCCAAACGTTGTCCTAAAGTCAGTTCTTACCTGTTTGTCGGCAGTTACCGCCTTAAGACGTCGGTTCATTCCATGTGTCACACGGAGAAGAGTTGGGAGATAATATTTCAGAAAGATTCTCTTGGGGAACTCCAATCTCCTAAGGCCAGTCTCAGTGGGGGTTTCATCGACACACTTACCTAGAGTGACACATCATCTAAGAGAAGTTTGAAACTATGATGAAACACCCTCTCTCAATGCAAAGTTTCATCTCGTGTTGTTCCCAAGACAACATGCAAGACACAAGCTGTCTAGAGTACCGTGTAGAGAGAGTTTCATGAGGATGAAACTCATTTCATATCTCTCTTCATTAATACACTGCCACATCATAAAAAATGCTGACATGACAGTCTATTTAATGCTGATGAAACTCCGACTGAGACTGGCCTAAGGCACCTTTCCTCTTCAAGTGCCTATAAATATAAGGAGAGGGAGCTGAATTCAAGACACACTCCACTCCAAGGTCAACAACTCCTCTTGAATTGAGAGGTTCATTGCATAGGCCTAGAGTTAGCTTAGCTAGTGCTAGAGTAGGAGAAGAGTGACCGTTAGTCTTGCGAGGAGTGCCAAGTGCCCAGACGTGTCTACGTGACACCAAAATGAAGAGAAGTTCAACATCATTACTCTCAAGTCTAAACATAAAAGATCACGTCACGCTTGGGCATGTTGCAACAACATCCAAAAAAGTTCAAATCACTCCACCAAATATAGTCAAAGTTTGGATAATCTCTAAATTATATTTTAGTTTAATTTATTCATAAACTATGTCATTTGATTTAATTTATTCTGCAATATATTTTATTATTTTTGTTTCGCCATGCATAAGTGGAGTATTAAGTTAAAATTTGGTGTGATGGTAACAGACGTCATAACACATGTTTAAAAATGTATCATGATTTTTATCGCTATTTTAATAGAATATGATATTTAATAATAGATTAATTATTAGGACATAAAATTTTACAAAAAATATTGATGAAAATTATAATTCATTTTTTATTCTACATTGTGATGTGCACTACCACCTTTCAAAATCTTAAAGTAAATTCAACTTGTGTATAGAGGAACACAAAAATTCAACTTGAAACAATATGAACTAAATGGCATAGTTTAGGGGCAAATTGAACCAAAAAATAGTCTCAAGGATTATGTGGATTTTGGCATACTTGAGAAGAGTAATTTAAATTTATCCTAGAAAATATATATTTTAGTTAGATTGATTACTTCTGAAGCACAATCTCATTTGTTGTGAGCCATTAGTTAGGCATCAGTTTGCTCGGCTCTGTATCGACCTAAGATGCATGATCAAAGTTGGAAACTTGACTTTGATTCTTTGCGGTACGATTTGTCAATCAAGCTTCGGCCAATTCAGCTTGAATGCTTACATTTTCAGACTGACGGTTATTTGAGACGCATACTGTGAACCTCCTTTTCTGTCTGCCGTATCATACATTCATACCCCAGAAAAATGAAGAAGGCTCACTTTGCAAGAGCTACCGAGATTTTTTTTTTAACAAGACAAGATGGGCTCTGCCTTTGAGTGAGCTTGAACAAGCCCGGGATGGATAATGGATTCAGGAGGATTGAGCAGGAGGCCCAACTTGGTCCAGGCCTTTGTGAATGCTTCAATTTTTCAGATTGAGCCACACGCCTACACTGCCTTTTGTAACATGCTGCACCTGCACGCCATTGGTCGTCTACTCGTCTCCTCTGGCACACCGGCCCTTCCGTAACTCGTACGAGGACGAGACGACCGAGGAGGGTCCCTTTGCACCTAACGGTTTACGCTCTGACGAGTATCCTGGCTGACCGTTGCGTATCCCGTATCCTCCTGCCTGAAGCAGCGAGATTACCTCCACCTGAACAAAGATTCCGCCCAGGAATGTGATCCTTGCGCCATCGATATGGTTCAGGACTTCAGGCGCCTGCACCCAAGCTGCACTCCCTTGGCACTTGGCAGTGGACACAACGGGATGAGAACCATGCTCCAATAATTCTTAATGCTGGGCTGCAACGCCATGTGTAACATGCCGAGCTATCAACTGAGAGATCTCGATCGAGGAGTAGACTCCTCCGTCCGGCCCGATCTCGGCGTTGCTTCTCTTTAGCGCGACGACAAGAAGAATCAGCTGCGTAAAGAAAATTCATAAAACCGACGAGCAAGGCGCACTGTACTCCTCCGTATCCGATTACCGCTCAGAGTCAGAGTCCTTACTGCAAAAAGAAAAGTCGTCGCAACCGAAGGTCCTCGCTCCATCGCATCGCTCGTACTCTCCCGTAGTCCCTTTTCCCGTGCACGCATTTACAATGAGAGACGCTGGCCCGGGCAGAGAGAGCATCCACAGGAGCAGAGGCCTGCCGCCTGCGCTGCTCACCGGGCCGTTTTCTCCGTTCCAGCGACAGCCGACAGGAGCGGCCAGAACTGATGAAAAGTCCGAGCTTTATGTCTGTTACGGATTCCATGCACGGCGAGTGAAGCGAACCAACCCGTATGGCGGACGGACTATCCCAAATCCGAATCCTGCACAAGAGTACCACCCAGGCCATAGCCCCCAGTAGCATAGGAGGACTTCTTCGATTCGTACCCTACAAATTGTAGGCTGAACGGCCCAGTCCATGCATGCCGCTTGCCGCAGCAGCAGGGCACCCCTTGTGGATCTGCGTCGCTGCCGTGGATCGGATCCCACACACGATCTTCTTCTCCGCATGGCGAATGCAGCAATCGCGTGGCGCGTCTGCGTCAACGCGCGCAGCACTGGAGCAGCCTGCAGCCCCCTGCGGCGCACCGGGGCAGCACGATTAAGGTCATGTTTAGTTCCCACCAGAAATATTTTCATCCATCACATCAAAGGAGAATCTTTGATGCATGAAGTATTAAATGTAAATGAAAAAGGTGAAAAGTTATATGGATAGACTGTAAATCGCGAGACGAATCTAATGAGTCTACTTAATCCATGATTTGCAACAGTAGTGCTACAGTAATCATTCGCTAATTATGGATTAATTACCCTCTAATTACCATCGTTAGATTCGTCTCGAGATTTCCAACCTATCCATATAACTTTCCACCTTTTTCGTCTACATTTACTACTTCTTAATTGATAAAATCAAAACCCGAAATATTTTCACGAAATGTTTTCGCGAACTGAACACGGGCTAAAACCTGATGCGACCAGTTGGTCAGTGCCGGCCTCCCAAGGCCTCCTACGGGAGGACGGGGGTTCGATTCCTGGACGGATCGAATTCCAAAAAAAATCTCCTCGCTCGTCTCACTGTCAAAGCACACGGCAAAATCGCTCACTCACAGGCTAGTGTTCCCTGTGTAAGGGCGAGACGAGGGTTCGGAGATTTTCTAAACCTGTGTGAGAAAGTCTCCTTTTAAAAAAACAAACCAGTGGCCAACTGGCCCTTTTACAAATCACTGTAAAAAAACTCTCAAAAGATGAAACGAGAACCACACAAGGGAACGTAAACACATCAGAGAGCTGTTAGTGATAAGCTATTGTTTTTATTTTTAATTCTTTTTTCCTTTAAAAAGCACATTAGAATGTGCACTACAAGAGTCTGAGTTTCATGCTCCAATCGTAAGAGCAAGTATTACGAGGCTGAGTGAGCCGGTAGAATGCGGCCCATTTTGTTTCTGGTGAGTGGTTTATCTCACGGACAAGCCGAGTCACAAAGTCAAACACCAAAATACTAGACGTTTGACAATTAAACCCGCGACGCGCTCCACGTGGCCTCGTGTGCCTCCAATTTCCATCCTCATTTAGGCCTTGTTTAGTTTCAAAATCCAAAATCCAAAATGAATGTTTAGACACATGTATGGCGTATTAAATGTAGGTAAAAAATAAATCGCATTATATAGATGGACTGGAATTTGCGAGACGAATCCAATGAGTCTAATTAGGACGTGATTAGACACTAAATTGCTACAGTAATGCTACAGTAGCATGTGCTAATGACAGATTAATTAGGTTCATTAGGTTCGTCTCGCGAATTCCAAACGTAATCTGCAATTAGTTTTTTAATTAGTCTATGTTTAATACTTCAAATGTGAAAAGATTCCCTTCCAAAATCTTTTCACCGTGGAACTAAACACGGCCTTAGCAAGAGCTGGTGTCCCAAGTGGCCGAGTCATCACCTACTCCTACGCCACTTCACGATCACCACGAAACGCCGTGCCGGTGTGCCCCGCGCCCCCGCCGCGCCGGTTGCTGCTGGCCCGGGTCCCCGGCGCGCGCTTGGCGTAGTACATGGTGTGCGCCGGCGCCACCGCGACCCTGGCTGGCTGCCTCCCCTTCGGCAGCGTGGCTGGCCGCGACGCCTGCTCGCGCGCGCGAGCGAATCGCGGCAGCTAAAAAGTGCCGGCGCTTTGCATTTTTGCGGGTTTTTTTTTTTTTTGGCTTGGGCAAAACCTCTCCGAGTTCGAGGCGTGGACGATCAGGCTGCCATTCCAACCACAAACCAGGCCACGCGCGCCGCCGCCATCCGCCGGGCGGAGCGCCGCCAGAAGTTGCGGTGGGATCCGGCGCGACCGACCGGCCGGTGCGGGTCTCAGAGCCGCCGCCGCCGCCGCCGGCCAGCCGGCAGCCGCGGCGTGCGCGAGCCGCTCCTGGGAACTCACTCCCAGCTTCCCTGCCTGCTGCGGGTGTCGGCGGCCTGCGCCCTGGCCCTCCACCTGGGTTGTGGGTCCAGTCCCAACTCCGTCCAACAGGATAACGTGGTTTGACTCCTGCCTGCGCGCGGTCGGGCAGCTGGTGGGTTGGCCGGGTCGATTGGGCCGTGTCGTCGTCGCAGGTTGCGGGGTGACGACCAAGCTGAACGTTGCGTTGACGCCTCAAGTGCTGCCTACGCCTACACGCGGCTCGTTCCGAGCCTGCGGCTTCTCGGAAGCTGGCACGTTGCGCGCGGCGTGATTCCGAAGTGTTTCTTGGGGTTGTTTAACTTGCTTTGTTACTCGTACAGTAGTACTCCGTAGATGCAGAGGCCCTGTTTAGATATTTCGCGAAATTTTTTTCGAGTATGTTCCCTCACATGCATGGCATATTAAATGTAGTCGAAAAAATAACCCATTATATGTATGGAGTGTACTTCGCGAGACGAATCTAATGAGCCTAGTTAGGTCGTGATTAGACAATAAATTGCTACAGTAAACATGTGCTAATGACGGATTAATTAGACTCATTAGGTTCGTCTTGCGATGAACTGACATAATCTGTAATTAGTTTTGTAATTAGTCTATATTTAATACTTCAAATGTGTGCCCGACATACTGTAAATTTTTTTCGCGAAACATCTAAACGCGGCCAGAGTTAGGCTTATGGCTGATCGACATGACATTGTTTCTTGCTGTTTTTGCTTTGACAAGAGAACCGATGTGCAGCAAGGTCGTAACTTCTGGCAGGTTCCTTATTGGCTACGCTTTTTCTTGGTCGTGAGGCTAGTTGGACGTGCATGCCCATGAAACTTGCACAAGTCGTCGATTGCGCCCAAGTCATGCGTTTGTGTTTCCCTTTTTTCACCATTACTGCGTCGTGTTAACTGACTCCTCCTGCCCTCCTGTTAGCTAGCACGCCTGCCATTTCCTACTAATGACCAACCGATGATCCGTTCCTGTCCGCTTATTAATCCCCTCATTAACGCGGCCTGCACGTTTCCTGGACGCTGCTTCAATTCCTGCGTCAAATCAGCAACCGATGCCTTTTCTCTTCCTCCTCGCGATCCCCATCGCGTGATCCGTTCCTATCCGCTGGCTGCTGCAGTGCTGCTACCGTCTACGTACTCCCGTGTTGCCATTTCAGAAAACTTCAGAGAACAATATTGGCAACTAACGCAGCTCGTGTGTGCCTGCCCAAAAATAGACGGGGCAAGATCAGATCAATCGTTCCGTCCAAACAATGGCGAAATGACACCAGAAACTTCCCTTTGGAAGGAACACAGTACTAACTTAATTAGGACAGATTAGTGATCAATCATTCCATCCAAACAACGGCGAAATGACACCAGAAACTTCCCTTTGGAAGGAACAGTAGGTCGATCAGTAGCACGACCACTCGTTTAGACATCGATGATGCTTTCCTCCTTTCTTTTTAACCTCTGAAGTTTCCAAATATGCATAGTAGGAAACATGAATCATTCACAAAATATGGAGATCATGCAAGGTGAATACATGGAAATTAAAACCACATTAACATCTCCTATATGAGACTCGAATTCGTTTACTAGACTCGAATCCATAACCTACCAAAATTTACTGCTAAATAAACTACCCATTTACTGAAATTCTTTATTAGCGGATAAACTGGCGTACAACGATCATTGCGAAATCTTTAACTGTCCTGAAGTTACGCACAAGGATTTATCTTATCTGCTATCTTTACTGAACTTTTACCTTTTTTGGCAGAGGAATCGCAGATAGAGAGAACGCTGAAGGGAAGGAGTTCTCTTGCGTCTGAACTAATACATCACCGTGGACCATACAAATCCCAGGTCTTTCGTAATGGCTAAGCATACTGCAAAAAGGAAACACGGTTTATGGAAGGCAGACAGGGGTAGTGTGTGCTGCTGAACACGTCGCGGGGTTGGAGGGCAATTATGTAAATCCATATTCTGTTGTGGATAACCCAGCGCATCTCCTGGCTCTTGCCTCTCTGGAGATTATTACATGGCCAACCCTGCAGCTATTGCCAAATTTCAAATTGGTTCCTGCATTTTTCACGTTGCACTTTGCTCCATATGTTTTTTTCTCAAATAATTTTCTGAACGTCCGTTTTAAAAGTTGGGAAAGGTCGTGACACCCTTTCTTTCTGTTTCACATACCGAGGAGACATGTGAATAAATTATTTGCAAAATTATGTGTTTTTAGGTTAAAATTTAAATTGATAAATTGGTGCATTTGTTGTTTGCTTACAAATATTGTCACAGAGAGAGCACTTCAGATCAAGTATACTAGTAGTTTCTCATAAAAAAACTTCAGATTACCAATTCTATGTGGGGGAGAAAATGGAACAATAGAATACGAATTTCTATCATATATGAACCTCTCAAGCAGCTCCATATAGCACTAAATTTATACCAAACATACTATCTCAAGAAGTAGTTATTTTACTAGCATTTTTTTTTGCGAAAGTACTACCAATTTCTTTTTTGCAGTGAGAAGTTGGAAAAAAGTGTGATCTACCATATTGTACTCTAAATCACGTGAGACCATATGTGATGTACCTAGCCATGTATCCTGCATCCTTATCCATCTACCAATAGGATGTCAAAATGTGAGTCATGAGCTAGGAGCTATGACAATGTGCACTAGCATATATGATCTTGAGGATCACAATCCATGATATGGTAACACATAGAAGACACATAATTTACAAACATTTTATGGAGTTATTTTACCCAAGTGGAAGCCACTTTATGGTTGTCAATATTGATGAAGTATCTACACGATAATGATTGGAAGAGGAGAGAAAATTCTGCGTCTATTGCACTCTATGAACCACATAGCAAGACAAAATTGTGAGATTGGCATGTTAGGTGTGTGTTTTTTTTATTTTCTTAGCAGAAGCTGGTATACACTAACAAAGCCCATGAAAAACATGCCTGATCCATCCTAGAAGCTTTTGTTAGAAAACATGAGGATACAACCTCCTCCACAGTTGTCTGCATATTGCTAAGAAACAAGCATCACCAGAAAATATTTGTCTGCATCGACTGTGCATCATAAACCACGTTGCATCGTCGAAGGTTCGTAACCGACGCACTAGTTGCGTAAACATTAAGCGAGTGTTTTTTACTAGTACAACCCCTTTACTTATTAATTTTAACATGCTAATAATAAGTACACACATCTAGTACCATATTTGCTACATTTCAAAAGGACGGTTTCTTAAGTAAAAAACAACGTCCGCTCTCACCATTTCAAGTTGACACGGAGCTATCGTTTGAGCTTTGAAAAACCAGCAAAATGGAGGGCCAGGCTGGAAAAGTCCGCTTGCCAGCTTTTGCCTGCGCGTCATCTACAATTCCCCCACGAGAACCCAAACCAGACGCGCCGACCCCCCTGCGCTGCGCAGGCCACGCCGCCGCAGCCCGCAGCAATGTCCTCCCCATCTCCTTGCGACGGCGAGCGCCCGCCGTTTCCGGCGGTGGAGGCGCGCCGCATCGTGGTCACCCACCGCCTCCCCCTCCGCGCCGAGCCCAACCCCGAGTCCCCGCACGGCTTCTATTTCTCTCTCGACGCCGACGCGCTGCCGCTCCAGCTCTCGCGTGGCCTCCCCCGCCCTGTGGTGTTCGTCGGCGCCCTCCCTTCCGCCGCCGCGTCGATCCCCGCCTCCGAGAAGCTCGCCGCCGATCTCCTCGAGCGATTCTCGTGCAGCCCGGTGTTCCTGAGCGCCAGCCTCCACGAGGACTTCTACGATGGATTTTGCAAGCACTATCTCTGGCCGATGCTCCACTACCTCCTTCCACACACGCCCTACAACGGCGACGGTGGCCACAACTTCAATCAAGAGCTCTACCGCGCCTTCCTCACCGCGAACACGAAGTACGCCGACCGCGTGCACGAGCTGCTCAACCCTGACGAGGATCTCGTGTTCATACACGACTATCATCTCTGGGCGCTCCCCACCATCCTCCGCCACAAGTCGGTGCGCGCCCGCATCGGCTTCTTCCTCCACTCGCCGTTCCCCTCGTCGGAGCTCTTCCGCGCCATCCCCGTCCGCGAGGAGCTACTACGGGCGCTCCTCAACGCCGACCTCGTGGGCTTCCACACCTACGACTACGCCCGCCACTTCCTCTCCGCCTGCTGCAGGATGCTCGGCCTCTCCAACCACTCCCGCCGCGGCTACATCGGCGTCGACTACTCCGGCCGCGCGGTCGTCGTGAAGATCCTCCCCGCCGGCGTCGACATGGGCCAGCTCCGCGGGGTGTTGGCGTCGCCGGAGACGGCCGCCAAGGCCAAGGAGATCGCCGCCGAGTTCGCCGGCCGCAAGGTGCTGCTCGGCGTGGACGATATCGATCTGTTCAAAGGTATTGGCCTCAAGCTATTGGCCATGGAGAAACTGCTCGAGTCGCAGGAGGAGATGCGCGGCCGGGTGGTGCTCGTGCAGATCAACAACCCGGCGCGGAGCCCAGGGCGCGACATCGACACGGTTCGCGCGGAGGCGCACGCGATGCGGGACCGGATCAATGGCCGCTTCGGCGAGCCGGGGTATGAACCGATCGTGATGTTCGACGAGCCCCTGACGATGCACGAGAAGCTCGCGTTCTACACCTCGGCGGACATCTGCATCGTCACGGCCGTGCGCGACGGCCTCAACAGGATACCGTACATCTACACCGCGTGCCGGCAGGAGGGCCCGATCGCCGGCGGCGGCGCGCCGGGCGCGCCGAGGGAGAGCGCCATCGTCTTGTCGGAGTTCGTCGGCTGCTCGCCGTCCCTGAGCGGCGCGGTCCATGTGAACCCGTGGAACGTGGAGGACGTGGCCCAGGGGATGATCTCGGCGCTGACGCTGAACGAGCAGGACCGGCAGATGCGGCAAGAGAAGCACTACAGGTATGTGCTCACGCACGATGTTGCCTACTGGGGGAGGTCGCTCGACCAGGACCTGCAGATGGCGAGCAGAGACCACGCGTCCATGAACATCTTGAGCGTTGGCCTCGCCATGAAGTTCCGCATCGTCGTTCTCGGTCCTGACTTCCAGAAGCTCTCGCCAGGGGACATCAATCCATCGTACAACCGGACCGGCAACAGGCTGATCTTATTGGACTATGATGGCACCATGATGCCGGAGGGGGTCATCGTCAGATATCCTAGCCAGGAGTTGATTGATGTCCTGAATGAATTGTGCTCGGATCCAAAGAACACCGTCTTCGTAGTCAGCGGGCGGAGGAAGGATGAACTGGCTGGATGGCTTGCGCCCTGTGAAAGACTTGGGATCTCTGCAGAGCATGGCTACTTCACAAGGTAAACACTGCTGCTTCTCATGTTCCTATGGCATTTTTTTTTGTTGCTCCGTTAGATTAAACTTGCTGCATTGGTCTTGAGATTTGGTAGGTGACAAGTGGATATAGGATGGTCTAGTTATAGGATTATTTTTTAGTGCTTGTTGTTCTGTTTTATTAATGCAGACTTAAAATAGTGTTATTGATGGAATTTGATGGTGTGGAATTAGCTCATCCAATGTATCTCTGCCATAAGTGTTTGAGCAAGCAACAGTTGTTGAAATGAAATAAAATCTGATTATACACAAATAGAAGTTGCCTGTTTCTAGTGTACCAGAAAGGTTGTGAGTTGGTGTTGACTGGCATTATTGTTCAGAGTTTTATAAATCAAGTTTCTGTACACTAGTGCTAATATAATATGACAAGTGCTTCCTATTATAAGATGATGATACTTGCATTTCCTTTCTCTGTATTCTAGTACTACTTAATGATTACATACATGTGACTGTGAGGAGATTAAGGAATAAGATTGGCTACTTCTTAAAGTAACTCTGTTTTGTATATGATTAGGTGGAGCAGGGATTCTCCATGGGAGTCACCGGACTTGGTAGTTGGCTTGGATTGGAAAAACATTGTTGAGCCTGTAATGAAGCATTATGCTGATGCAACTGACGGCTCATACATTGAGGCTAAAGAAACAGCGCTAGTCTGGCACTATGAGGAAGCTGATCCGGACTTCGGATCATGTCAGGCCAAAGAACTCCAGGACCACCTGCTCAGTGTGCTTGCCAAGGAGCCCGTGTCTGTGAAAAGCGGCAATAAGATCGTGGAGGTTAATCCTCAGGTATGGAAACATCTAATAATCTCACGTGTTAGCTTTTTAGATTAGCTGCTGCTATGTCACTCTTCATCATTCGGGAAAAGGGAGTCCCAATTCTATCTTGATCTGCACCCTCGACTGTGGGAGTGTGGGTAGCCATTTCACTTTCCAGTGTGCACAAGCCAAGACGAAAAGAACAAGCCTGAGAATTCCACCGGTAGCTGTCATTATCAATCAAGTGTAGCTTTCAGACTAAAACACATTCAGATTAGGCTGACTTTATGGAGATTTATCCAGCTCATGTTCAGCTACCATATCTCTCTTTTGCACATAGTTTAACATTTAATCTGTGTTGGTTGATAACAATTTCATGCCTGCCTAGACGTCCTCTGTTGCTGCCTCTATTTACTACTGCCAAGTTATCTGACCTGTCCAAGTTTATCTCCATGAACATTTTTTTTTTTTGCACTACTCCATATTTCCTCACAAATTATTACATTTTTGTGATGAAGGAGGTGGGAAAAGGAACAGCAGTGCAGAATCTGATTGCAGCCATGGGCGCTCACGGAAGCTTGCCAGATTTCATCCTATGTGTCGGCGACGACGGGTCTGACGAAGACATGTTTGCCGCAATCACCAAGCCCTCGAGCAACTTTGCGTTCCCAAAGTCCGCTGACATCTTCGCTTGCACCGTCGGCAACAAGCCGAGCCTGGCCAAGTACTACCTGGAAGACTCCGACGATGTTCTGAAGATGCTAAAGGGCCTGACGGGCTCGTCGCGCCCCGTAAGAGCGTTGCAGAGTCAGGTCTCGTTCGAGGACCCCTTCGAGTGATGGAAAGAGTGCCCCGGGGGTCTCGGTAGAGCAGTTCATTCTGTTCGCGATTCCATTTGGAAGCCAGAGGCGAAATCCAGTAGACTGACAAGTGACCGATCGGCGTCGTTAGATTAAAATGATAGCGTCTTTCTTGGTCATGTTTTTGCCTGGCTAGTAGTTTCTGTGGTCTGAAGTTTTGCTGTTTTTGCTCCTAGTTCGCAAGGAAAATGAATTAGAAGGTGATTAAATCAATCAATGAATCATGGTTCGTTGATCCATATGCGTTGATACCAAGTTTTCCTCCTTATGCTCCCGGAATTCTTTTTTCACCACTGTACATTGCAGCAGTGGCAGGCCATCGGTACAAACTGTTGCATCTCCTGCAGGATAGATTTGCTGTGCTTTGATTTTTGCCCCCAGCCAGTCAAATCCCTCCAATCTTTCCACTTGGAGCGCGCACCCCAACTGTTCACGGCGTGCAGAGCTTCCAGTTCGTTTAAAGCCAGCGCCAGTGACTAGAGTGCTGCCGTTGCTGGCTCCTTGGTCGCCACCCGGTCGCGTCAGAGTAGCTGGATTCCGCTTCTCGGCCCTTCCGATCTGGGCGTACAGCTTCATAACTCCATGGATGCCGATCGAAACACCAGGGACGCACGCACGTGTGACGACTTGCTTCGCTGGCAGCCAGTAGTCATCGTGGCTAGTGGTAGTCTATAGTAGGCATTTACCCGAGCCGCGTCCGGAGCGCGGCGACCCCGGCTGGCTCTCGTCCCTGTGCCCTTGCGCTGGCAGGGGGCCAGTTCTCTATGACGGACGGACACGGCGAATCCGCGGTGATCTGGCGCGCAGATGACGGGGAAGGGAACGCAGCTCGCTCGTCCCAGCGCGGCGGGTCCTCTCATGTGAAAGCCACGGCTCCCCGCCGCGTGGTCGACGGAGGGCGAGCGAGCTCGGTCGGCGTCGGCGACGACAGCGCGGCAAGCTCGGTAGATCGCGGTCGTCGTTGTCCGTTGATCGCCGTCGGTGCGTGACTCCCACCGGGGAGCGTGCTCCCCCGCTTCCGTGCCGTGTCGTGCGGCGCTTGCTTAGCTACCCTCTTCCCCACATCGTCACGTGCCGAATGCACCTGTTGTTTTCTCGAGCGCGCCTTCTTCTCGGTGCCGAATTCTTGGAGAATTCGAACTCTCTCTCCCTCCACGCACCGGGCGCGCCAGCTCGGACTTTCTCGTCCATCCAACGTCTAAAAGTCCAAACGCGAGCGGCGGGTGCTGGCCATACTTGGACTTGTGTAAGCTGGTGCTGTGCAATGCATCCCGACATTTTCTCTCGACTCCTTTTGTGGACGCAAAGCAGCGAAGAAAGCACGCTTGTGGATAGGACCGAGACTCCGAGATGCAAAAGAGAAGAATCGTGGCAGACCAGCTCGTCGTCGTAATAAGCAAACGTTTCTTGCTGCGTTAGCTTTGCAGGACAAGGCACAAGCGGCCACGTAACTGTGCTGGATCAGTAGTGTGACTTGGGAGTTGGGACACCTCCCTTTTGGAACGCGACTGCCGTGTCTCTCAAGGTGAAATGCGATCAGGCTAACGACGGAAAGGAGAGATGGGGCAGCGGGCTTGCCGGACGAGGTCGTTTTCAGGGGGTGCAGATTTCGCTTTTCGACTGAAAGCGATGGCACCAAAAGCGAGCAGGATCGCTACAAGCCTACTATACAACGAGACGACGTAGTGGTATGCTGGTCGAGCGGATAACCTTTGCTGCTACTTTGTCTGTTTGTGTATGAACTGTCGCTAGCTAACTTTGCCATGCAATTAAGCAGCAGATGAGTGCCATTATTGACTAGTATCGTACATGCGCATCTCTTGATGGAGTAAGCATATTATATTAGGCGATTTCCATGTATTTCTTTTTAGGATCGAGCTGAACGACGAGCGTTGCTTTCAGAGTTATGGCTTCAGTGATCCATATCTCTGCATCGTCCATGCTTGAAACACAAGGTTCGTGAAGTACAGTGTTCTCAACAAGAAAGGGACATGTACCATTTTTTATTCCCTATACTATCAAAATATCGACAAGTATGAACTGAGATTGAAGCAAGGCACTGGCCAGGTAGCTAAGGAACATGTATCACTGGCACGATTGTAATTTTTCTTTTTTCTAGATTCTTGTTTGTAAGAGAGCCGGTGCACTGTGCTAACATCAATACATGTTTCTTCTTAAAAGAAAAAACGAAAAGGAAAAAGTCCAAATTACTCCCCTCAAGTATAACCAAAGTCTGAATAACCCCCTAAAGTATGTTTTGGTTCAGTTTACCTCCAAAACTATGACATTTGGTTCAAATTACCCCCTAATGCGATTTGTCTTTTTTGTTTCTCCATACATAAGGGGAATCTTGAGTTCAAATTTTACAGGTTGGTAGTGGACACCGCAATGTATGTTAAAAAAATATATTATAGTTTTTTTGTCATTATTTTTTCACATAATTTTGTATCTCAATGATTAATTTATTATTAAATATCCTACCATACGAAAATAACTATAAAAAATTTATGATGTATTTTTCTAACATGTGTTATGATGTCTATTACCATCTCATAAAATTTGAAATCAAAATTCCACTTGTACATGGAGAAATAAAAAGAAAAATTATATAAAGGGGTAAATTGAACCAAATGCCATAGTTTAGGGGGTAAATTGAACCAAAACATATTTTAAGGGGTTATGTGGACTTTGCTTATACTCGAGGGGAGTAATTTAGACTTTTTTCCAAACGAAAATGTTCAGGAAAAAGGGAGCGCCAATTCTGAATAACGTCACTCCAATAAGTTATGGCATGAAGCATGTGGTAAATGTGCCCTTCATGTGGTAAACGTGCGTATGGTCCAAATTTGACCATACCAGAAGCCTACCTAACTTATTCATTGAGGCCTAAGTAAGAGAATTGAGATGATTGTGCTACATCCCGTAAGAGAACGTACAACTAGTGTTCTATCATGGAGTTGGATGCGTCTAAGTTTTCGGGTGTTGGGTCTTTCGGCCCTTCAAAGGAATGATCGTGTTGTTTTCCTCTCCGCGGGTAGTTTAGCACGTGCTGTTCCCCGTACGCATATCATACTTCAAACCTGATGCACCAACCTTTCTAGGGTTGTTCCATACACGCGGACAAGCCGTCGGGTCGTCGTGCATGCACGGTCGATCAGCTACACCACGTCACCACAGCATAGGCCGCGCCTACGCATGGGCTGCAGCCTTGCTTGCCCTTGCAGGCGAGCGAGACATTCTTATCCGTTGCGGATAAGCTGAAGGTGTTCGTGATCAGTAATTGGAGGACAGATTGCTGCACCAAGTGCGGACCAGGGACGCAGCGAAGGTTGCGGATTGCGCCTGGCCTGCAGCTGCAGCCCTATGCACTGCACTGAACCGAACGGGACCTGCAGAGAGCAGGAAGGAAACACATGAAAAGACTCGATCCGGTTGGGTCATGACTCAGGCCGTGTTTAGTTGATAAAATATTTTCGTGAAAAGATTTTGGGTATTGATTTTATCAATTTAGGAGTAGCAAATGTGGACGAAATGGGTGGAAAGTTATATGGATAGGTTGGAAATCTCGAGACGAATCTAACGATGGTAATTAGAGGGTAATTAATCCATAATTAGCGGATGGTTACTGTAGCATTACCATTGCAAATCATGGATTCAGTAGGCTCATTAAATCCGTCTCGCGATTTACAGCCTATCTATATAACTTTTCACCTTTTTATCTACATTTAATACTCTATGCATCTATCCTTTGATGTGATGGGCGAAAAAATTTTGGGTGGAAACTAAACACGGGCTCATATGATAGGAGCACCCCCCGGCCAGTCATCCACTGGCGCAGAGACGGTCAGGTGCGCGGAGTGGAACCAGCTGGCGACTTGTAGCCGCGCGGCCCCCGGCGAGGCGAGCGGCCCGGGGGCGGGGGGCACTCATCGCCCGGCTCGTCCTTCTCCTTCCCCACACGCCGCCGAATTGGCGAGTGGCGACGCGTCGGCAGCGCGCCGTGCCCGGCCGGCCGGGGCGCGTCGATCGCCTGCGCGAGGGCCGTGTGTGTATCGTCTATCGCGTCGCTCGTCTCCTCCCGGGCGTCGTCGTCGTCCGGTGTGACGTGAGAGAGGGAGGAGAGGAGAGGCAGCTTCAGGTGGGCCATGCATGGCGCGATGCGACCGACGTCGACCTCGTGGGTCACCAAACTTATCCTATTTTTCCGACGCTTGTTTATTCGCTTCCGGAGATCCTCGCAGTTTTATATTGCCCGTGGCAAAGATTGACCAACCGGTGGCCTCGCTCAGCTCGCAGTTTTATATTGCCAACTCGATTACTCGAATCACGTTTTGTACTGTGCGACTGTGTGTGTGTGGCATGCATGCAGCGATGCAATTCGTAATAAGGCCGAGTCTAGTTGCTGAAAAGATTTTGACAAGAATTTTTTTAATCCATTTAGTAGTAGTAAACGTAGACTAATAATAAAACTAATTACAGATCTCGCTTGGAGATGTCGAGACGAATCTAATGATGGTAATTAGATGGTAATGAACCCATAGTTAGCGGATTACTGTTGCAAATCATGGATTAAGTAGGCTCATTAGATTCGTCTCGCGATTTTATAGCCTATTCATGTAACTTTTCACCTTTTTCGTTTACATTTAATACTCTATGCATCTAAGATTCTCCTTTGATGTGATGGGTGAAAAAAATTGTTTTGGAACTAAAGGAGGCCGGCCTATGGCATGTTTACTTTACAAAGTTTGAAAAAAAAATTGTTTTAGGAAACGTATTCCCTCTCTCGAGCACGCTTTCGAATGCAAAAGGTTTTGTAAATTTTGTAAAATTTGGAGGAACTAAGGGCGTCCGCAGTGGTCAGCGAAGTCGCTAGCCCAGTCAGTGGTCTTCTAACGCGGAGGAGGAAAACAGAGAAAAGAGAAGACTCGCTGGCATCTAACTCCTAGCCGATTGATTTGCAGCCGCGTGAGAGAGAGAGCGCGCTCGGGTCCTACGGAGTAAAGGCTGCTTCGAACGCATGCAAGTTCTTCTCGATCTCTCTCACGTTTGCTGGCGACTTCGTAGGCTTGCTGCTGTTGCCCTAAGGCCTCCTCCAATAATGAACCTAAACAAGCTAATAAGTGTTCAACTCATTATTTTGCTTACATGGAAGAGAGAGTAATGTGAGTAGGGAGAATGTGATGTCTCTTCTTCGAGAGCTAGCTCATAAAAAAAAAGTGGGCTCCATATTTAATGGATGTGGGACAGGATGTAGGACCCAAAATATTTTCAACAATGTGTTATGAGATAGACCATTAGAGCAAGTTTTATGGGTGCGCACGCTAGCCGGCGATAAGGTCCTCCACCTCATCGCGGGTTAGTCACCGGACATGGGAAAGTAGTGGTGGCCCCCACGCAACTTTATTGCTTTGTCAGATTTAGTAGTGACGTGGCTGATTGAGAACCGTGAAACAACGTTGGCGGCCTCCAAAATTCATGGACAACTCATTTCGCCGACTTCGTACGGGCGTTTCATCAGTCGCCCGTTCTCCTCTCTTCTTTTTCTTTCTTCCACGTCAAATTTTGCTTACATGTCTTGCCTATTCGCCCGCTGATTTGTCCTTATAATACTTGCTTTTAGAGAAGGTATCTTTTAGCTATCTCTTATATAAGTTGAACATCTTTAAAATTAGTGTGCTAGCTCAACTGTCAACCGTTGGAGGAGGCCTAAACAGGCCCTAAGATAGCGGCGCGCGACTCTAGCCTCCGGACAGTTTTAATTTCCTGTCACGTGCCGAACCTAATCCATATCCATACGGCCCTCTCTTGTTCATTTGGATCACTTCGTACATGCATAGTTGCATATGGATCTTGCTAGGTCGTCCCATTAGGGAGTCAGCAGCCTGTATAAAGCATATCAATAATGCATATGTCGTTGTGAACTCGCAGATTTGCAATCCTGGTTCCTGGAGAAAGCTGATACGAGATGACTAAATTAAACTGGCCCAGGCAATGTTTGAAAAAGAAAAGACTGGCCCTGGCTGAAAGAGACAAAATCTGCATGTCATTCCGCATCTCACCGTCAATCTTGCCATTTCGATACGCACACCATTTCTTCTCATAAGCTATATTTTGACCGCACTGTTCTGAAATATTAATACAGGCAATGAGCGATCCTCCTGCGATTAAGGAGTACATCATTTTTAGATACCACATAAAAATCTTAATTTTTAATGTTAACTTCGTATATGCCGTATAAGCCTATCTAAAAGTAAAAGTAAATGGCTGACCAAACTAGTTTTTTTTAGTAAAATGCACCACGGGTCCCTAAACTAACCGTGCGGTGTCAACCAGGTCCCCAAACTCTCAAAATGGCCATTAGGGTTTCTAAACTATGTAAAGGGGTCCATCCAGGTCCAAAAAGCGCCACGCGAGCTTTCGCAGCCGACATGGCATGCCACCGTGGCACCATGCTGGCAAACATTTACAAAAAACCCCTCTAATTTTTCATCATCCACAAACAGAGTAGCATCAACTCCTTTCTTCCTCCCCCTCCGCTTTCACCTCCACCAAGCAGCTGGCTGCTAGACAAATTCTCCGGCCCCCCTCCACCAAACTTCAATTGCCCTCACACAAACCTCTAGCAACCCCCTAGACTCCACCCTCCTCCTCTCCTCTTCAAGCTCCAGTGAGAGAACTGCCATGAATCGAAGGATTTTAAATGCTTGGGCAGAGGGGAAGAGCGGAGAGAAGCAGAAAGGTGCATTCACCGCCCCGCTGCCGGTCGGAGCCGCGTCGATATGTCGCGCCGCCCGACTCCTCCACTTCGATTCGAGCCCAGCGGAGAAGACGACGAGGCATCGCCGCCGTAGAGGAGCCGTAGTCCTCCCTTCCTCCTCTGATTTGACCCGAGCTTCGATTTGCCCCCACCCTCTGCTTTTCCGTTCGTAGGCCCGACCGCGCCGCTCCTGCGCCTGCCGCCTGCCGGTCCGCGCTGCTCAGCTTGGATACGTCGGTCAAGCCCCACCTCACCTGCGTCGTCGCCGGCTCGAGCGACCGCCGGATCCGCCTTTCGCCCACCCGGCCTCCCCTTCACCGCCACTGAGCTCCGCCCGCGTGCGCGTCCGCCGTCGGCCGCACGGGCCGAGCTCCGCCACCACACGGGCGGGCCTCACTAATGCCGCAGGCGAGCTCCACCGTCGGAGGGTGCCGCTGGCGGGGGAAAGAGCGATAGAGGGGGAGGAAGGAGAGAGGAGGCGAGCATGATAGCAGAGAGACGTAGAGAGGGAGGGCCTTTTTGCAATTTGTTGACCATGATGGCATATTTTCACCAGCATGGCATGCCACATCAGCATTAGGCGCTCGTGTGGCGCGTTTGGGACCTGAGGTGGACCCTTTTAAAGAGTTTAGGGACCTAAATGGTCATTTTCAGAGTTCGGGGACCTAAATGACACCGTGCAAATAGTTTATGAACCCACCGTGCATTTTACTCTTTTTTTTAGAACTTGCTGATCAAACTCACTTCAACCCATGTACCAGTGTCCAAGCCCAATGTTTCGGAACAGGAGAAAACCAACGAAGAAGATACGGGAAATTTCCCCAGATCACATGGTGGGCTGGTGGATAAACGTGGAAAACAAGTAGTGGTAGGTAGAGCGCGGCCCGTTGTTGGTAGCTCTCGTTCAGAGGTGACAAAAAAGGGAATGTGGGATAATTATGGGCCCAGCAAGATCTTCGCCCGGGTCCAGCAGGCCGACGCTCGACAGGTCGATCTCGCGGCGCGGAGGGCGCATCGCTTCGGCTGCCGCCGACCACCGGAATCGAGATGGACCCTGCAAGGGCTCCAAGTCAATGGTTTGCCTGCCGCGTAACAGTCTTCGAGAGTTCGCTTCGCGGCGACGCCAGGGACATGAAAAAGTGAGGGACGCCGGCCGTAAAAGAGTTTTCACCTAACCACCACACCACACCAGCGCGCGCGCCAGTTCAAGCGCATGGCCTTGCTGTGCAGCGCCTACAGTAACTGGTCCAGCCATCACAATTCACACCAGGCGCACGTGCCAAAATGCAAAAGGCATCAAACGGCCGGGCAGCGGGAGTTCTGGACTTCTGGGCTTCTGGCGTGGGTGCAATCAATGTGCTCAGGTTGGTTAACTCCCGAACTCCGGCTGCGCGGCTGGTTAGTCTCCCTAGGGAGGAACTAACCGGCCAACCCACCCTCATTTTTGTTTATTGTTAACTTGTGACCCTGTTTGCCTTGTGGTGGCGTGCCCCTGTCGATCGAGCTCGTCAATGACTGGTTCTTGGCGTTCGTGGCAGAGGCAGTTTTCAGGCCGGCTGATCCGGTAATGCACGTGTGTTCTCATAGTGCTCTACGTATGTTTTCTTTTTGGAGAGAGTACTCTCATGTCGATTTTTTTTTTTTTTTTTGGAGAGTGCTCATGTCGATTTGACACAGATTACCACGAGAGAGAAAGAGAAGAAGTGAGTGAGAGGGGCCCGAGAGCCCACCTATATCCACCCGCGGGAGCACGGCCCGTTTGATACTCTAGTGGGACGGCCGAGCACTGATGCACGCGTAATAATGGGCTTGCAGCGGCTTGTCTGGGCTATTATTTAAGCCGAGGCCTTTATAAGGGCCCAAACTAACGTAACCTAACCTAACCCAGCCCAACACTCGCCGAGCCGCTGAATCGTGCCATCCGGCCGGTGGAAACGTGCCATCCCAAATGCCCCCACAACTGTTCCTCAAAAAAAAAAAAAAAAAGCCCCCACAACCTTCGAGGCTCTCAACCTTCAATCTCGTCCTTCGCAAGTGTGTTAGCTTCATTTATTTTTGAAACGAGGCAACTCCCCATTTCCATTCAGAGGAACGGAAATACATGAGTTTTAGATTACAGACAAAACAGCTAGCTATGAGAACATAAACGGTGTCGGAGGTTCTCATGCACATCTTGTTCAGATACACAACAACGAAGATAAACATTCCGGTGAAGAACTGTGTTAGCTTCACATATCGGTGAAGATTCAGCAGGGCACCACTACACAACAACACAGCGCGCAGCGAGGCCAGAGGCCACGATTATGCCACAGGTTTCAGAAGAACAAGCAGCTACTCACACTAGCCCAGCACATCCGGGCACGGAGCCACGTCAGTTTCAATCAAAACTGGCCGTTGTCAGCGTCTTCCGCCACCGAAATCAATCAATCATGGATATACAACAATTATACATACAAGAACGGAAGTGCGGAACCACATTTCACTAGAGACTACTACAGTTACAGCTTCGCTGAGTCAGAAATCCTACTGTCAGCACGAGCTGCTGTGGGACTGGGACCCCGCCTGTCCCGGCTTCCCCTGCTTCTTGGACAGCGACCGGCCGGCGGCGGTGGCGACAGGCCGCGCGTCCGTCAGCTCCTTCACGACGGTGGCCATGGACGGTCTCTGGCTGGCCTCCCTGGACGCGCACCGGAGCGCCACCGACAGGACCTTGCGCACTTCCTCCATCTCCACCGTGCCGTACACTTCCTCCATCAGGTCCGGGTCGCAGACGGCCTCGATCTTGTCGGTGCCGTTCAGCGCGGCGGATACCCAGCCGACTATGTCCGTGTTGTCGGGGAAGGAGGGGTCCACCGCCAGCTTCCTGGTGAGAAGCTCGAGCAACACCACGCCGTAGCTGTACACGTCTGACTCCATGCTGCTTTTGGTGGAGAACGCCAGTTCTGCAAAAGCGGACAGCAATTAGGTATGTACTGAAGTGTAATCTGAAGGCCAAATTAATAGCAACAAGATGGCAATTTCACCAGTGAATCTTATAAAGTAAATGATGACCGTGTCCGACAAACTGAATTTCAACAATAATACAGATTTTGTTGCTCTAGAGCAAATCTGTGCATTCAAGGTGACTGAAAACCCTTCAACATTAGCTTATTTCACAATCTCATCAACTACCTCCATGTGCAAAGGGATTAATTGCTTGTAAGCTTATCTGTGACACTTTGTGTTGAATTAAAAAATCTTAGATGCAGCTGGTAAAGTGGTAGTAATATGTATGATTGCACTGAGATTTCGGGCACAGGCTACATGAAACATTTTACAACCCTAAATTTCCAATCAACCATATGTGATAATGAGGAAAAAAACAGTTATGCATAATGCTCTGTTTCAAGTTTCAACCATACCTGGTGCCATATATCCAACAGTGCCAACAATTCCAGTGGTCTGTGAAGCAGAAGGCTGATCCATGAGCTTTGCAATGCCAAAATCTGATATGTGTGGCACCATGTCCTTGTCTAGCAAGATATTACTTGGCTTGATATCACGGTGAATGATTGCAGGGCGGCAGTCATCGTGAAGATACGCTAACCCATGTGCGGTACCAAGTGCAATTTCATACCTCACACACCAGTCTAAAACTGGCGCTGGCTGAATCACGTGCAAAACATCATGAAGGCTGCCTTTATCCATATAATCATATAGTATGAACCCATTATCGCTTCTCATCCAAAACTCTCTTAGCTTTACCAGGTTTCTATGCTTGATTTTATATATTGTCTTCAGTTCTCTCATCATGCTTTTGTATGAGCCTTTGTGTGCAGAAATCACAAGCTTCTTTATAGCATACACTTCTCCTGACCTCAGTGTAGCCTTGTAAACAGTTCCATGAGCACCTGTGCCGATAATATACTTGTCATCAAAATTTTCAGTCGCCTCTATAACCTCATTTAACTTAGAGGACGAACCTTCAAGCATAGTACTAACTGATTCCTCACTGTTCTTCCGATCTCGAGACTTCAGAAGGATGCAGGCAAGTACAAGTACCACAAGTGCTCCCACAAACAACGAACCAAGAACTATGAGAGCAAGTCTAAATCGGCCATGTACCCCTCTTTTCTTTGATCCTCTACAGGGTTTCAAGACATTAGTTCCCTTACAATTAGAGTTACTGGTACTGCAAGAGATGCAGAGGCCCGGATTTCCATTAAAGGAACTTGCTGTGGAATTCAGAAACACTAGAAGATAATCTGGGACTGGTCCGCTAAATTGGTTGTAAGAAACATTCAAGGCATGCAAAATGTGTAGATTTCCCAATGTATCAAGGCCTCCGGAGAGATTATTAAATGACAAATCTAAACTTGCCAGCTCCACCAAATTACCAAATTGCGGTGGAATATCACCCACTAGACCATTGCCACTAAGATTCAAAGTACCTAGTTTTAGCAACCTTCCTAATGCTGAAGGGATACTACCCCCAAGAATATTGCCACCAAGTTGCAGCTCAATAAGCATACCCAATTGCAAGAGAGAATCAGGCAAGCCTCCACTGAGTTTATTCTCCTGCAACCGTAGATACAACAGAGACTTCAGGTTGCTTACTGTACTAAGTGCTGAACCATTCAAAGAGTTAAAACTCAAATCAAGTGAATTCAACTTGGAGCAGTTGGAGATTTGCACAGGGAGCGAACCATGTAGAATGTTATGTGAGAGGTCAAGTCTTTCCAGTTTCACTAATTCTCCAATTTCAGGTGATATAGTGCCCGAAAGCTTGTTTGATGACCAGTTTATCTCAGTAATATTTATACATCTGCTGAAGCTTGCTGGAATGCTACCACTCAAAGAATTGTTTCTCAGATCTATGTAGCTTAGATTTGCACAGTTTCCAAATTGCGGAATAGTCCCATCAAGGTTATTGTTTTGGAGAATGAGTCGCTCCAAACTTGGGCAGTCCACAACACTGGATGGAATGGTACCATTGAGATGATTCAACCCCAAGTCCAAAATTCTCAATGCTTTTCCTGAACAAATGTTAGGTGGGATTCCACCGATGAAACTGTTATTTGTGAAATCTATCTGGACCAAACGGCTATTAACACCCAACTTCGGCGGTATGACCCCAGTGAAGAAATTATCAAACAGTGTGATGTTCTTGAGGGACTTCAGCTCAGCTAATACTGCAGGTAGCTTCCCAGTCAAACTGTTGGTATAAATAAGGACGCTCTCAAGGGTTGGGATACTCCAAATATTCTCAGGGAACTCTCCTACGAGACGATTCTCAAACAGAAATAGCTTTGACAAGGTCCTTAAATTTGCCAACTCTTTAGGAACAGTGCCCTCCAGCTGGTTTGCATCCAACTCTAGCCACTGCAGCAACCGACAGTTACCAAGTTCAGGAGGGATTGGCCCAGACAGGGAGTTCTCAGAAAGTAGAAGATATGTTAAGTTGCTCAATAAGCCGAGAGAAGTAGGAATTTTTCCAGACATTTTATTATTGACAAAACCAAGTTGTGTCAAGCTCCTGCAATTCTCCAGCCATGATGGAATTTCACCCTCGATATTGTTGAATGACAAGATAAATATTTCCAATTTGCAATTCGCAAAACTGAAAGTGATCTCGCCTGTGAAGCCATTGGTTGTGGCATCAAAATTCGTCAGGCCTTTGATCTTGCCCAAGGTTGCTGGAAGACTGCCGCTCAGTTGATTATCGTATAGGTAGAGGTCCTCTAACTTGGTGCAGTTGCCTATCGAATCAGGCAAAACTCCAGAAAGGAGATTTTGGGACAGATCCAATTGTTCAAGCATACTACAGTTCCCCAATTCCGGAGGGATCGAACCAGATATGTTGTTACCAGCTAAGATGAGAACCTGAAGGTATTTTAGATGACATATTTCAGGTCCTAGTGATCCAGAAACTCCCGATGATGTCAGGTCAAGATAAGTCACTCTGTTCCTTTCATTGCAACCCACTCCATACCATGTACAAGGAGTTGCATCAGAAGCACTCCAATTGGACCTAATAGAGCTTGGCAGTGTGAGGTTTCTAGACAGAGCAAGTAGAGTTTGGCCATCTGAACTCAAACTCCAAGATGATGTAACTGAAGCGAAGAATAGCAAAAGCCAAGGCCAGAAAACCACCCTCATTTTGTACCTGAAAAGGGATTCATAAAAGTCAGTAGACAGTTAGTTTTTCCTATATACAGTTAGGTTGTGGGCCGAAGCACAAAACAAATGAGAATTATACATGTGCGAGTGTTATCAATTGTACCCATTAATGTGATTTTTTTTTTAAAAAAAAAATTCCCACCTTAAAAGTAAGTGAAACCCCATGCGTTTGAAGAGACCATACGACTTTAACTCTTAAACTGCACGCTCGGAAATTTTATCTGTTCAGTAGAATTTACCCATAGTTTGGTAGAATTTAAGTGAATCCAACGCACGCACATCGACCAAATTGACCCTACTGGAAATTGAGATGATGGAACTAGCAGGGAAGCAAAATGCAGGATGGCAGAACCAAACAAAAGCCCAACCTAATTTTTGCTCTCGTGCCGTACTAGAGAAAATTTCCCAAAGCCGTTGCCAATCAGTAGTTATGAAAGGGAACACATCTGCTAAAAGGTAAAAGGGGCCTGAAACTGTGACAGAGACAGACTAACAGGAGAAGATACCACAAAGCCCATCTTGTGTTCAAGCAATGGCACAGTAATTCGCGAGATGGGATCAGAGCTCGAGCGCAGAAGCATTTCCCCTCCTTTAATTCAACGGTAAACGCACGCGCGTGCATACGCCAGCACATGGGCACCCTGATGGCCTGATTGGCTGCAGATTCCACCGACACCACCCCGCGCAAGAAGCTCCGGATGCGGCAGAAGCACAACTGGAGCTAAAATTGGCACCCAAGAAACCTCATTTCAGCGAGCTACAGAGGGATCCACCATCGAATTCGCCTCGCCGCTGAGCATTACTCTGAAAAAAACTAGCGGAAAGCATCGAACTGGGACTGGGAGCGCCCCTGCGCAGGCAAGACTGCAAGAACCCAACTGGGAACGAGGCCCGTGCAGGCTGGCAATGCAGAAGGAATGCACCCAAGGAGCGGCGGTTCCTCAGGGCCAGCAAAAAGAACAAGCAAAACACGCAGGGCAAGTATAAGCTGTAACTGCGCGCCGGGCCGCTTAGCAGAGGGGGAGGGCGAGCGAGAGCCGAGAGGGAGGGGAGCAGCGCGTACCAGAGTAACTTGACGCTCGCCGCCGAAGCTCCCTGGGGAACGAATGCCTCGGCCTGAGTGGGTGGGTGCGCTAATACGCAGCGGCATCCATGGCGGAGGAGAGATTGAGAGAGATGAGCGCGCACGCTGGGCTGGAGCAGTGGAGCCTGGAGGAGGCAAAAAGGGTGCCCGTTCTAGAGAAAAGTACAAGCACTACCGTGCCGGGCCGCCTTTGCAAACGGAGCGCAGCGGCGCCAGTAATCGGAAGTGCGGGTGGGGGCAACACGCTGTGGATGGCGACGAAAAACCACCTCTCCGGCGAGCGGTTTCACACACACGTGCCGGCAGCGCGTGGACACGGAGAGGCAGGAACCGTACGCGCGCTCGGATAACAGCATCCAGAGTCCCCAGATCAGGAACCGTTTCACACGGCAGTACGGCACGCGGGTTTTCGAATCTGCCGCCCCTCGAATCATTTTAATCGGGGAATTTTGGGCGTGGGCATTCTACTGCTGCGGTAGTAGTAGTAAGCCATAGCTGTAAACTTAATATAGCGTGGAAGCAATGTGAAATATAAACTACTACTACTGCAGCAGTGCAATTTGTATACGCTAAATATGTTTAGGTTGACCGAATTACAGTATTAGTCAAAACCAATTGCTTCCGTGCAAGATTAAGCGTGTAACCAAACAAATGCCATACGCTGGCTCTTTCCGGCCAAGATGCAAGTGACTACTAGCGCGTCACGTTTTTTTAGTAGCGAATTCAACCTGTCCCCTCAACTATACCTGATCGAGTCCGACCCGATTAACTCGCCCTAACCTGTCGAAAAAAATCTGACCCGAACCGAGCAAGTGACGGTTGCGCAGGTCAATTTTTTAACCTGAAACATAAAAAAAACCGACTCAATCCGACGCGACTTGAAAAATTACACTTGAAACCCGAAACCTGACCCGAACATGTCACGGGTCGGGCGCGAGTCAACAATTTTGACCCGCCAACCCGACATGACCCGACCCGAATCCGAAACGACCTGACCCATGATCAGGTATACCCTCAACGCTATTTTAATGCATTGTTTTATGAAATATATAAAAATGTATTGTTTTATATATTTATTTTAATTAATCAGACATCAGCAACCGTACTGGAACCGATCTACGATTCAGACTTTTTGTTCGTTGTTCCTGTGCAGTGCGGTTTACAACATGTCGATACGACACGGTAATGTAAATGAAGCCCCTCCACATGCACAGCGAGGGATAACGATGCAACTACTTTGTATGCTAGGCCCTGTTTAGTTACTCATTTTATTAAAATTATTCCATCTTATAAAACTGTGTCAGTTTATTTTTATCTTTGTGCATGTTTCCATAGAAACAATACTTTTTACCATCTTTTCTCCAACTAAACATGCCTCTACTGTGCGAGAAGGGCAGGTGGGTACGGTTTGCCCCGTGATTTATCAGCTGTTCAGAATTCAGATGGCGAAGGGCCAACCGACCCAACAACACACTCGCCTTCAAGGAAAAAAAACACTTGCAAGAGAAGAGACTAATGATCGAGAAAGGCATCACCCGTCCATGATCTGCGCGCGTGCGTCCGGACTTGGACCTGCGATTAGTCAAGCTGAAGAAACAGCGTGACGACTGACGGCCCTTTCTGTTTCCGGCCCGTGCCTGCTGTGGTGCACACAAATTTCGCCCGCGTTCATTCAGTGGCAGTGTGGGTTCACACTCATAGTCTTTTTTCCCGACCGCTACCGGTCCGGATACCGCGGTAGCCGGTCAAACCGGTCCGAACCGGTAGCGGTACCGGCCGGTTGGAAACCGGCCAAATCTAAAATTTCAAATTTGAATTTAAAAAATTTAAAAATTAAAAAATTCTTAAAAATACTTTAATTTAAGGTGAGTAGATTGTAACGGTGTTAAAATTTTTCAAATATTAGTTCATTTAATATCTTTTTGTTTGTATTAGAAGTTCAAACAGCCTACTAAATCAGCACGTTAAACTTCTAATGCCCGCAAAAATATTAAATGCATTAATATTTGAAAATTTTTGACACCATTATATTCTACGCACCTTAAACTATTTTTAGAAATTTTCTTTTATTTTCTAATTTTTAATTAATTTTTGAAAATTTGTCAAACCGGCCGGCTAACCGCTCGAAACCGGTTAAACTACGGATTTAATTTGGTTTTTAATTTTGTCCGGTTTCTACCGGTTTCTGGTCAAACCGGTCCGGCTAACCGCTAACGCCGGCCGGCGGTTTGGCCGGACCGGTCGGGAAAAATAACCCAGTTCACACTGCATTTTTTTTTAATAAAAAAGAAGGTTCACACTAGCATGGGCGGCAGGTAAACAACCGAGAGTCCGGATGTGAAACGCCTAGTCAATTTCGTCAAAAGCTTAATATGGATGATGGATCCGCATGTAATAGAGTGTTAAATACCGTTTACACCCCCCATTCCAAATTACAAATTACAAATGGTTTGGGCTTTTGTTATACATCTAAATAAACGTTATGTATGTTATGTATGTTAGGTTTATAGTAAAAACTATGAACCTATGAATGTTAAAACGACTTATAATTTGAAAGAAAATGCTAGTACTTTTTAAATACTTGGAAATATCCTAACTTTGTTGCAATGCTAAATACGTCACACCCTGACGGCGACTAAACATTGAGCAAAAACACCCACGAGGGGAGAGAGAGAGTCGGCTCCAAAATAGAGAAGTGTGATACCATCCTCGTGATAGTTTAGGCTTTCAACTAAACGAAACCCTATATCATAATATATCAGATGGCTAAGTGCCAGCCGACCTAACAACGCACTAGCGACAGAAGATAAGAGGTGATTGGATTACTGACGGCATCTGTGTATTCATATACATATACTAGTAGTGTGAACTGTCATTGCTTTTGTCACAAGGTTTGGTGAGCACCATGCCAATTGTTTTACCTTTTCTTTTCTTTTTTTTCGTTTATTTTTCTGCCGAGTCGATACATGGCTTGACCTCCATGGACCAGGATGCCCCGGTGGCCGGAGGCCGGCGCACATGTATGGCGGTTGCGTAAGTCTGAACCAAATAAACAGGCCCCAAAAAAAAGTCCTCGTGCCACAACGAATGGATTGACCTTCGCAATCTAGTAGTGTAATGTAAGAAAATTAGCAGTGACTACTGCATTAATCTAGTACTGTGCTATTCATAATCAAATTAGTAGTGTACTGTAAGAAACATTTTTCAAACAATCAGCCGTCAGAAATTAGCAAAGACCAGTGGTTCAGCAAAGAGCTCAAGACGAAAGACTCTGCATATAGCAGTAATAAAACGAAATAGCAGAAATAAAGCGAGGACAGATCGAACATACCGAGAGTCCTGTGGTGTCAACTGCAGGTTGCTAAGCGGTCCAAAAACTGCGGTCTGCTGCTAGCCTTTTGCTCTCTTGGCAATTGGCAGCGCTGCAGCGGAGCCTAAAATAAAAGGGCAAGGGATTTGGCTTGCGCTTTCAAGCTTCAAGAGTCAAGCGCTCATCACATTGACTCGTTTTAGACTTGAGTACTATCGTTTTTAGAATGAACATAAAAAATATGTCCATACCACATATCATCGATCTCGCACGCGCGTTTGCGTTCCAACCGTAAATTAAGCAGAGAAAGCAACACAACGACCCTGCTGGTTTGTTGCAGTGGCAAAGCGTGCGTTCAGTTGAGGTTGTTCACACGAACGGAAACGCGTTGCGCTTTTTTGCTGTGTTCTAACGACGGTTCATTTCTGACTTTTTTTTTGAAAGAGAGTTAATTTCTGACTTCAACGACGCGTTTACTGTTCGTGTGATCGTGTCACCGTGACTCCGAGTACAACACAACGCGTAGGTAGATGTGGGTCGTTCTCCCGTTGGCAAAATAAAACCTGTCTGAACTCTGAACCACCAGCCCTGAGAGCAAACGACCGACACGGACGACGCGGCTGGGATTGCAGGGAGGCTGGGGGCAACCATAAAATAAAGGTATGGGCAGTCATCGCTATGGATGCTGACGGTCGTTGCTGACTTTAGCTTTGTCGCTGTATGATGCGAAATGCGATCGCTTGACCTGAATACCTGATGAGCAGTCAAGAGTCAAGACGAAACTGAAGTAAAATGAAAAGTCTCATCCACCTGCTCCTCTCTTGCTAAGCCCGTGTTTAGTTCCCACCCGAAATCTTTTCACCCATCACATCAAAGGGGAATCTTAGATATATGAAGTATTAAACGTAGACAAAAAAGGTGAAAAGTTATATGGATAGGCTGTAAATCGCGAGACGAATCTAATGAGCCTACTTAATCCATGATTTGCAATAGTAATGCTACAGTAACCATCCGCTAATTATGGATTAATTATCCTCTAATTACCATCGTTAGATTCGTCTCGAGATTTCCAACCTATCCATATAACTTTCCACCTTTTTCGTCTACATTTACTACTCCTAAATTGGTAAAATCAATACCCGAAATCTTTTCACGAAAACTTTTCGCGAACTAAACACGGCCTAAAATAAAAGGTTTCATCGATTTGCTTCTGCTGCTAACATTGAAAAGCATATACAATTATACAGCGTACTCTGCTACTTAATAACCTTTTCAATATGTCTAGTGCTACACTTAGCATCCATCCTGATCAAGCTGCTAAATCTGGATTACATTTACAACACCTACCTAACTGATAACCAGTTGCTGCCACACAGCACACAGCAACACGATCCAATCTCCAATGCCACTGACCGGAGAATCAGGCCTCTAGTTCTAGCAGATTTCTCCAACAACAATCGTGCCAAGCAGTTCCCATGCCTGAATATTCCAAGGACTGCCAATACAAATGCTTAGCTAGACAGGCTTGGAAGTTGGAACAGTTCAGACAATGTTCGCTGCTTATTCACATATTTCCATATAGGACATGCATACATCAAAGGCAGCACAGTTGTTTTGTTCCCATTCAAAGATTACATTAACTGTGTAAATCATATTCTCTTTCTCCCGTTACAATGGACACAGTAAGCATATTTCGGCGGGATTTTCCATGAAAAGGTGTTGTAACTAAGATCCATAACGCCTAGGTTTGTACAATTTCCGAATCCTGGAATGTACCCATTCATATTGCTGGCTTGGGGACTGATTTGCAGCGAACAGGGGCAGTTTGAAAATATATTTGGTGGGACTGGACCGTCAAAATCATTGCGACTAAGATCTATGTAACTTAATCCCATGCAATTTCTGAATTCAGGAATGTGCCCACTGAAACTGTTGTTCTGAAGAATTAGCCTCTCCAAACTTGGGCACTTCACAACCCCAGATGGGATGCTGCCACTGAGATGGTTAGAGCCCAAGTCCAAAATTCTCAATGTTTTCCCAGAGCAAATGTTTGGCGGAATACCACCAACAAAACTGTTGTTGGTGAAATCAACCTCGACTAAACGGCTATTAGCACCCAATCCCGGTGGTACGGCTCCGGTGAAGAAATTATCAAACAATGTAATATTCTGCAGGAACTTCAGCTCAGCAAGCATAGAAGGTAGCTTCCCGGTAAAACCATTTCGATAAATGAGTACACTTTGAAGGGTTTGGATGGCCCATATATGCTCAGGGAAGTCACCTGTGAGACGATTTTCGAAAAGAAAGAGCTTCTGCAATTTCCTCAAGTTTGCTAGTTCTTTTGGAACAGTGCCCTCAAGCTGGTTTGCATCCAACTCCAGCCACAAAAGCAATCCACAGTTGCCAATTTCAGTAGGGATTGGACCAGACAAATTGTTCTGAGAAAGTAGGAGATAAGTGAGGTTTCTAAGTAAACCAACTGTAGGTGGTATCTGTCCAGACAGACTGTTGTTTACAAATGCAAGCTGCGTCAAGTTGCTGCATTTCCCTAACCATTTTGGTATCTCCCCTCTTATTTGATTGAATGACAAGATGAATATTTCCAGCTTGCAGTTGTTCTCAAAACTGAAAGGAATCTCGCCTGTGAAGCTATTGCTTGTGGCGTCAAATATCCTAAGGCCTTTGATCTTGCTCAAGGTTTCGGGAAGACTGCCGCTCAGTTGATTATTCAGTAGATAGAGGACCTCCAACTTGGTGCAGTTACCAATTGAAGCGGGTAGAACTCCAGACAGCATATTCTCATGCAACCACAAGGACGTAAGGCTTGTCATTTCACCAACTGAGAAGGGGATTGAACCACTGAGCTGATTGGAATGGAGGTAAACTTGCTCCAGAAACTGGTTCTTGAACAACTCCTCTGGTATAGCTCCACTCAAAGAGTTGCTGTACAGTGATAGCAAGGACAATCTCTTGAGATTTCCCATTAACGCTGGTATATTGCCAGAAAGGAAATTTTGGGACAGATCCAACTGTTCAAGCATACCGCAGCTCCCTAATTCCGGAGGGATCGAACCAGATATGTTGTTACCAGATAAATTGAGAATTTGCAGGTATTTTAGACGACATATTTCAGGTCCTAGTGAACCTGAAACTCCTGATGATGTCAGGTCAAGAGAAATCACTCTGTTCATTTCGTTGCAACTAACTCCGTTCCATGCACAAGGAGTTGCATCAGAAGCGCTCCAGTTGGACCTTATAGAACTTGGCAGTGTGAGGTTTCTCGACAGAGCAAGAAGAGCTTGACCATCTGAACTCAAACTCCATGATGACGGAACTAAAGAGAAGAACAGTGAAAACCAAGGCCAGAAAACCATACTCATTTGGTACCTGAAATAGGTTTCACAATAGTTTGCAGACCGTTAGTTTTTCCTATGTATAATGAGGTTGTAGGCTGAACCACAAAAGAGCCAGAATAGTACACGTGCAAAGTGTTGTGACTACGCCACTAGCTGCTGGCTCTCTCTTAAAAAAAAAGCTTTCCCACCTTAAAAACAAGTGGACTCATGTCTTTGAAGAAACCATGCCTTTAATTCTAAAACGCTTGTAGAATTTACTAAATTTGTAGAACTAGTCCAATAACTCATGCTCTCTCATGAGCTACTAATGTTGAGAGACAAGAGCACTAGATATTCATGAATTTTTTTTCCCAAAGCTAACAACCAAAATTGTGCTTTACACTCATTTGTTAAATATTCTAGCACATTGTGTGCAGCCAAGAACCCTGGATACCAGTAAATAAAAGTAAGAATTTAGAAGAGATGGAAGACGTACAGGTACAGGAGCCAACTGAAATCCTTGCGACGGGCTTGTGTCCGTGCCGAACTGGCCAGTGATCAAGCTGCGGCGAGCATGGCAAGGTTGTCTGCTGCTATTCTGATCGCTTGCACTTGGCAGCGTAGAAGCTTAAAAAGGGAGCGCGAATAGTCTTCCAATTTGTACCGGTACTCAGGCAGTCCAGTCGTCACGCTACGGGTTGACTCTAGAATGACTCAAAATCTCTGCAGTCTGCACACAGATCTTCCATCACGGCGGTGCGGGTTCACATTGGCGAGGAGCGACATAAAATTAAGTAAACGACTGTGAGTCTGAATCTGAAATGCCTAGTCAATTTCGTCAAAGCGTAGTATCATTGAACCAATTGATGTCAGTGTCGCCACATGCTGTTTTCCAACGATCGAAATGGCCAACTGCAATGACGCGTTACTATGCGTGCGTGCCAGCGTGGCTCTCCGCTGGCTACTTTAGTTTTTGAAAGCTAAATGTGTTCATAATTTGGATGTAACAAATTCTGTATTTCTGAAAGCCATAGTAGTTTTTTTTATAACTTTAAGAAACACAACTTGGGATCTCTCCTTTTTTTTTTTCTAAATCACTGTTTCTTTTTTCAGGTCTCTGACAGTCTGACCTCTAAAACTACAGTTTGTTAATACCATGCTACATCCCAAAGTTCTTCCAATTCAGGCAGAATATGCCTGAAATTTTAATCGCCAGGGTCTGTACAACTGCAAAACTATAACCAAAGGCTAATGCTTCTGCAGAGGCAAAGGCTAGATAATTTTTTATTCTATCATTCAAAATTCGAAAATCACATTAAATATATAGATCACCCTCTCTTTCTTCAGTTATGTTGGAGTGTGAAATTGTAGAGAGACAATTGACACAAGGTAATAGTGAATAGGTGTATTCTCATTGATCTCTTGGTCACCTTTTATAGGGTGTTTACAATGTCAGTTACTAGAAATGAAAGGTCACATAAACATGGCCTTAAACTCAGGCTTGTAACTGATGCATTTGCATCCTCCATGAGGTTACATGTCTTCCATAGTGGATGACTTAATGAGAGCAACTAAATTGCTTTGTAACACTCCCCCTTTGCTCGAGTTCCATCTTGATCAATGTATTCCTTTGAAAAACCCTGTGGGAAAAAATAGAGGAATATGTGTGTGCATATACCACTAAAACTCCTTTAAAACCCAGTGAGAAAAATAAGGAGAAAATGATATGGTATATATCTATGATCATTGCTCAATCACAAACCCAATAGATTTTAGAGAGCAATGCATATCTTTTAATCCTCTCAAAAACCCTTTCAGGGGAGAAGATAATATGTCTTGAATATCTCCTTTGAAAAACCCCGATGGGGAAAAATAGAAGATATGACATATATATTTTTATATTGATATTGCCTCATTAAAAACTTTTATATGAGAAACCTTGAGAGTAAAACTCATAAAAATAAAAGAGTGCAACATGATGCTTAGATAGGTTATAATTCACAAGGAGACTCCCTCTGAATATTGCAAATCTCAAACTAATCGCATACCGATTCTACAAACACTTTAACATGTAAAAGTTGGTAGAGACTCGGTGATTAAAATTGCGAAAGAGTAGGATGTTTTGTTTGCAAGATATTTATTTCTCAAATGTATTGATATACATGAGAATAAAATATTTTGTGGACAATATGGTGATATTGTGTTCACATAACCCATTTGCATCCAAGCAATACAAGTACCACTATCTTGATAGATAATGACTAGTGATTTATTGGAATCACAATTGATTACTCAACAAAGTCATACATGAACATGTTAGACTTCATAATAATTTGTGGGAATAATCAATAGAGTATATGACGGCTTCTATGAGAACTCTACCACAGATGTATCAATCTTTGATAAGGCATATGTAATGGGGATTAATTAGCCAGTATCTTCACATCCTACTATGATCATCTCAACTTTTCTAATGATAAGTCAAGATTCTTTAGTACCATATAGATATCTGTGGATATCCTTCTCCTACCATATGGCATTGTTGGAGTTGCGCCTTTGAGCTAGCAAGTATCTGTAAATGCAATATCAGGCCTGTTGCAATTTGCAAGATACATATGCGCTTTGATGATACTGTGGTTCAATCCCAGGGTCAAAATGGATATTGGTCCATTATTTAGAGATTAAACGACCAAATGTGTTAATGGACATGATCGTCCAATATTCTAGGATATTGATAGATCGATGTATATACTTAAGTTGTAGACTTAATCATGATTTGGTTTTATTCAAACCATCATCTCATAATCCGTCTAAAAATGATTGCATGATCTATTGTGTGTGGTTGGAGATGTTACAAAACCTAACTAGGATTTCAACACAAACACACATATTTGACCATCATGGTTGGGAGTAAGCCTTCTAAGAAAGGGACTCACCTAGTCAGTTGTACCACAGACAACCTGACCGTACAAGTCATGAGGTGACCTGAGTTGTACACAACATGTGTTGCGATCTTGATTTAGAATATAAAGTCCATACAGACTTGTACATCCAAATCTTTCAAATTCATATGATCTGCCGATGATCAAGTATAGGAACATATTTTTCACACATACCGAGGGTATGCTAGTTAGGTCTCTGTATGAAACCATATGCTACAAGCTCTTGCTATCTCACCACCTTGCTTCTATAAAGAAAGCATTATGAGAGTAAGGTATTACTCAATTATCATTTAGCGAGAGCGATTCTCCTCAATTGCCACTTTTGATTTGACCCAAAGTGAGCGTTGATACGCTCTTGCCTAGGACTTTTGGTCTGGATCCAGTAAGTATACGACAATCTGAGATGGAGAAATGTCGACATTTGTAGACTTTTCATGATTGATTCAATTGAACCAATATTGCTTGTGAAAATATTAACCCTTCAACTCCATGTCAATTCCCATAATGACAGAGTTAGGGTGTTCCAATGACCTAGCGCCTGAGTGTGTGTACACATATGCTGGTCTTTTGGATGATTAACATCCATAGGCTTTGGATAGTGAGTATCCATAAGGTGTCTTTCAACTTGATGTTGATTAACATTTACTTCTTTATTTCCATTTAAGCTTGCAAGAAGCTATATCTCTTGTGATCATACTTCTCCCCCTCTTGTTGGGAGTTGAGTGGTTTTGCAAAGGTACCTCCACTCTTTCTGGCACAATGAGTATGGAAAGTAAACACCTTTAGCGAGTAAATGCATTTGGCAGATTATTGGCAATAGATTGCAAATACAAGATTCTGAGCTTGATAGTCCAGATTCTTTAAGTACATGGAGACACATGAGGGGGGTATCGATATATGACAGCACTCCTGATTCCGGGCATTGTATTTGTGGTTTAAATCTCCCCCTAATGCCTGGATCATCCTCATAATTGAAACAACATACGGGCTATCAAAAGATCCCCTGTGGGTAATCCGAGGTATGCTATGAATGATGGATAATGATACCTCAAAGATCTCCATGCCCACGAATGTATGTTGAGGTGGTGATATTGGTATGTGCTTAACATAACCAATATAAGGTGGGAAACATTTGACTGATGTCAAAATATATCCAAGTACTTACTGCAACGGAGGGAGCCGTATTTGCAGTTTGATGAATTTGAAATTAATGCGATGTGTACATCCGCATTCCACCAACTGATGTTGGTAATATGCAATTTCTATTTTGATCACATAGAATAATTTAATTCTCTTTAATAGAGATTCAAATGGACCATTATGGACGTAAGGTACTTAATATTATAGTTCCCAGAAGTCAAACAATTCCATGTGAATGGATATGATCCTGCATCGAGAACCATTTGCTCTAAATTGAAAAATTTGAGCAGCGCGTTTGATAAAATTTGTATCACCCGTAGGGACACACATGGGACTATATTAAGCATTTATATGCTTTGTTAAGTACCTAGCTGATCCACATAATGGTTGAATAGAGTCACATGCATATTCTTGAATGTGTTCAAGAAATTGCGAGATTCTTAAAAACTTTTAAGGTAAGGGGGCCTTAAAATTAATTCCCTTATTGTGCATATGACGCACACCAAATCTGATGATTTGGGGAATTATATTGTGATCGATAGAATTGATAATAATTTTCTCATCATCCTAAAGTAGAATGACTAGACACTCGTGCCAAATCTTGATTCTATCAAGAGTGAAAATTATTGTGCACGCAACATATAGTGAGGGGTTGTTGTATGTGTAATACATCCTCACATGATGAGAAAGAAATTGTCACAAGTTTAGTTTTCATATCCATATGCATCAAGTGCTGATTCACATCATTACTAAGTAATAGATTTCGATATGGGAACCATACCAAAAATGTCATGAAAACTCAACAAGGTATGTATATTATTCGGATACATAAGTGTATCAACGAAATTAATATTGAAATACCCTTAGGGAGAGTGTAATCTCCTATACTTGTGTTAGTGGTTGATTGTGATCAACCAAACAAATATCTTTTCCATCTGATTTTGCATCATTGTAAATGATGAAAATGTAGCAACATCATGTCTTTAATGCAAGAATCTACTTTTGCAAAATTAAATGTTCAAGATATGGAGCCTTATTGAGGTCTCCAAACATGTTTTGGAAGCGTATTCCACAAGCATGCTATCTTTGTCCAGAAGGTCCTCCTCTTTGATTTGGTGGAGTTTTGGTGTTGCTTGATCCCACTCCTTTAGGGATAGGGTCCTAAGCAACAATCTCCGACTCATGAGGGAGGTGAAGTGTGCTTCAAACTTCTAGATGTTCTGTGTACGACTCATATACTTCATATATATTTAAACCAGACACCGGGATCTTGCATTTCTTAGCACTATGATTGTGGCAACCACACCTGTAGCAGGCAGTTTTGTTGCTACCATCATATTTTGACTTAGAGATGAATATTCCCGTTTGGAAGTTCCCACGTGGCCTGTGGGCTCTCTTGCGCTTGCCTTTGCATGAGGAATTTCCAGCCAGTTTGTTCCCGTTCGGTCCATTTTTCTTCGCATTCACACATACTTCAAACAGAAATGCAGTGCCCGGAGGGCGCTGCTAGGGTTCCATAAAGTGAGTTCATGGTTATTTTCTTGCCTGTTTCAATGTCTGAATTAACGAAGAATAGGCTGTAAAATTCTTCTCCCGGTATAGAGAGTAATGATCCTTTCAGATGGGAGCATTGTAGACAGAGTCTTCAATCTTTCTCCGCATCATTGGGTTCCTTCTCACAAAACCGATGCTTTTGAGCATATCCTATGAACAACATGGTTGAACTCGTCCACAATTTTGAAAAATTGTAGGTGTAAGTAGTTCTACTCATGTGTTGCCTGAGGGCAATAACGTTTGTGTTGTTCATAGCGATTTTCAAGAGACATCCACAAAATTCGTGGGCCATTTTCCAACATGTACTCCATTTTCAAATCTTGATGGATGTGATTCCTTATTACATATAAGGTAGAAGAACTTGGATATGTTGGGTGGAGCTATGGCTCCATCAGCTGGTTCATCAATACATATGTATAGTCCATGTGTTTTGACAGATTCACATTGATTTCCATCGCCCAAGTGGGAAAATTGGAGCCGTTAAGAGCGAATATGTCGAACTCTTTCTCGGCCATCTCACGCACATTATGATTGCCAATAATTTTGAGAAATTATGGCTAATGTAATGCAATTTATGTGAATTCAAAATAAAATGAACTCAAACAATAGAATGAATTTTCTCAATAAATTGGTTATTTTTCTGGCTGTCGCATGATTTAAATAACTCGATATTCAAAGTTTCAAAATTTGATGATCATATTCGGGCGTTCACTATTCATAGTGTAGATCCTTCGGTGGTGTTGAATACCACTTTAATATATGATCAATTTTGATAAGTGAATAGAGAAATTTGACGAGCATGTGCCATAATAAAATTCTGAGTTCGAGGAATATTCGCTATGCTGAGGCATGCGTAAATTCATATAATCCCAAACTTCAAAGAATTTTTTTTTCAATTTAGAGAATATTTTTGCATTGAATTTAAATGAAAGTAAGGCAATGGAATTTAATTTGCAAAGATACTTGCAAAGTAAAGAACATAGAAATGCTAAAAGTGCTGAAAAGGGCGTATTTACAATAAAAGTAAATGACAGGGGGCTGTAAACATACTTTTATTGAAGCAAAAAACTGTGAATTGTAAATATAACATAGCCTGAGGGCTAAAATGCAAAGTTGCATGGAAATCAGCCCATATCCACTTTCGGCCCAGAAGGCCAAGGCGGTGGGGTGCGGGGCGGCGCGGGCTAGCAGGCCGGTGAGGCCAACCTAGGTGGGCCGGCGTTAGCTGGTGGGCCGGCTGGCCCAGCCTTCCGCGGCCAAAACAGCCGGCGTGGGGCACCGATTAGGGTTCAACCCTAAACCGCTGCCGCCGTCCACCTCGTAGGTGCTGCCGTTGCTTACGTCCGCCGTCGACGATCCGCCGCCGCCACCGCCGGACCCCTGCTCGTCCTGGAGCCCGTTTCTCGTGCGCTCAGGCCTCCCCCTCACCTGAGGGTGGGGGGGGGGGGGGGGTAGCTGGCCTCGCCGCCGCTCGGCGCAGATCCGCCGCCGCTGTCATCGTCGCTGCTCAGGGGTGCGGATGCGTGTGCCGTTGCTCCGACGGGTGAGCCCGAGCGCCGCCGCCGCCTCTGGCATGGGCGCGGGCGGGCGGGCACAAGCGGCCGCCGCTGGGATGGGCATGGGCGAGCGCTGCCGCCACTGGGCGTAGCGCAACCAAGGGTGGCTGGGTGGTTGCCCTCGTTGGGCAACATCGCCAAGTGATGAAGGGGCTAGAGCCGCTGCGTTGCTGGAGGCCCCGGTGCTGATGCAGAGGGGCGGTGTTCCGTGGCGCACGAAGGCGGATCCGCGGAAGCGGCCGCTGATGCTGCAGAGGTGCATGGTGGTGGGCGTCATTGCCCCGCCGTCGCTGCCGCAAAAGCGCTGACGGGGTGGTGCGCAGCCACAAGGTGGCCGCTCGGCTGATGCCGTGTCGCAAGGAGGCGTGCTTCGCCGGTTCTGCTGGCGCGTGAGGCCAACGGAAGCACCTCTGCTGATGCAGAGGGCCAAGGAACATCTGCTAATGCAGAGGACCAATGGACTGTCGCCGGCGGATTCAAGGATGCCAGCAACTGTCTTTGTTCAAATCTAACGAATTTTTGTATCGTCGATGAAGGGAAAAAAGAGGTATGTATGTCTCATACTTTTCTGGATTCACCTTCGATTTGAGAATCGCTTTGCTGCTATCAGAAGGGAGGCAAGATGCAAGAACGCCTCCTTCTCTTCTGTTCTTCTTTCTTCTTGTCAGTTTCTTAAGTCAGAGGAGAACAAAGTGCTGATAACGTGTTGGAGTGTGAAATTGTAGAGAGACAATTGACACAAGGTAATAGTGAATAGGTGTATTCTCATTGATCTCTTGGTCACCTTTTATAGGGTGTTTACAATGTCAGTTACTAGAAATGAAAGGTCACATAAACATGGCCTTAAACTCAGGCTTGTAACTGATGCATTTGCATCCTCCATGAGGTTACATGTCTTCCATAGTGGATGACTTAATGAGAGCAACTAAATTGCTTTGTAACAAGTTACAAAAACAAACACGGTAAATATCTGCGTTTATTCCATTTCCACAAACCACAATACCAAATATTTATATCAAACTTTCTCTAAACATTTTTGGCATGATTTTCTTAGATCTTTGTACTCCTCTTTTCTTAGATCCTTCACAGGGTTTCAAGACATAAGTTCCCTTACAATAAGGATTATTGGTACTGCAAGAGATACAGAGGCCTGGATTTCCATTGAAGGAACTTGGTGTGGAATTCAGAAACACTAGAAGATTATCTGGAACTGGTCCACTAAATTGGTTGTACGAAACATTCAAGGCATGCAAAATATGTAGACCTCCCAATGCTGCAAGGCCTCCTGTGAGATTATTTGATGACAAATCCAAACTTTGTAGCTCCATCAAATTACCCAATTCAGGTGGAATATTACCCACTAGACCATTGCCGCTAAAATTCAACGCTGCCAGTTGTAGCAACCTTCCTAATGCCGAAGGGATACTACCCCCAAGGATATTACCACCAAGTTGCAGCTCAATAAGCATATCCAAGTGCGAGAGGGATTCTGGTAAGCCTCCACTGAATTTATTCTCATGCAACCGTAGCTGCAACAGGGATTTCAGGTTGCTTAATGTACTGAGTGCCGAACCGTTCAAAGAGTTAAAACTCAAATCAAGAGAGTTCAACTTGGAGCAGTTGGAAATTTGCACAGGGAGCAAACCATGTAGAATGTTGTGTGAGAGGTCAAGTCTTCCCAGATTCAATAGATTTCCAATTTCAGGTGGTATTCTGCCTGAAAGCTTGTTCGCTGACCAGTTTATGTCAGTAATATTTATACATCTGCTCAAGCTTGCTGGAATGCTACCACTCAAGGAATTGTTACTCAGATCTATATAGCTTAGATTTGCACAGTTTCCAAATTGCGGAATAGTCCCATCAAGGTTATTGTTGTGGAGAATGACGCGCTCCAAACTTGGGCAATCCACAACACTGGATGGAATGCTACCATTGAGATGATTGAACCCCAAGTCCAAAATTCTCAATGCTTTTCCTGAACAGATGTTAGGTGGGATTCCACCTATGAAACTGTTATTTGTGAAATCTATCTGGACCAAACGGCTATTAACACCCAACTTCGGTGGTATGACCCCAGTGAAGAAATTATCAAACAGTGTGATGTTATTGAGGGACTTCAGCTCAGCTAATACTGCAGGTAGCTTCCCAGTGAAACTGTTACTATAAATAAGGACGCTCTCAAGGGTTGGGATACTCCAAATGTTCTCAGGGAACTCTCCGGTAAGGCGATTCTCGAACAGAAAGAGTTTCGACAAGTTGCGCAGATTTGCCAACTCTTTAGGAACAGTACCCTCCAGCTGGTTTGCATCCAGCTCTAGCCACTGCAGCAACTGACAGTTACCGAGCTCAGGAGGGATCGGCCCAGACAGGGAGTTCTGAGAAAGTAGAAGGTATGTTAGGTTGCTCAATAAGCCGAGAGAAGTAGGAATTTTGCCAGACATACTATTATTGACAAAACCAAGTTGTGTCAAGCTCCTGCAACTCCCTAGCCATGAGGGAATTTCACCCTCAATATTGTTGAATGACAAGCTGAATATTTCCAACTTGCAGTTCTCAAAACTGAAAGTGATCTCTCCTGTGAAGCCATTGGTTGTGGCATCAAAATTCTTGAGGCCTTTGATCTTGCTCAAGGTTGCTGGAAGACTGCCGCTCAGTTGATTATCATATACGTAGAGGTCCTCTAACTTGGTGCAGTTGCCAATCGAAGCTGGCAAAACTCCAGACAACATATTCTCATACAACCACAAGGCTGTAAGGCTTGTCATTTCACCAACCGAGAATGGGATCGAACCACTGAGCTGATTGGATTGGAGGTACACTTGCTCCAGAAACCGGTTCTTGAACAAGTTCTCTGGTATATTGCCAGAAAGGAAATTTTCTGACAGATCCAACTGTTCAAGCATAGTGCAGTTCCCCAATTCAGGAGGAATAGAACCAGATATGTTGTTACCAGATAAACTGAGGACTTGCAGGTATTTGAGATGCCCTATTTCAGGTTCTAGTGAACCAGAAATCCCTGATGATGCCAGATCAAGAGAAATCACATTACCTATTTTATTGCAAGTTACTGAATTCCATCTACAAGGAGTTGCATTAGAAGCATTCCAATTGGACCTTATGTTGTTCGGTAGCATGAGGTTTTTGGACAGAGCAAGAAGGGCTAGGCCATCCGAACTCAAACCCCATGACGATGAAACTAAGGCAAAGAATAGTAAAAACCAATGCCAGAAAACCTGCTCCATCTGATCCCTGAAAAGATTTGCAGAGAAGTCAGCAGGAGATTATTTTTCTCCTATAAACAAGTAGATTAGTTCAATCAAGTGTGGAATGTGGATTACATAAAGAAGTAGAGTTGTTGTCAAGAAAATTACATGGTCACTGTGGTTACTTTTATCCAGAAAATTACATAACCTATTGGACAATGCACACGAGTACTTGAGAGCCTAGAAGCAATACCTAATATAAGGAATGATTTTGGTCAGAAACATAAAGCAAATATAATCTCCCAATGTTTGGATCTGATCATGCAACATCACACCAGATCGCGAGATGCGAATACACAGCAGGCGGAATGCGAATGCAGGAAACATTACTATACAGGTTCAGGTGCCAACAAAAGGGAGCGCCAGGCAAATATTTCGTCACCTCTCCGCTAGAAGGAACAAAAACACAGGAAGTACAGGGTGTAACTTTTTTGTATGGGATGCGACGCGTACCAGTCGGCAACTAGGTGCCCGTGGACGAAGAAGCTCCTGCTGGGAAATCGAGTGCCGGAGGGCAGGACCGGGTGTGCGGGTGTTTTCTTGATACCGCTGAGTGCTGGAGCCAAAAATATATAGGTATATGAACATTTGCTTAGTTGAGGCTAACTTAGGTAGAACAATGTTTCAAAAACTGGTACGTTCCTTGTGGGGGTAAGAAATAAGAAAGTATTAACTGATTTTAATTGTCAAAATCCTTTCTTTCAGATCTTGTGATTAAAATCCTTGAATTCTGCAGCTGTTATTTTTTTTTTCCTTTCTAGTTGCTCTATTGCTGAGCTGTCAAAATATGATTATGCACAATATTTGATTGGGGATATGGAAATGGATACCAAACAATTAAATGTGTTGTAGAATCGAATCAATGTGTTGGCTGCGGTTTGAGAATGAATAGCAAAGAAATAAATGTGCCATAGAGCGAATCATTTAATCAGAGTCAGAGATATGGTCATGGATACCAAATACTTATAACCATAAATATGCTTTCATTTTCCATGATGAGTAAACAAAAGAGCTGTAGAGGATTGGGGATGGATAGCAAATAAATAAATGAACTGTAAAGGATTCGACATATATACCAAAGAAGCAAATGTTTAAATGTTTAAGCTGTCACTGAAATTATTACTTTACAGCTCAACCTATGCACCCATTTATTCACAAAGCATACAACACCACACAGCCCTAGTATTCTGTAACACCAAAGATCTTGTACACTGTTTATATCCAACCTTATGTTTGTAGCGGGTCGAGTTAAATTTGGAGCATTTTCAACAATGCCAACTCAGCTAGCTATGAAGGGGCAGCGATAGCAATTCATGTTAAGATTATTCCCTATTTGATATTGAAAAATGACTCATTTCTTGGCCCTCTAAATTTTTTCTTTCATATTTCACACCAGGTATGACTTTCATTTTTTAAGACACTTGTTGGATTTTTCATCCAATCACCGTTAAATGCCATGTGAAAAGATGATTTTGCCCCTTGAAAGGACATGGTCCCCACCGCAACCACCTTTTTCCTGTCTTCCCTTTCTCTCGGAAGAGATGCAACCCAACTGGAGGTGGCACAACGGTGAGCCGACGTCGTTGGTCAGCATCGTTGCATCTCCTCCAAAAATAAGGGGAGGAGAGGAAGAAGGGTGGTTGCAGTCTGGCCCTCATCCTTCCACAGGGGCAAAATTGTCTTTTAATAGGGCATTAGTAGTGATTGGATGGAAAATCCAATAGTGTCATCTAGTAAAAAACAAAAGTTACACCTGATGTCAAATAGGGAAGAAAAAGTTTTGAGGGCCAAGAAAAGAACGAGCCACTTTTTGGGTCAAATAGCTAATAATCTCTCATCTTATGTGGTGGAGAGAATAAATGAGGATGAAAATAGTTAGCTTGTTAAGTTTTCCTCTTGGGGAGTCATCTTGGAGTGGTGTTCTGGTTGGTAAGTGGGGTTGATAAAGTTTGTAGTAGACATCGACTTAGTGCACTTTCTACATGACAGAGATCAGTCATGTACTCAAGCAGTATATCATTGTGAGGCAAGACGATTCTAACATCAAGAGTTTCTAAGAAGACAACGAATGTGAGGAGTCGTTGCTACACAAGGACCAAGGGTAAAGTTGAAGCAAAGGCATAAAAAAAAAGTTTGAAGCTTAGTCTTTCTATTTTTTTAGTCTCTTGCTTTTTTGGCTTTTGTGTTCCTCATTTGAGGCTTGGAGTCTTAGTACCCGTTTATCTTCTGGCTATGTGGTCAGACTTGTTTTTTTATCGTAGATTCACATATGAATGTTCAAGACGGGATATTTTTCTTAATCTAAACAAAACATAGTAGTCAGTCTATAACGCATTCTAATATGCAGGGCCGTCCCTACATAGTAGTCAGTCTATAACGCATTCTAATATGCAGGGCCGTCCCTACAAAATTTGAGGCCGTGTACCAGAATTTGAAATGAGGCCTAGCAAAATCGAACAGTACTAATATATATGCTAAAGTGTATTATATTACATGGCAACACGGTATATTAAGAGTATGATTGACTAATTGACAAATCATTTTAAGATAATTTCGACTAAAATATTAATAACCCCCTTTTTTCGAGAAAGCATTCCTTGTCCTCCATGTGCTCAAAGAAATTAGGATCAAAAGTAATGTTCTAAGCAATGAACTTAAATAAAACCAGTATTGCACGATCAAGAGTTTAGACCAAGGGAAAAAACGCCCATATCACACTTGGCACGTTCTGGTTTGTCACAGACAATTGGGTTTCTGAACAGTCATTTGGTAAATACTCCAATTGGGTTTCTGAACTGTCACAGTGCTCCCACTCAATTTTCCATCCCGGATTTGCCTCTAGATGTCCAAATTGTAAGGGGGAGGGAAGCCAGGGCGCTGTCAAAAATCTGTCCTAATACCAAACACTGTGCCCATCTCAGTACGAACAGCACCATCTCCCCCGCAAGCTTATCCAGAACAAAAACTGCCCGGTTTCAAAGCATCAATGATTGGCGCCAAAAATATCCACTGCAAGTACAAAAAGGATTCCAGGCTAGCAAAACAAGCTACCAAAGCTAGTGAATTGAAAGTTTAACAAGAGTGCTGCATGCATGGGATGGAATTGCGCATCTTGAAAACCAAACAAAAACTAAAAAAAAGGCCAAAAGCTTCGCCCTGCCCCTCTTGTTGTGGATCATCTCATCATTTGACATCACAATATATAGAGTTAATTCCTTATATGCCATTGGAAAATACAACCCATTCCTTATGTGCCATTGGAAAATAGCTCATCCCTTCTATGCCATTGGTTATAAGTTTTGATCCCTTACGTGCCATTGCCGTTAAAAGAGGCTAACGGAACCGTTAAATGGAAGGGCAAAAAGACCATAATACCCCTAGTTAGAATGAAACATATTTATGACATTTCATCCTTGTCATGCCATTACAATCAAAAAAATAATAAGATGACACTGGAAGCATGTAAAATGGGTCATATAGAGATATATAAAATAAATAAAATTTATTGTTAGACCATAATATCCTAGTTAGAATGAATTTTATTTATTTCATATATCTCTGCATGACCCATTTTACGGAATTCAAGTATTAGCTCATTATTGTTGTTGATTGTAATGGCATGACCAGGATGAAATGTCACAAATACGTTCCATTCTAGCTAGGGGTATTATAGTCTTTTTGCCCTTCCATTTAACGGCTCCGTTAGTCTCATGTAACGGCAATGGCACATAAGAGATAAAAAATTATAATCAATGGCATAGAAGGGATGAGCTATTTTCCAATGGCACATAAAGGATGGGTTGTATTTTCCAATGGCACATAAGGAATTTACTCCGATATATACGGCGGATCTGGTTCGTCCGTGCCTGGAGGTGACGGTAGTGGATATGTGATTCACCAACCTCTCACTCATCACTCATGGGCAGTGAGTGCCCCCAACGTCATTGAGCAATGAGCTCAGGTAGATCCCGTTTGTCGTCTCTGTAGAACGTACTGCTGCTGATGAAACTCTGCAGTTATCCAATTATGCAATGCTTCGCGTTGATAGTCAGGGCACTCACAAGTCACAACAGGGTAAACTATCTATAGCAATGCCATCTCATCTAATAGACACAGAAAGATAAAGCAAACCTACTCAACGGTTCACTTTAGCATAATTGAGTGGGTCCCACGAGTAAGATGTTTTTCATTCAACATTTGCTACTCTTGTAGTCTTGTTCTCCTCCCTCCTCCTTATCCTTCTTCCTCGTTGCATCGGCATCTCCAATCGTCTCTAAGCTCGCCACCACCGCACCCTGCTCCTTCGCTCGCGCTCCCGCTTTGCGTCGCCGGGTGCGCCTCCACCACGCGATGGCGTACGCGGCAAGCTCGCCCATGTCGGTTCCCACGAAACCGAGCTCCCTTCACCTCGCTTGCATTCTCCCACGAGGGAAGAGGTGCATGATACCACCTGAGTGAGCCCGCGACATAGAATCGCGTGCTAGCGAGTGTCACTGGTTGTGTCAACGTTTTTTTTCTCTCTTCTCTCTCCGACGTGGACCTGATATCTCAAGCTCATAACGGCATGTTGCTGCTGGCCTTAGGGCAGTCCCAACCCACAGTTTCCATAAGTAGTTTCCATACTGCCATGTAAGCAAGACATCACCTATAGAAACTATACTCTCCAACCCATGGTTTCCTTTTGTGGGCCCTGTAATAAATTCTTCTCCCTCTCACCTCTATCCTCATCTCTCTCCGTGAACACACGCATGCAGCGGGCGTCGGCAAGGGGCCGCCGGAGGCAAGGGGATGAGTGTGTGACGAGGTTGGCAAGCGGCGCGCGTGGCGAGGATGTGGTGGCCGACGAGCACAGGTTGCAGCGGCCGGTGTCCGGTGGGCAGCCAGCGAGAGCGCCAGAGGAATTGGCTAAGCGCGCGGCTGGGACCACGCATGGCTGTGCTGCAGGAGCTCAAGGCCGGTAGCAGCAGCATGCGGCGACGGTCGACGAGCTCATGCGAGATGCCGTGAGCCACCACTACCACAAAGGAGAACTCTCCTGCACAAGCAAAGTTCGCATGCTCATCTCTCCAAATTTGCCTCCGTTGAGCCCCCTACTAAAGCTTCTGATTGAGAACATGCTTGTTAAATCGAAATTTCCCAAGCTGAATTGAACTTTTTCTCCGTCAATAGATCCTAGGAAAAAGTCTACATCACCCCCCACCTATGGGGGTGGACTACATAACCCCTCAACCTATGAAACGGTCTATATCACCCCCTGAACTTTCGAAAACCGGTCAAATTACCCACTAAAGCAATTTTAAAAATTCATAGTAAATCACAGAAAAATCATAAAATGAAAAATTCAATTGTGTTGGACTCCAAATGAGCAGATCTACACAGTGAACATATAATGTGGTATGTTGATGTACAATTTTTTACAGTTATGAAGAAAAACATAGATATAAAGCTACAGCAAAAAAATGTATTAAACCATACCATATTATATGTTCACTGTGTAGATCTCCTCATTTGGAGTCCAACACAATTGGATTTTCCATTTTATGATTTTTCTATGATTTACTATAATTTTTCAAAATTGCTTTAGGGGGTAATTTGACTGGTTTTTGAAAGTTCAGGGGATGATATAGACCATTTCATAGGTTGGAGGGTTATGTAGTCCACCCCCTATAGGTTGGGGGGTGATATAGACTTTTTCATAGATCCTATTGCCTATTGGCTTCCAAATCGAAATAGCCACCAGCAAATTTGAGGTCAGAGAATCGTTATTCATACTGCCAGAAAAAGGAAAATTGGAGGCAATCCCACGCCAACAACCTGAACACTTCCTCGATTGTGGTCTGCGACAACGGCATGCTGGGCGCCGGCAGCATGGCTCGCGTTGGCCGGCGGTGAGCGCATGGGCAGGTAGCAGTCGTGGGGTGTACGAGCAGGGTCTCAGGAGCAGACGCCCAGATCTGGTGTTGAGCAGGCCCGGGCGGCGCGACGACATCCGGCGGCGCTGCGAGGTCAGGGATGAGGTCGCCGGCGCGGGGACCGGCGCCACCGGTGGTGGGACCCGCAAAAAACGTGGCGGAGGAAACCAGAGAATCCCCCAACGCGTTGCAGGCCGTTTCTTCGGGCGTTGGACAAAGAGCCGACGTCGTTCCGTGCATGAGACTTGGTTTCTTTGTTTTTTCTCTTCTCTCCTAATTAAATCTCTTGTCACCTCAGATCTTTGTTTACATGGCATCATAGTTAATGCTATGAAACTGGCTGAGGTAGAGGGTTGGGACTGCCCTTAGGTGCAACCTTCCCTGAGTTTCGGTACCCCTACAACTTTTGCAGTTCATCTTAGGGAAGTAATGATGATTATGCAAGTTGGAAAAGGCCTTGAAAAAAAAGGGAAAAACACGTTATTTAAAATACTATTTTCAGTTTTTTGCAATATTGCGGTCCATTCCTTTTGTTTTTTTTACATATAAGTATATAACACAACGTAACACACTAAAAACTATACTAAAAAAATACAACCATTATTCTTCAGTGTAACTTGGAGTCGTCAATGCTGCGGTAGTTCATCCTGCAAGGTGCCGTCAGCGGTCAATATGTGGGCTTCTCTGATTTGGTGAAAATCGGGGTATAATAGGTTGAACTGAACTTTCAAGTTCGTAAAAAGTAGACTTTCCATCTCCCTTTTATAGATTTATTAGTCTAAGGTTTCAAAACTAGAGTTGAAAGTTTGTTGATCTTATCCTTGAAATGTTGTACTGAGAGTTGAAACTAGTATGTTTAAAAGAGTTTTTTTTTATCTTTAGAAACAAGTTTAGCTTAAGTTGGAAACTTTAGAGGAAGAGTTTAAAGGTGGGATATGTAGGGCTTATATATTTAGCTTTGAGTTAAGTTTGCTCCAGGAATGAAGGAGGGAGGCTCACAGGAGATGCCAAGACAGACACGAGGTTGGCAGCAAGCATCCTGGGACAGAGAACAACAACATCAGCAGGGTGTTGGCTGCTTTGCCTTTGCTAACTGGCAGATGTTAGCTTGACAGTTCTCCCATGAAAATAAAATAACCATCTCAAATCCTTGAAATATTCCCCTTGGCATCATCTAATCCTAATAGCACCTCCACTTGCTGAAAAGAACTCCCTTACTCGCTTTTACTTTCTTTTATTTGCCAATCTTAGAATTTGGAGGGGTAGTTATACATATAATAATGTTGTACTTAAGATCATGAGCATCTGTAAAGGAGCCATTATATAAAGTTTATGAGAGTACACAATCTGTTAGAGATATCTCAAGTGGAAAAAAATAATATAAAATAACTAGGCCCTACCATATAACATCTTCAGAAAACAGAGAAACACATATAAAGGGACATGAATGCACATATGCACTACAGGTTACCTTTCTTTTAGAAAAAGCAAAGATTTAGCACTCAAATTCGTGCACTGACACGGCATTAAGAGTTAATAAAATTTCTGTCACTCTCTTAGTTTTCTGCACTTGGAGAAAACATAGTGCTAGAGTGGAAATTACATGCATATGCGCATATATCCCCCATCACATTTTCAGGTCCACACTTCTTCAACTCACATTCTGATTAACGAGATAATGAAAGCATGCACCCACTTCACGGCACAATGAACTAACTCATTGATTGGGTCACTGATGATGAGCTAACTGATGATGGATCAACGAGTTGATTGGGTCAGTGGTTACGTGCCTGCGTGCTTGTCAAAACAGAGGCATCGCACAATCCACGCCAAAGATAGCACCAGCCTCTGGAATTCGGATGCACTGCACACTAAAATTTCCACACGCTTAGGACAATCCCAACCCTAAAACCACCAGCTACTTTCTATAGCTGCCATATCAAGAAGACACTTAATTTAGAAAAAATGCATCATTCGTTTTTGTCCGTGATTTTTTAGGCTACGATCGCCGTATCAGCAAGCAAATAGCACAGAGGTGAAATAGTCGTGACATGGTCAGTTCCGTGTTTCTGGGGCATTGTTGTGTGCTCCGCTCATATCTTCTTGTTGTCCCTGCCTTGGCCCTTGAGAGATTGGTTTGCCGTAAGGTGACATTGAACTGACAATGACTAATTAGCTGAAAGTTTAAGAGGCCAACCGTTCCACTATCCAGTGCAAAAAGAAGTCGATTCCAGCTTTCCAAAGTCATATTTATGCAGAGTTGCTTTTGGTTATCCAATGCAGCTAACCTAGCTAGCACCCAGCGTTCGCGCATACTTCACTTCTACGAGCCCATGATGGCCAAATCTTTCCTGCAGGCAAAAGTGAGGGCCAAATAATGTGATGTAGCCAACCTTTGTGGGAACCATTAGCGAGCCAAATGGATTCCAACACATATGAGCTAAGCTCACATCAGACAACTACACGCCTTAGTTTCAGCTATTCATTATTTTAGAACTAAAGGACAGCCCAGTTTCGTTTTGTAGAAAACAGGAGTGTTAGGCGGTTTACAGTTCAAGAGAAGAACCAGCCTTACAACACCAATGGCAAATTGGCAATACAGCAAAATGGATTGAACACAAATGCAGTTCAGAACAAATTATATAGTCCACCGCCAGAGACTCACAATGCTACTACAATCTATTTCTTCACCATTGCAACCAAAACAATACATGACAGAAACAAACAGGGCAACTCCTTATTTTCCCTTGCGAAGCTTCTTGGCAAGTGGCTTCATCTTCTTTACAGGACATTGATCTTCAGAAGAGATTTGGTCTCTAGGAATACACTGCACACTAGCTCCATTGCTCTTGACAAAACATCTCAATTGAGACATTTACTGGATATTATTAACCCTAAGTGGTCAATGGGATTTTTTTAATTAATGTGATTTTATTTTAAAAAGTACGGGATAGCTATTCTTTGTTGCTATTTTATTTTCACCACCGAAAATATCCAAATACTCCTCAGGAATTGCCAAGAAAATTTGAATTTTAAATTGTAGCAGTCACAAACATAAAAAATTAGTGGTTCTACCGTTGAATTTTAGTTAATTCCTAAACTGCATACTCCTCTCAAAATATCCTGAGTGTGTGTTTTCAAGTGGTCGACGGTTATTGGCCCTTTTTAGATATTTTTTGAATAGCCAAGGTGTTTTTAGTTTAACCAAGAGTTTTTAAATATTTATTTTACTAAGTTGCTAACAGATTTTTGGTTAGAAAATCTTTGTTTTTGGTCTTAATTTGTTTGCAATCTTTTTTTAAGCACAGGGAGCGTGCAAGTGCAAGTTAGACTACTTCTGTGCCAACATCTCATCCACTTGAAAAAGCGTGGAACAGAGCAATAACCATGCCATTTTTAACTAGCACTTGGAAAATCTTAAGTTCTTATATATATGGCAACTTAATTTAAATTTGTATGGCAATTGAACACATGCCACATAATATAAAATTTTGTCACTAGATTATATATATGAGCCAATCACAAGCGCATTTGAATAATACCTGTGCACATGAACTAAGATATGATCTTTGGCTCTTTGCCCTGGCCTCGCTCTTATAACTTTTTCCTTTAACATCACGGGAATATAAAGTTGCATTGCCCAATAACCTTTTTCTTTAGGAAGTCACATCTACCATTCAGAAATATTGTTCTATTCCGATACAAAAAAGAGTACCATTCTATCATTTCCTTTTCCCTTGAAATTTCCAGAGGGAAATTACTTGTGTGCAATGTGTGTGGGTACGGTGAGCTCTGCCTTTTGTCATGTCACGGAAGTTTACTTGCACATACGCGGCGCATTTCGGCTGCAAAACGAAGAATAAATAGGCTTCTTTGCATGGTGGGAGGTGACGATGGCGGTGGGCCCCGCGTCCGGAAAAGAAGAGCAGGGCCCACGGGCTTGTGGGTGTATCATCATCATCATCATCACTCATCAAGTAGGGGAGTTGGCAGACAGGGCACAAAGCGGTGGGCCGAGTGGTGGGTAACCCGAATTATTTCACCCTTGTTTTTGTTTGGTTCACAATCCTTTTGCTTCCCAGGCCTGATATATATATGTGAAAAGCTCAGGGTTGTAATCGTCAAGTACCAGCTGAGTAAGCAAGCAGTGAGTTGAAGGATAAACCAACCAGGCAAGAGATCACAGATTTTACAGTGGAGGAGGCATTATTGTGCACGCTATCAGCGAACCGGCCATGGACACGACGGAATGTTCGTCACCGGGGGGGTTACACCAATCACCGTGTGAAACGTTGCACTGATAATGCGCTTGTACTACGTCGTATGATGAATCAGGTCACGTGCCCCACCCCACTGTGTCCCACCCTAAAACGTACCGGCAGGGCACAATCTTGTGTGACCACCAGCACAGAGATGAGATGTACATGCGTTTTGGTTCGTACAATGGTAACGTAAAGGTAATGAGATTACAGTGTTTTAGGTGGCTGAATGGGTGATTACAGTCATTGTTTGGTTGCACGGTGGTAACGGTATCGGAAAGAAAAGCATCATGGTATCTGATTACGGTGGAGGAGGGGAGGTATCAAGTCTGTATATATCCGGGATTTGAATACACCGCTATCGGATTACGGATGACCTCAACCAAACGGTTTGTAATGGGACACGATACCCTCCGTGATGTGATTACGTTACATTTTAGCTAACCAAACACATCACACATCGGTACTTGTCACGATTTCGAGGATTAGATGGAGCGATGGACCTCCGTTATCATCTGATCTATCTACTACTAGCTGATGCTGCCGTCCTACGTACGTACGCGCCGCGCACTACGCGATCGACCTGCACGGCCCCAGGTGACCTACGCGCAAACCAGCTAGCCGAGCAAGCGGTCCGAAGTGCCGTGCGCGCGGACGCGAGATCGGCAGGGGAATCCCCCTGAGGCGACTGATTCGACCCCGGAGGCGCCCGAATGGCGAACCGCCCTGTGCCGCGGTCTCCGCCCCGTGTGCGTGATCCCGTCCCATCCACGAGAGCACGGGTGACACAACGTAATATTCGCGCGGCCACCACGTCCCGCGCGGAGCCGCCCCGGCGTCCATCCGACGCGACGCCGAGAGCGCACTCGTGCCCGTGCCCGCCTCGCCAGTGGAGCCGCGTCCCCTCGGCCGGGCACCCGCTCGCGCGCGACTGTTCAAAATCGGGGCAAGGACCCCCTGTGATCTCCGGTGGTGCGCGCGGCCACACGTAGGGTGCGTGCGCGTGCACCCGTGCTCGGAAGCACAGCACGTATGGTCTCGATGACTATGGACGTGAACTGGGTCCGGACTCCGGACGCGGGGCGCCAGTGGTCCGTGCCGTGCCGGGCGGAGTGGTTGAGAGCGTCTGCTGGGGGCACTAGCTCTTGTCTTTTGCCGTCATTGGCGATTTATTTGGCATATGTAGGGGCATATGCCGGACGCACAAATTCGGTGACTGTAAATTTTAGGTATGATGCTCGGGGTTGTCACTGGTCAAAGTCTGGCTCCATTTAGAGCCAGTTTTGGTTTGCAGTGAAACTTTCCCATTTCTATAGTCATCTTGATCAATCTTTCCTTTTCGTCCCTTTTTGAATTCTTCGTCATGGTATTTCTAATTGTGATCAGTTGAAATAAGTTGTTTAGAAGTAGGCTAGTAGTAATTGAGTTCGACCAACAAATAAAAAGCTTCAAACTTGCTTGTCGTTGTGTGATAGGCAGGCGCACCATGCGTGGGTAAGCACGGGAGGGAGATTCGTAGAAAAAGTCTACGTAACCTCCCAATGTATCGACCTACGACTACATCACCCCCTCAACTACAAAACCAGGTTTTAAACCCTCTCACCTTTGTAAAACCGTTCAAATAACCCCCTATAGCGGTTTTGCATGGTGGTTTTGCCATGTTGGCACACTGACGTGGACCGGCTTACACGTGGGTCCCACTAGTCAGTCTGTCTCTCTTCTCTTCTCCCTTTCTCTCTTGTCGTGTCTCTCTCCTGTTGATTCTCCCCCACCCTTCCCTTTGATCTGTTTTGTGGAGCGACACCCGAGCTTCTGCCGACCATGGCTATGGCGGAGCTGCGCCCAAGATCAGGTCGGTCAGAGGGCACGCGATGCTTAACGAGTAGGCGGAGGAGGAGGAGACCTTGTGAGCGGCTATGGATGCAGTCGAATTGAATCAAATTTTGGGGGGAAAGGGTATGGATGCAGTTAAATCGAAATTTTGTGGGGGGAAAGGGGATGGATGCAGTTGAATTGAGCATGGAGGGCAACCCGAGACCTTGTCTTTGTGGCCGCTTGCTGCTCCGGTGGTCAACGGTGGAGGTGGTGGCCGAGCAAGGAGGCCGAGTAGCACTGAGCACGCGCGAGCCGAGGCTTGGCAGTCCATGGCGTGCTGCGACGGGGGATGTGCGAGGACGGCGCGCTATTGTCCGATTCCGCTCCTCCTCCCGCAGCACCACCCATCATCCATCCGCTCCCTCCCCCCTACGCTGCCGACCATCGCCGCGTCCCCTCATGTGCCGCTGCCTCGTCGCCATGAGGTGGCCCCTATCCCGGCCTCTGCCCCCGCGCGCCTCATCGCTGGGAGGAAGTGTCCGTCCCACTCGAGCCCCCGCGGACCTCGCCGACAGGAGGCGCGCCCAGCCCCGAGCAACATGCCGCCGGGCGAAGGCCTCCGGCTGCGTCTCGCTGCTGGGGAGGCCTCCTGCCACGTCTCACCGCACGAGGAAGGGGGTGGACGATGGGCGGCGGCGCAAGCCAGGAGGAAAGGACGACGGGTGGTGTCCTGGGCGGGAGAAGGGATGAACGACGAGCGGCGGGAGAAGGAACGGACGACGACCGGCGGCGCTGGCTGGGGAGGGAAGAGAGTCCAGTCGTTTCAGCTGACAGGCGGGCCCCAACATTAACGTGTCGAAACCATGCCAGTGTGGCCTCCACCTAAACAAAACCGGACACCAAAACCACCTCAGGGGGCTCAGTGTCTGGTTTGACAAAGTTTAGAGTGTACAAAATCCTGTTTTATAGGTTAGGGTGATGTATACCACTCTATATAGATCAGGGGGCTAAGTAGACTTTCTCCGGAGATTCGTCAGGGGTGAAAAGGTTCTCTTCTAGAGGCCTTGGACTAACCAACGCAAGTGTAAATAAAGAAGAGCGACGAGGGAAAAAAGAGAGGTCAAGACAAAATAGTAGAATCCATCCTTTCCGTTGCTCTTCTCATCATTGATCTGATAAACATGCATAGATTTGTCCAAAAAAAGGCAGAGCAAGTTGTTAACATCTCAACTTTCATGCATCTTATAGCCCCTCAAAGTCATCAGAGGTTGAAGACATGCGTCAAAAAAGTAATTATAGTGTTTGCTGAGTGCTCCAGCCTCTCCTCCGGATAAGGCTGTATCCAGGTATCTAAGTAGAATATGAACAGAATCACACATTTGACAGTGTGCACGTCATAATTTAAAAAAAAAAAAAAACAGTGTGCACGTCACAGGAACCAAAGAAGAAGTGATTTGGGTGGGACAGGGATGTCTCTGAGGTTTCTGTAAAATAGCGCATCACTATGCAGTCCAAGATTGTTACTAAGACCTATAAGCCCACTGATTATGGGACTTCTTTTTTAATTTCCAGAAAAAAGAAACAAGAACAACTGGCTCGTCTGCTGACACCTCGGCACCTCGGCAAGTAACGATGAAGTTCTCAAACTCCTAAAATTTATGTTAGTAGCCCCATCATTTATTTTTTTTGGATCGAAGTCAACAAGAGAATCTCCTACTTATTTTTTATATTTTTTATTCTAGACCCTATTTAATTCGCTCCTACGAGGAGTCGAACCTGAGCCTGCTAGGTGCTACTCAGATGCTCTAACCACTAGGCTAGAGACCCTTTCACAACCCAGCAATTCTTTGTATCGTGATGGCTTTTTTTCCCCAAAATTAACTGAAGCGTACACGTAGTATGTTGTGTAGCACGACATACGGTAACAAAGCAACTACGCGGCCTAATAATTGTCTGAGCAGTGATTGTTGTCTTGTAGAATTAGAGCTTTTTGCGATGCTCCATAGTACTACTTGGTGGTATAGAGCATAGAGAATGAGTAATTTAGTAATTAACACCTAATCTAACTAAATCGTCCAATTTTTTGAGCTTCTTCAGTCCGCGAGAGGAACGTGAGATGAGAAAAAAAAATACAATAGACAAAATAAAAATGTAGAGATGAAAATATGAGTAGGAATGAGAAGAAATATTATAAATATATTACAATAATATATACTATAGGTGAACCATTAGATCCTTTATACTCTAGTATTTTTCGAACGTTAGTATATGGTAGTATGAAGCACCGTAAAAGAGCTCTAGAATTATGCATAGAGTGACTACTTATAAGTTGTAAATCTGCAATTTCAGTTGCTTTCACAAAACAAATTTTCGGAGAACCACGATCATAATGCATGAACAGACTTATATCGATATCAATTTGTGTTATAATAAGTTGGAAGTATTTTGACGTAAATAGCCCTTGATGTGTTGAGGCCGAATATAGTAGGATAAGTCCTAATATTTAAGGGTGGTGTTCGATGTTTTTCCCAGTGCGACATAACACATAGTGATGTCCTTATCCTGTAGCAACTTAACAAAAGTTGGAGATGCACCATTCTTGTGGATAAGTATATCATCCCCCATGGTCCAATATAATACCCCTCAAATGCTATAATACTCCCAAAACATTTGAGAAAAGAAGCCAAAAGTGACTCTAAAGGAGAAACATAGAGCATAATAGGTTTCCTTTCCATTTTGCATGGCCACCCCTGCGCCAACTCCCATGGTAGTCCAAAAAAGCAAATATTGTAACTTGAGGAGCCTCTTAATGCAATTTTCTAAAGGAAAAAAAAAACATGCAGCAATAGACTCTGCTCAAATAAAGTGACGGAGTGACCTCATAATCTATTCTATGCTTTTCTTTTAGCAAATCCAGCCAAGCAGTGACAAATTTCCCTCCTTTTCCCCCTTCCCTCCTTATAAATAACCCCTCTACCCGTTGCACTGCGGCTCACACACAGCATTACAGCAAAGCAAAGCAGAGCAAAGGCTCTCTCAGAGCTCAAAGCCAGAAGCCCCAAGGATTACAGAAGCTTACAAGAACAGAAGAAAACAATGAGGCCAGGAGCAGGGTTCAATGCGACGGCGGCGGCGGCGGCGAAGGCCGTGGTCGCCCCGGCGGTGGCCGGCAGCGCCGCCGCCCATTCCGCGTGGCACTCGCCGGTGCCGTACCTCTTCGGCGGCCTCGCGGCGATGCTGGGCCTCATAGCCTTCGCCCTCCTCATCCTCGCGTGCTCCTACTGGAAGCTCTCCGGCTACCTGGAGGGCGGCGCCGGCCGCGGCGGCGAGGACGGCTCCGGCGCCGACGGCGCCAAGCCGGCGGCCTCGGACCTGCCGCCGCCGATATGGGAGGAGAAGATAGTGGTGATCATGGCCGGGGACGTGAAGCCGACGTACCTTGCTACGCCCATGTCGAGCAGGGCGTCCTCCTTTGGTGACCGGAGCAACAAGGGCGATGACGAGGGCGAGAAGAAGGTGCAAGAAGTCGCCATGGCTAGCATCAAGGACGCCGAGCTGAATGGTGAGCACAGCGAGAGCAGGAGAGAAACAGAGGAGCACCACATCCCTGAGGTGTGAGTGAGTTCCACTTTTGAAGAATTTTGGTTTAGGTTTGTTTTGGTTTTCCGATCGGCGAGATGGTAACCAGAGCGGTTTGGAGTCGTTGGCGAGACGCCGAGACAGAAGGCAGAACATTTTTGTGTTGGGCTTTGGTGACACTGAAAACCAATTCCAAGCTAGATAACCCCGACCAGAGTTGTAATTTTGTGGGGTTATCTGTAATTTTTGCAATGATGAACACAGAGAAGAATGGGGGCTGAGGAGGCCGTAATTTTGCTCAGTTAAATGTAATTCTTGCTATAATGTGAATGAAGTTGTAGCATGATCGAGAAGCGGATCTTTCGCTAACGCTTTTGTTTCTTGAGAAAAGATAGTGCTTCGCCTTTTGTTTTTGCTCTCTAGTGAATGGAAATGGGAATATAGTTTTCTTTTTCTAATCCTTTTTTTCTCCTCTTCAGTGGCCAACTGGGACGTTTGTATGTGTGGGGAGTGGGAATCAGGTAGGGCACACACTTTGCATGAAGGGGCAGTAGAGTAAATCAAGGAGCAAAGTGGATGAGGATTATTTGTTTCAGGTAGGACGCCGGACGCGGTGCGTCGATGGGCAAATTCTCATGATTGCGAATATTATGATCAGGTCAGCAGCAACTAACAACAGTGCAAATATTCTCCCTTTTGGAGGAGAGATGAAGAATTCAGCAGCTGTTTTGATTGTGGCACTGTTGTTTTCAGAATATCCAATCAGGCTAATGCTGGAGGCAGGGTATAATGGATAGATTCTCGACATGGACGTGTTTGTTTTCATGGTAAATCTGGGTAAATCATGTCAGATATATATCCCACCATGAGTCCATGATGTTGACATGGACGTTTCACACATTCACAGATTTACCTGGCAGCACGACCATACGAACTAGCATAGATATGCACAAGAATTGCAGAGTGGTTTTCTCAAAAAAAAAAAAGAATTGCAGAGTGTTAAGTTTGTCTAGAAATAATTTGGTGCCGCTGTTAGGAGACGACCTGCACTAAATTTCTCCCAGTTTCATTTCCGAGCACATCAACCAGTGAAATATTCTCAACTGCAAAATTTGAAATCATAATCGTGTTACTTTGTGAGTCTGTGTCAGCACTCGGTAGTCCATGTGACCATGTCAAGGCAACCTTCAGCAGTAAGAGTCGATGCAAAGCCCACTAAGTCACTAACGACTAGATGAGACGGCAATATGACGTTTCTGGAAATGTTAACACGCCATCAAATATATTAATCACAGCATTCATAGTGGTGTGGTTGGAACTTGATAGAGCCAATTCGAGCGACAGGCTTCTTGAAGTAAAGAGCTCGTCAAGTCGTCATGGACTCATGGTGCGTCCAATAACGTACGTTTTCACGGATGGATAAGCATTGTCCAACTAGTTACTTTAGACGTGAGTTTACACTGTGATCATCACTTGCTCCATTATTGCTGAAGCTTGCATTGGGTTCTGACACCACAAGTTCCTCTGAACCCCCCGTGCAGTTGTAATCGCTGACGAGAGCCATTATGTTTTACCACCTGCACAGCAGGTGAACTTGCAGCCAGGACAGCAGTGCCTCTCCATGTCAAAGCACGGTGGTCGTCGCTCGCCAGGTGCGCCGGCGAGAGCTCGGCGAGCGAGGAGGCCGCCGGATCCGAGGACGACGACGTCCTGGGCCGGTCTGGCCATGGCTTTTCTCCGATCCGCTTCAATTCGGCGATCTGGACGCCTAGTGGTTGGCAATTTCTTGGAACAGGAACGCAAAAGAGACGCCAGGAGCGTTAGTGCATGCATGATTGATGGATCCACCCAAACAGCAATTAGCCACAGCAAGCACACACACAAGCAGGCAACCATGCTACTGTACTGTTAGTTGCTGCTGCTGCTTTATGAAGTCATCTTTCCATCGACGACGTAGTGGATCGGAGGCCACTTGCACTTGCAAATGAACTTCCACACCGGAGCGGGGGGAAAAAGGCTCTTTTAGATAAACTTTTTCTTGGTTCATTAAGAGTATACTAATGATCTTGTGACAGCCGAGATAACGACGGTTCGGGAGAGAGGGGGGTAGTATGAACTCGGCAAGTAATGGTGATGTCAAACAGAGGTGGACAGCACGGGCGTACGAATGGAATGTATCTGAGGCTGCACGGCAAGGTTCAGTGGAGCTATCAGACGACGACGACGGCCACCACGCGGCCGGTCTAATTTGCCAGCCGCATCACAGGCGACCTCGACCGGAACTTCCGTCCATGACCACACGGAATGTAATTGTAAACTTGATTTTCCGGCCAGTTTTTTCTCTCCATTTTATTCAGTATTTTACTCTGTTTTTTTATTATTTTGTCTTATTCTTTGATACCGTAGTTTTGTTTGAGCATAGGTGGTACGTACAATTGTACAAACCTTTCTAAGAAGACAAGAAAAGGAATTTGAAAGGTGTGCTAGTTCGTACAGCGTACTGTACACAAGACGACGTAGGACACGCAAGAGAGACCCCATGGACCGACGTATGGAGACTCACGCCAAACAACAAGAGGGTATTCTTACGAGCTCTGGTAGTGATCTGGTGGTGTACGTTCCTGGTTCATACGTGCTTTGGCATCACTCGTTCCGCCAAGTGCAGTTCCATCTCACCATGGTGCCATGGTCCCTCATTAACAACTTGGTATGTGGCGCCGCGCGCGACCCCAAGTGGCTCTCGTGCTGCTTGTCCGGCTGCTTGCAACCAGGTATAGAGCAACAGAGAGCTAGCAGTAGACCCTGCTGGTGTGCAAGCGTAGGAGTAGGACCACGCCTCTCGCAAGTCGCACCACCGCTTTACCGAGAGCCGCCCGAGGTGGAGAGGGAGATGGCGGGCGCCATACATGGCGCGTCTCCTTGACGGGCTTGCAGGCCGCCGCGTCCAGTGCCGCGGCGTGTGGGTTGCCACTTGCCACCAGCTAGCTATATGCCTATATATGGATGGCATCAACGCCAGTGCCGCTGCATGCGCGCGCCCTCCATTGTTGGCGCGGTCGTCGTACGGATCGACGGACGAGCTGCGCCCAAGTGGCGTGCTGCCGCATGGATCATCATGGCCGGATGAGCCTACGCTGAGTGCGCAGTTTGCGTGGCGACGGTGCGTGAGCGAGTCCGTGTGACGGACGTAGACACACGGTGGAAACTGGGATTCTGGGAACAGCCACTGGAGAAGGCTACCGGCGTGGCTGGGGGAACGGACTTTCGGCATCCAGAGTGGTGGAGTCGGGACCGAAATCGACAGCACGAGATTGGAGAAGCTGGGATGGATGGACGAGTCTCCGTACAGGAATAGAAACGTTCTGTTCCGGTTCACGTTCAGCGGTTCAGATCGGGCACCGATTCAACGTTCAGAGCATCAAATTACACTTTCTTGGTGGTGCTTTAGCGCGGGTAGTAGCCTGCCAAACCATTGGGTCCACCTTTAGTAAGGCCCACTAAAGATCAGAGGCGAAGGCCGGCCCGATACCAGGTTTTTTAGGGCAGGGCAGATACCAGTTGTCCTGGCCCAGGCTAAAGATAGAAGCCCACCTGATCTCTCGCGGCCGCACCGGCCTGCTCGTTCAACGTCTACAGTGGCATGTTGGTTTTCCGACATGCTACTCTTGGTGCCATTAAAAACTTTGACTGCTGCTTCCTTCGGAGAGGTGGTCAGCTTCAGGGACGTCTCCTCTGGCCGCCGGCGACTGGGAACGACCGGGAAGTCCTTACAAGACCTGATTGTATTTTCCTTTATCTTTCAAGGGTGTCTTTGTAAGTTGTATGATGTAAACTACCAATTTCTATGAAATATATAATCCCGGTTTCTCAAAAAAAAAAAACAGCTTCTCTCTGTTCCTCCAAAAAAAAAACAGCTTCTCTCTATCCTGTGATATATCACTATGTCAATCAGTTGGGTAAGACGAGGAAGTGCATCAACATGGGATCCATTATCCAAGGTATTCTCGCGGCAACGGTCTCTCTCAGGAACCCTCTTCGAAGATACAATCGGCGAAAGGGCTCAGAAGTTGAGAACAAAGTGCACACAACTGCATAAAGAGCTGCGCGTCGGATGGTCTCGGACTCGGAAATAATTTTCTTCCTCTACTTTCTCGCTTGTATTTCTTCCCTCATACTCCAAGGTCTTGTATCCAGTATTCTAGTATTTGGGTTCGTAAAACAATATCACAATTTATTGCATCGCACAACACATGACAGAAGGTGACCCTGATGCTGTTCTTCGAACCACGCATTACGCCCATAAAGATACACACAGTTTATACAGACATAATAGCGGCATACATATAAGATCTTATTCAGAGTTTCAGACAGGGGCCAACCCAAGGCACCCTTCACAATTCAAAATACTACTACTACTGGCGTAAAAAATGTAGAGGTCCCGAGAAAGACAGACAGACCGGCCGAGCCACGCACGGATCGCGTTTCCTCCCTGTGGCCATCTTACGTCGGATCCCAAGTTCATCACGTACTACTACCGAATATCAATCCTACTGAGAACTCGCTATCATCCATCATAGCTCGAGGAACACGAACTCCTCGACTGCCGGGATGCCCCCGATCTTCTCCAGCGTCTCCTTGTCGGGCTCCTCGTCGACGCCGATGGCCATGATTGCCTGCTTGCCCCGGAACGTCCGGCCGACGCTCATGAAGCTGATGTTCACGTTCCTCTGGCCGAGGATGTTGCCGACCTTGCCGATCATCCCGGGCTGGTCGATCTGCCGGCACAGGATCAGGTTGCCCTCCAGGCTGACGTCCACCTCGTAGGGCCCCACGAGGGTGAGGTGGGGCACGCCGTACTTGACCCGGCCCTCCAGCACGATGTCGCCGCCGTCGCTGATGGCGCCGGCGAACCTCGACTGCACCTGGGAGAGCCGCACCTGGACCGACTCCAGCGGCGCCTCGGCAGCCGGGCTGTCAGTGCGCGACGCGCTCCTCCGTGATGCGGAGGCCGCGCTGCTTCGCCGTGTAGTCCGCGTTCACCAGGTTCACGAATGTGCTCGACACCGGCTCCACAAGGCCCTTGGTCACCATCGCGCGGAGGAGCCTCGTGTCCAGGTCGTCGGGGCCACGGGCCGTGGTGTACACCACCTTCACGCCCTTGATGCCGGTCTCGCCGGCGACGAGCTGCACCGCCAGCCTGCCGAGCTTCTCTGCCAGGGAAACGTAAGGGGCCAGCTCCGACAGGACCTGCCAACGGCAAGACAGAACATATTAATCATCTCCCTGTACAAGTGTTCGTACACAATTGGAGCGCACCGCACTGACAAGTGACATGTCGAGAGCGAGGAACTTTTTTCTCACCTCAGCTGGGACCATGGGCGCATTCACCGCTGTCGCTGCGAGCTCGCCCCTCAGCGCACCAACCACTGCTTCAGCGATCTCGATGGCGACACCTTCCTGCAATTTTGGCGAGTTCAGTGAAGTTAGTACACCATCCGAGACAGCGGCAGGTGGTTTGCATCAATGCAGCCATGCAGGGTATGGTTGTAGGTGAAGATGTGGACCTGGGCTTCCACGGTACTTGCTCCAAGGTGGGGCGTTACAGTCACGTTCTCATGTAACACCAGCTTGCTGTCCTTTGGTGGGGGCTCCACGGTGAAGACATCAAGAGCCGCCTGTCCATATTGGCAAAGAAAAAGCTCAGCTTTCAGCTGAATCGATCTTCACACCAATGAGGTAAAATGACACTTGAATTGAAGAAACGTCTGATGATCACCTGAGCAACTTTGCCTGAATCAAGGGCCCTCACTAGAGCATCCTCATCGATCACTCCACCCCTGGCCACATTGATGATCCGAACACCGGTCTTCATCTTGGCAAAGGACTCATCATTGAAGATCTTGTTTGTTGTCGGTATCAGTGGCATGTGGAGGGAGATAAAATCGGCTCTTGCTATGGCCTCGTCGAAAGAAACCAACTCTACTCCTATGGCACGTGCCCGATCAGCGGGGGCATAGGGATCATGGGCGATCACATGCATACCGAGCCCTTTGGCTCGGCGTGCTACCTCTGAACCAACCTTACCGAAGCCCATGATGGCAAGAGTCTTCCCTACCAGGGAAACTCCCACGTACTTGTTTCTTTGCCATTTACCTGTGTGAAATGAAAAGAAAAAAAACATCAGAACTTTTCTTGGAGAGAATGATTGCACAGTTGCTTTATGTAACATAGCATTTCAAGAACATCGGCACAGCATTTTTTTTTCTTTTTGTGATGGCATATATCATTTAATTAACATAACCAGGTAGAGAACTGGCTTTTGTATTATTACTTAGGTCACCACATTGTATAGTTAGTCCGCAACAGAAAAGCACTTCCCAGTAATGACTTCAAGTTTATAAGGCAAGTTAAATAAAGATAGGCTTACATATACTGTGCTTCAAATTGGCAATGCAAAATGTTTTAGTGTCATCAGAACTAGGAGGCAAAAAGAGCATCTTTTGTTTTTAAGTAGAGGAGTCTCTAGAAGTCCAAATATTAAATTGCCATTTGGCTTATACAATTAGCATTATTGTTTGGAAAGGTTTAGTAAATAGCTATAGTCACTTTCCGAAAAAGATTAGATTTGACACAAGCTCAGGGGTCGTATTCTCCACTAAGCTGAGGCACCAGGTTCTTTTTAAAAGAAGGGCTCAACAATGACATATTACCAACATAGTTGTTGGTAGATTCCTCAATAAGCAATCAGCACCTGAATTTGAACCATTTTTAGCTCACAATACCACGTCGAATGTCACCATTTCTCCATGTGTAAAGGTTTGTTGCAATAATGCATTTGGAAAGGACAGATGGAGGTTCAAATCTTAATCTCAAGACACACTATCAGAGTTACAGGATTGATAAGGAGATAGTACTTGTCTTGGGTACATTGGTAGGTTGTCATTGTATGAAATTGACTTACAGAGTTACAGGATTGAAAATGGGCAATGGACTCTCAATCAACTGCAGCAGTCATCAGGCCAGCATCACAATCAATTAAATAGATTGATTGTTTCAGTAGGCCAGCATCACAATCAATTAAATAGATTGTCATTGTCCGTTCAGTAGGCCAACATCACAATCAGGGAATTGCATATCACCAGATCGGCATAGTAGCTACACGTAAAAAGGACCGGTAGTGAGTTCTTTGGTGTTGGAGGAGCTGGGCCCAACGGTCTGTTGGTGCGGTGCAGATCCTCCAATCGGGCAACAATAACCCAAGTACCCAACCATTGTATGATGCTACGGCGTTGTATGGCCTTTGATTGAGTGTGCCTATGTGAAACTTGATTTGCTGTGATGGACGCCACATGGGCACAACTAGAGAAACTGTAGGCAGCCAGGTTCATTGAACCTGCCCGTCTTTCTGCACACTGACTCTTCTTTTCAAAACAAAATAAGTACACTGACTAGTGGGGCCCACTGGAGATATTTGACCATCAACAGGGTTAATCACCATGTGGAGAAGTCAAGGAAGGGAATCAGACTTTATACTCAAGAGAAGCACGTGGGCCCAGCAAAGTTGGTGCGCAGCCTGGCATGTTAAAACTAGAGGGGGGAAAAAGTACACAGTACTGTAGAAATGGATCGCAGTGTCTTAAACAGCTGCCATGAGTTGTTTAAGACAAAATTATAGCCTAAGCTGTGATGCTCGTGCACGTTCTTGTCACGAGACAAAGTAACAAAATATCAATGCTATCCTCTGCTCCGAGCTATCATCCATTGGGGATAATCAATTAGAAGAAAGTTTTGCACAAACAACTCGTTTGGGTGTATCATCAGCCACCAGCAATTGTTTAAGCGCTGCAGCTCTATTTTATTTTCTTCTCGCCAGATTCGACCATGACATCAAACAAAGTGTGCCTAAATTTGTTTAGGACGAAACTGCTGCGCGTCGTCACGCAACAAAAGCCAGTGATATCCTAAACTTTCCAATGCAAATACATTATTATCTAATATTAGAAGAAAGCTTGTGATGGACTTGGGGCATCACTAAGCACCAGAGACTGTTTAACCGCTCCAGCTTTATTATATTTGCGTCGCCAGATTCGATCGCGACATCAAACAATGCAAGCTGCTCGTGTCCGCACCAATGCTAAATAAACTGATTCTAGAATGACCCCACTGTCCATTGGTTTGGCAGGCAGCACGTCAACCCAAGCCTAAACATGATTAACTACCCGCAGCACGAGAACAAATTAGATGGAGGCCAAGTTAAATAGTTAATCAATCAGTAATCAACCAACGAAATGGGACAGAGGAGGGAGAGGAGATCAGGAGAGCTCTGATCTGGGGTCAGTCACTCACCGGCCTTGAGCGCGGCGTCGGCCTGGGAGACGTTGCGGGCCATGGAGGCGAGGAGCGCGATGCCGTGCTCGGCGGCGGCGACGGTGTTGGCGGTGGGCGCGTTGACGACGAGGCACCCTGCCTCCGTGGCGGCCTGGAGGTCGACGTTGTCGATCCCGACGCCCGCGCGCCCCACCACCCGGAGCCTTCCCTCCCGGCCTCCAGCACCTCCCGCGTCACCTTGGTGCCGCTGCGCACGATGAGCGCGTCGAACTGGGCCACCTTGGCGAGGAGCTCCGCGGGGGACATGCCGTAGGCGCACTCCACGTCGGCGAACTCGCGCAGCACCGCCAGCCCGGCCTCGCTCAGCTTCTCCGCCACCAGCACCGCCGGCTTCGGCCGCAGCGCCCCGTCCGACCCGGCCGGCGAGATCCGCCGCGCCGGCGCCGAGGACGGCGGCGGCGCCGCCACTGGCGCGGGCGACGACACGACCGCGCACCGGACGCGGTGGGCCCTGAACGGGAGCGAGGCCGAGGCGGGGAGGCGGGCCCGCGCACCCGCGAGGCCCGCGCCCGCGGCCGCGCGCGGGGTGGGTAGGAGCGCGCGTGAGGCGGCGGCCATGCTTTTCTGCGAGGTGGCTGATTCGAAATCCGGGCCCGTTCGCTCGTGGCTCGCGGCCGGTGGTTTGTGCCGGTGTGTTTTGCTGGCTGGCGAGAACCGTGGAGGAAGAAGGGGACGGTTTATAGACACGAGACGGCGGGAGGTGATGGGAATGGCAATGGGAGGGGGAGGTAGGTAGGTGGGGGTTATTCTGGGGAAATGGGGGAGCTTTTGTTTCAGGGGTGGGCCCGGGAATTATTGCTCGGGATCAGTGCGGCCGTGCATCGGGTCCGTCAGATATTTTGCGCCTTGCTCCAGCACGGTTGACACGATACTGAACTCTTCATGTGATCGAGAGCAGGATGGATCAGGTTGGGTGGCGTGGTTTTGCATGAACAATTGGGCTGTATTTGGCATGCATGCTAATTGCTATTTTTGGCTGTCAAGCTCTCATTGTGGATAAGCATGGATAATGTCGGAGCAGGAGTAAGCCGTAAGCAGGCACTCGACCTAAATTTGGACACGGATAAATGTCCAATGGCTGGACTGTCCTTTCTGGGGTTTGGATGTTCCAATGTTTTTCGTTTTATGAACGGACGAGGAGCTCCGAGTATCTCGCCGGTAAATGGTACTAGTAGTAGTCTTCAATTCCAAGACATGGAATCCTCGTGGCCCGATCTATTCCAGCTCTCTCTTTACCTGTAGCATACCATTTTTACTCTTCAATCTCAAGGCATGAAACACCCGTGGTCAATCTATACGTCAATGGAGTGTTCTCTTCCTCATAGCATTAGCATCAGTATACTCTTCTTCTTTTTTTCACACTCCATGTCATCTCATAACCTCTCTTTTTCCTTTTTTAATTGTATCGTATTTACAACGAGCTAATTGGTCTAAAAATAAATAGTAAGAAACATTTTAAACTAATTAGATATTTCCAACATTTGCATATGCTTAAAAATGGAGGAAGTAGCTAAGGTTAGAAGTAGTCATGGAAAAAAAAGAATTGTGAGCCTCAATGCTCACAATCACGGATCATTGCACGCTTTGGTATCGGCGGTCCACGCATACGGTGTGTCATGATTTTGCAGTGGAGATCGTGGAAAGTCCGATCCTGAGATCTCACAGGATTAACAAAACGCGAATCCGGACAATTTGCGTGTAGTGGTGCAGGCCGCTGAACGTCACTGTACAACAAAAGCGCCGGTGCAAATTGCACGTACGCACGCACCCAAAGCGACCAACTGATTCACACTACCCAACACACTCGAGCACTTGGCCCCCACCCGCCCCCGGCCGGTCATTCCCTGCACCGGGCGTCGTTCTCCAAACTCCAAAGCTGGCGCGGCGGGGGTTTCGATCCGTTTTCACCTTTTACAGCGTGCGTGGAAATTCCCTCGTGTCGCGCCGGGCCAACAAACCCTCCTCCGCCTCTCCGGGAGAGGGGGACGAAGCTTCCTCGCAGCTTCCACCCATTCCCCGCGAGCTTTGCGGTGGACTTTGCCGCCGTGGCGGGGGCCGTGCCCATGCGTGCTGGCTGCCAACGAGGTGGGAATGGCCGAATGGGATGGATCTCTTCCTGTCGCCGTGCCACAGTGGAGAGGGGGTGGGCTGTGGAGAGACCTGGAGACGCCGTGCGCGCGCGGAAACGTGGTTCCGCGCAGCCGGGAGGAGAGCGACGGGGATCGCCAGGGGGAGAGAGGTGCGGATCCGCGCACGGCGACACGGCACAGAACAGACCCGCGCGCCTCGACAGTGAAAGAAACCGCTCGTTTCGCTTACCGCCTCCACGGGTTAGGTGGAGGAGATGCGCGGGGCAGTGAACAAACAAATCACGTTGCACGGTCGGTGTGTAGTGTGTGTACTGCGCTTGGCCATTGCCTAGCTCCGGGCCCATCACGCCACAGTGACACGCCCGTAAAGAAACACATGCGGTCGCCTGTGGCCGCGTACGCGACGGCTGGGGTTTTTTCTTCTTCCACTGGCTGCCTTTTGTTGTCTTGTGATAGTGGCGTAGTGCGATGCCCTCGCTGGGAGATTTTCCTTCCATGGTGGGCCAGGCTGCCATGTTGGACTACTGGTGGAAGGAGATTAAGAAATTGGAGCATGATTGTCCATGCTTTACCACTAGTTTATCCTATCCTTTTGGTGGAGCTGTGATTCCCGGGTTCATTTTTTTTAACAGTACCTTTGAAAGCAAGGTAGATCTTTGGCTGCTGCGGGAAAATGGGATTGGGACGTATCCGTTTGACGCATCGAAGAGGCAGGGGCTGCTACCAGCGGCACATTCTGTTCGTCCATTCGCGCATCGCACTTTTCTTGCAAAGTCACATTTTGCAATATGTATTTTCTTTTTCTTTTTGCATGTGTGCCTTGACTGATTGGTGTGTTCTAAATGCACTTTTCTACCATCCTATGTCTCTTCGCTTCCTCACAAAAACTCCAAAAAGGAACAAGCACAAAAGGATACGTTCCGCCCGTTTTTTGCCCCTGCCTTTTGTTCCCAAACTGATTTCTTTAACTGCCGAGACTTCTATAAAACATAGCCGCAATAACTATAGGCTTAATAGAATTTGATCAAAGCATACAGTACTCAATCAAAATCGATGAGGCAACTGGGTTGTTTCTCTAGCTTATTAGATCACGAAAGAATGTGCCCCCTTCACGAAGTGCACAATAGCTGCAGCTGAAATGCAAGTTGCTGCTAGTACATAGCTTCCCTGAAGATGCAGTGCTTCACTCAAACTTGCATAGCCAGCTGCAACTGCTTTACGACTATGGATGTTTATACCTGACAGCTCACGTTATACTAGCATACATACTTGTCAAAATAAAAATAAAAAACTTGAAAGATTATCTGGGTCCAAGTTGATCCTTTTGACTCCTGTGATTTTATCAGTATGTCAGAAATGCCATGCCATGCCACGCTGCCGAACTCCATTTCTCGAGGTTTTGCATACAAGTATTATCATCGAGGTTACACAAGACACACCAAGTCGTGACTGGGGGATTGCTTGAATTGTTGCATGTTCAAGTTCAGATTTTGTGTTGACTTGTGTTGTAGAAAGATTTTGCTACAGTTTCCGAGATCTCATGTGGATCCGAACACAAATCACGACTTTTTACCATCTGGAGGTACCTTTACACCCATAAGTCCGAGCAGATTTGAAGCTGGACCAGGAAGGCCTTGCTGAGAAGAGTAAGAGTTTAGAATGCTCTCCACAAGGTTCAAATCCACGTCAACTGGAGTCATCTCCCCATCAGTGGCTGCAGCATTTGATGGACCCTGCAAGGCACCATGATGATGGTTTGGATAAGTAAATCAGAGACTTCTAGCAAAAATGAACACAGTGCCTAGTTTCTAATTAAGAGTTTAACATGGCAGAACCAGAAATATGGAATTGGATTTGCCAAATGCAGGTTAGCTGATCATAAGTTGGATATGCGCTACAGATTTGACTGATTGCAAATGATAGGGGAAATCAAGTAAGAAGAGCAGAAACATGCTAATCTGAATTAACAAAAAGTGGAAAAATGCAGACATATGTCGCAAAAATGAAAAGGAGATTGTATATATGATTTCTTCCTGACCTGAGTTTATTTATTGAAAGATGCTAATGGGCAAACTTCTTCAACTTCAAGATTAGATGACCATATTTAACTAGCCAATCCAACTGGACTATGTCAGTAGGTCTACTACATGGTAGCAACCTTAGAAATTTAATACTACATGGCATGGAAACCTTGAGAGTCCAAACCACGGTATACTTTTAGGAAGGAAATTAGAAGCATATGGGAGTCATTATGGCCTTTGGGAGATCATTAGTGTTTTGAAGTTCATATGGGACCTTCATGACATAAGATGGTTCTCATTCAAGCTTCAAACCTCCACATGAAAAATATTGGACTTCATGGATACTATTTCTATGCGAGCATCATCATGGTTTTTTTAAGAACCAATTTAGCCTATATACTGGTCATATATACAGTATCAATTTTACCTATTCTGATGCAAGAGTCCATGAGGCAGTGTCATGAAACACAAGATGAAAAAAAATGGAAGTCAGCACATCACAAATAGACAAGGTTTACCTCATCGTTGGTGTCAGTGCGTGGTGCACTGAGCAAAGCTTTTCTCAAGAGTGGTACTACTTAGCTCTTTATTTAAAGCATCTGAATATGATTCCATAAAAGAATCATCCATATCCTTGTCACCTAATTCCTCAGCAAAATCATCATCTTCATCAGAATCATCTGTACCACAACAAGCATTTTCAATCAGTAACTTCCAGTTCATACCAAAGCCCAAAACTAGGATTCGGATATCATTCAAGTAGCAGAATGAAACAATAAGAAGTTCGTGAGACATATATACTGAAGAACCAAAAGAATAACTATACATGAACTGAAAGAAAGCATGATATATGGTTTGACCAATACCAAATGTGTCATGGTTACTTACAGCCCCTTACCCTGTTAACTACAAGGCATATTTGTTCAGTTGCCCTTTAGCCATATAAGAAATCAAATATATCATCATATCCAATAAAAGACATGAGCACGTAATAGAGGATCTAAAATCAAGCCCATCCACAATCCAAAAAGGTAAAGAAAATTTTGGAAAAAAGATCTCCACGACATGGGACGAGATGACCCCACATTATAACTTTTTTTGGGGGGGACTTAGCTGACACTAATAACTGACCATGTGATATAGTCATATAGGTAAAAGTAAGAGACAAATAGCTCTGGAATGATATGAGGAAAGGAACATATACCAAAGTCCATGTCAGAGGATGAGGATTTTCTGTCAAAACCGTCACCACTTCCAGCTTGCTCTCGTGAGCCTCCACCTAAAACCGATTCCATTGCCTTGAAGAACTGGTTGACATCTAGGTCCACTGATTCCATATCTCTCCTACATCAACACAAATGAGTAGATGAACACCAAAAGGACCTACCCAGTAGCAAGATGCTCAGTCAAATCGCTACAGAAAGAAAAGGTCAAATAGCATGGAATCATTTAGGTGGTAAAACAATCCAATTGCAGCTAAGATGCACACGAGAAATAATGTAACATTTTCGTTCTACCTTTTATATATTAACAAAAATGACCAAGTATTTGAAACATCGGAATATCCTTTAGTTTCAACTCCTCACTATTCAGGTTATAACTGTTGCAACTTAGGAAATAAAGTCACCCCAGATCTAGGGCAACAAGCATAAACCTGTCTTCCACCACTCTGAGAATTCAATACCACTGTATGCAGATAACCGTAAGATCAAGACATATCCTAGGTTAACCTCATGTGATAAGGCCACCACAGAATGCTCATTGATGCCTTCTTAGATATTAGTGTAGGCACACAGTCTGGAAAGATGGACTACAAGAAGTGTGTCTGACATAAAACACAACATTTAGGAAGGTACCTACCAGGACCAAGTTCACATACCATAGTATAACAATATAAATAAACCACTAGTAGCACAAAGGCGACAGAAATTAAAGCTGACAAACTTGTAATACAGAGTCTGTTGGGATTACTTGTTCTGCAATTAGATTAAAAAGTTCCTTTTAGAGTTTCATGACTGATGTTCTACTTACAATATTGTATGTATTCAGTGTTTCCATATGTAGTAGACATTTCAGTGGTTGTAAATGAACATGAGAAGTTTGGACATGAACTGTCTATAACTTAAAGACAGATGGCAGCAACAATCAAAGACACAAAACTAAATTGCTGAAGAACATAACCAACAGACAAATAAAATCAGTGATACAGATATCAAAACAGAAACCTATTCATAGAAATGATAAATAAGTCTAGAGGAAAACCTGTTTGCAGGAACTTCAGCTCCCTCGAAGCTGGACATTTTGCGAACAAAATCTTGCATGGACTCTGTAATCTCTCCAAGCTTAAACTGGTCTGCCTGGGGTTTAGAACTGTCAGAGGCACTTTGCTTTTGACTTTTTCTGTGCTTTTTTGCAGCTTCATACTCTTCCAGTTCCTTCTGCCTTTCACGGAGTTCTTCATTTAACTCCTCCTCCCCACCATATAACCAAGAGTCATCATCACTGGGAGGAAGATCATCGCCTTTAAATTCATCAGCTGAGTATGGCATCGATAGGATTTCATCAATTCGGCGCACTGGTTCACTCAGTATCTCCCTGTGACATACCACAATAGTGTTATAACAGTGAGGGAATTCGCATTGTCCAAGGCAATTTAGTCAAAAGATATTATCGGTGGGACAATTAGGTGTTTGTGACACAGTACGGTAAAGCTAGTCGGGTATTTCATTAACTATTTTCTTATCATTTCCCTACAGAACAAGGCTATGAGTCTATGACTGTACTTCAAGAAGGAACAATTAATGAACTAAAAGCCAGATATATTTTTTCAAGGGTAGAAACTAAACAGTTTATGATTGGAATGATTGCACAATCACATTGTTTGGCATACAAACTAAAAGACAGCTAAATCCACAATGTTAGAAAGCTGTACGCACCTCGTTCTTGAGTACAAAGTGGAGCTCTTGTAATATTGCATTGCATTCTCCATAGCTCTCTTATACTCCTTTGATCCAGGAAGCAACCCCTCGAAGCACCCAGTTGCCTCCAAGCTCTTCCTGTAAACCTCCCACGTGCTCCCTTTACCTTCTTCCCCCTGGCGTCGTCTCTCCTGATACATCATCTCGAACCCGCAGGCAATCTTCATCCCCAGCTCTGCCTCCATCCATTTCTCCGGCCCCTCCTCCCTTCTCGGCATTGGGTAACCCCTGGGCGCCTGGAAGTTCTGCTGCACGAGCTGTGCATACATCGCTCGTGTCATCCGGACCGATGTTCTCACCATCTCAACTCCCTCCCCACCAGGACCCTTGAGGAACTTCTCCATCCTCGCCGCGTGCTTCATGGTGTCTATGTCCCGGTCATAGAATCCCTCGACAGCGCGTGCAATCAGGCACGGCTCCTCCTTCAGCACCTTCGCGACGGGCGCCGGGACGATGACGCGCACCGTGTGGAGGTTCTCCGCCGCCCGCTCGGGCAGCCCGGCAATGCGGCGCTGTATCGCGGCCTGCACGGCGTCGGGGGCGCGGGTGTCGACGGAGTCGTCGTGGACGGCGGCGAGCGCGGCCTCCAGGGACGGCGTATCGGGGAAGAGGGAGGGCGGGAGGATGTGGAGCTCGCCGCGGAAGATGAAGACGCGGTTGGGGGCGGATTCCGGGTCGAGCCAGCGGGGGAGCGCGAAGGCGGCCTCGATGAGGAGGAACTCCCCGTCGGAATCCCAGGCGCGGGCGGCGATGTCGGGGAAGGCGCGGGTGAGCGCGAAGAGGAGGGAGACGGCGAGCCACTCGTCGGGGAGGGAGTCGCCGAAGCGGAGCGCGCCGTGGAGGTGGGGCACCGGCGGCGAGGCGCAGAGCGCGCAAGGGGCGGCCGGGTCGGCCGGGACGGAGAGCGTGAAGGGGTCCCGGTGGAAGAGGTGGGAGGAGAGGAAGGGGGCGAGGTGGGAAAGGAGGGAGAGGTGGAGGGACTGCAGCGAGGCGTGGAGCGCCGGCGCGGGGAGGTTGGTGGGGAGCGGGAGCGGGTAGATGGCGTAGAACAGGGTGTCGTCCGGCGGGCGGCGGGAGGGGAACGGGAAGGGGTTGGAGGCGGCGGAGGTGGAGGTGGAGGCGGTGGCCGCCATGGAGACGAGGCGAGGACTGGCCGACTGGGAGAGCAGAGAGCGGCGCGGAGCTGGGTTGGGTCCGAGCACGGGGTTTGGGGGGATTTTGGTGGAGACGGACGGACTTGGCCGCCGCCGCCGCCACGCCGCGGCGAGGCGGTGCGGGAAGGTGCTGGATACAGGTGACTTGTTGGTTCCACGCAGGCCGCCAAACGCCAGGTGTGGGCTCTTGGCCCTTAGATGATTCAGGAAAGCCCAGTAGAATCTTCGCACTTTCGGCGCAAGTCTCTCGTTCGAAGAGGAGCTTTCGGGCTTTTGGGCTTTCGGCACAAGTTTCTTCAATTTTCATGGCACAATTCATGTTTTTTTATAAAAATTTACGATGTAAACAGAAACTTGATGAAGATAGTGTAACGCACGAAACGTAAGTATGACGACGGACCACTAGAAAATACTGCAGGTTTCAATTTGCATGCCAATAGAATCGGACAGGAGAGATCCATTTCCACCACCATCTGTTTACTAGCTTAGTTGTGCAATATACATACAATTATACAAGGGGGCAGATTATGATACAGTTGGGCGAGCTAGCATTGCTGATGGAGGACGATTAGAATCTGGGGCTCTGCTCTGCGTCTGCAGCACACGGGCCTAAAGAATCAACCACATTTACCTGGGACAGGGATGTAACCTAGAAGGGAAAAAAATGGCCAAGGCAAAATTGAATGATCACTGGTCAATAAATTGTGACAGCAACATTCGCAGAAACCTAAATGTAGGTTCCACAGCTGAGGCTAGACGATGAAATTGTCCATCATGTGGTTAATCACGTCTGCTCCATCCGAGTTTAGCCAGTAGCTTTTTACCTGGCATTGGTAGAGTACAAGATTGTCGTTATGGGGATGTGCCAGGCATAGGCAATGTTAGGACAAAAAGTGTAGAGAAAGGACAATAGTCGTTCGTGACAGAGCTAACATCACAATGACATCTTTAATAAACCAAAAAAAAAAGATTCCAGGATATAAATGCAGCTCTGTTAGTGCCAGAAAATCTGGAGTACAGAAAGATATTAACAATTATTTTACTAAGCTCGTAAGGTTGATGTATATAGCATAATACGATACAAACAATTGCCAAGTAGTGAAAAGACAACTCTGCAAGCAAGTGGTAGCATATACTTCGTCAATTGTTCCTTCTTTAGTTGGATCAGAACATACTAGGTATTGAAGGTATAAGGATGCTGCTATCAATACCAACTGATAAAAGTAATAGCATTCTCTACTTGGTGAGTGAAATAGCAAGGTTCCATGCATGCACTTATTGGTGTCTTCTAGGAATACTAGATACAAGACATAAAATACACACACTAGCCAGCTTCCTATCTCAAATTCTACAGTACACATCTGAGCTGCCAAAGGGAAGTTCAGATGCCACCAAAATGAAAGTCATCCAGTAAAAAATGTGAACTTAATCAAAAGATGCACTGCAATTCGAAAGTTTTTCATAAAGTACGGTACCTGAATGGTGTTATGTGCAACTAATCTTTGGCTGCTTTTCTGGAAGCTCACATCAACACGCTCCCATGGAACTTGCGTAAGGCCTCTTATCATCTCCTCTGCATACAAGAGAGAATGCTTGTCAGCTGTTGTGAAACAATAATTTTTAGAGTTTGGGATAAACAAACAGCTTAATCTGAAGAGAGAACAACGGTAAGCTAAGATAGGGTATGCAGGAAATTAAGAAATTTATCAAAATCATTTGTGGATGATATAAAAACTACTCCATGTAGCAACCCTAACTGAAATGGTTGGAGATACAATTTTGATAACATCATTCAGAAAAATATCCCCTGTTACTATGCAAAAACAGAAGTTGACCATGCAGCACTACTGGAAGACATGCATAATTCTCTCACCACAGGAGAAAGAAAGGCAAAGGAAAGAGATTCATTTTTCTATAGGAAGCCAGATGTTAGCCAAAACTACAAGGTACAACAAAGCCATGAGGTAACTTCAAAATTCCAGCTCTTCGTAAATTTCTCATCAAAAACAGATTGAATAAGAAGTCAGCATACCTTCTGGGTCATAAACATTAGTATGGGCTTCTGTTTCATTATTGTTTGTAACTTCCTTTTCAACATAGACAATATGTGGATACTTTTCATCACGAACAAGAAGACGATGCTACAGGTGCCAAAGATAGGAAAATCGGTTCAATAACAATACGAATGATTCAGTCTATTTATTTACAGAGCAGAAAATAAAAAAAATGAAAGATTACTTTTGGCAACTCGTGCTGACGCCGGATTGATGATGTTCTCCACCCAACCATATCTTTTCATTTAGTTAAGTGTATATTATGCCACAGGTAACAAGTGTAACTAATAATTATTACCCGCAAAAAAATTATTACACAGAAAAGAAATGAGGATCTTAAAGGATACGGTCAAAATTGGCATTAGCATATGCTACACGCCGTTTGAAAGAGCGCAATGCAGATCTGCATAAGAAAATATACTGTACTTAGATTTGACACAATGAAACAGAGAATAGAAGGGCCTAATTTTCATACAAGCACATATTCAACTATTTCAAATATAAAGGAGAAATGTACATTAAATAACCTGAATTGTAAATCACCAGAGTCGTCAACCATTCGAAGGAGAAGTGGGCGTCTGCCATCATCGTTGTCTGTAAGGAATAAATGCTTTCCAGTTCTCCCAACAATCAAGTGTGCCGTTTCTGATGCTCTTCGCTCAAGGAAAGGCAGGCCGCACAAAAAAGGTAACTGGTGGAAGAATCTGAACATGAGACTAACATTACTGAAGAATTTGAATATTCTTGCTCTACTTCAAGCGAAATAAAGGTACTTCATGATTATTAGATTATGCATAATGCATTGGAAAACTAAATTAACAGAAATAATATGAGTGTCCATTAAATGAACAGAAATGAGAAATTTGAAGTTCTATGAAGATTCCAAGATTTCCAATAATCACTTTAAACATGGTAGGGTAGCGAGTTGCCATGTGAAATTAACACTGGAAAGAATAAACTGACTGATTTAATTCTTGTTATATAAAACAGCTAAAAAGATTAGTCTTACCTGTTTGTTTCCACTTGAACCCAAATGTGGTGATGCAAATGTTATAAAATTCATAGGTTCTAAGCCAGCAATGAGACCCTCCAAGTTCTCAACACCATCTCTGCTCTTCCCGGCAGAAGACATATTTCTGTTGTTAGGTTCATAAAGCCTTCCTATAGCATATCTGGCAACAAGACCACCAAGAGAGTGTGCCACAAACGAGATCTTCTTCACGCCAGTTCTTTGCTGTACAACTGATAGAACCTATAATAGCTCAGTTAGATCCCAAAATGCAATGATAAGATTGAAAACATAGTACTTCCGAAAGAAGCCCAGATGCCAGCAACATGACACAAATCAACACACATTCGACACTGTTAACTTAAACAGGGCATATATATAATAACAAAGACACCATAGATTATGGTTATTTTTACATAAAAAGGAGATAAATTTGATGGATTGGCCAACATGCACATGCACTTGTATTCTATCAATCGCAGAAATGATTAGTCAGAACAAAATATATACCTCATTCGCAAGCCTTTCACCCATTAAGTCAACACCATCAAATGTCTGAGTGGCAGAGTTGCATTGACTTCCTGCACAAAAGATTTGAGTCTAAATCTATTTACAAGAAAAGGCAAGAGTCACAGAACAAAGAGAAGAGGAATGTCAATTTCAAAGGGGTTTCACAAAACTACATTTTCACTTTCCAAGCTATAAAACAATACTATACTCCTAGGAACTTATTCAAGAAAGCACTCTTTTAAAAACAACTGCAGTTTTAAGGGCTGGAGCAGCAACAAGACACTTCATCCTAACGCCAGTAATGCCATTACACTGCCACAGATTAACTTGCCACACAGGCATGGTGCCACAATGTTTTTAAAGTGGCATTTGGGAAGATTCAGATCTTGTAAACTTTGGACAAGTCAAAAAATAGTGTGGTTCTGAAACTAGTTACTCTAGTGCAGTTCTTTGATAGTTTGAGTACAAAACAAGTTCAGCTGTAAGTGCACGGTCCAAGAAAATAAGGAATGAAGTGCTTGCAGAGTTCCTTTGAACTTGGACTTATTATAAGAGAATTCATATTGGATTATAACCAGGTCGTGTCAACAGAGATTCCTCGGATCAAGATTCGGCATGCAACTGGTCGATAGGTGATGCCCAAATGCATCTTATCATTGCATAGGAAGAAACATTGTCACAAACTAGTAATGGCCAATACTGACTTTCTCATATTAAACTTTGCTAAGTGAAGGACACAGTTACTTCACATCCATGCCAAGTTGTGTTGCCCGTCAACATCACTGTCTCCTAACAGATTTTTCAGAGCACTTAGTCACACTGTGTGGTGGATCGGCTAATAAGCTCATGTTTCTCTTTCAAACAGTAGCTTGCGTAATAAATAGGACAAGAAATTTAGAAGTGCCTAACCTCCCACTGTCTCGTCAACTGGACAACTGTTTGCAAGTTGCCATGGGCTGACAGACACTCAATCTTTCATAATTATTTCATACATATATCTCAACCAAATGCTGTCACTTCATCTAAAAAATTTCATGTTGCCACCACCATGTTTGTTCTAAGCATTCCATCAGTACACGTCTACAGTTTGTTTCCTAGATAGTCACTGTATTTCAGCCATCCAAATTTGTATCATGAATTGGAATATTAAAGCAATATCCTGATAACCTCCCAAAGAGAAAATTAAAGCACACTCACAAGTCACAGTTAAACAAATGAAAATGTCTTCTGAACTTAGCCTACAATCCGCGATTCGATGAACAATTACATTTAACAATCCTGAACGAAATGGAAAACGCAACGGATTGGGGTTACTCACGGTGCACCATCACCTTGTCCGGCATCCGCCTCACGAACTGCTCCGCCGCAAACTTCCAATCGTCCGCGCTGCAAAACAAAAAAACAGGCGAGAAAACTGAGCCATGCAAAAACCCAGCACGCGCAATCAACTACGCTGCAGCGCACGCGGATCCACCTCCCGACGAGGCCATTGACCATGATGACGAGGTGCTCGGGGAAATCCCCGCCCTGCGCCACCTCCGCTTCAGCATCGGCGCTCCACACGTCCTCCCCTCCGCCGCGCGCCGGCTCGACCTCCACCTCCGGCAGCCTCCCCTTCGCCTCCTTCACCACCGCCGCCGACGGTGCCGGCCGGAAGCACGCCGTCCATCCCCCGCTGCCGCTCCCCGCCGCCGCCGCCGGCTCCGAGGAGCCGAGCGCCAGACGCAGGCTCGCGACGGCGCGTGGCCACCGCGAGGACTGGGTTCCGGGAGCCGGAGTCGCGGCGCTGCCCATCGAGGCGGGGCCGGCGGCGATCATCCGGCGACGAGAGGGCAAGGGGTGAGGCTCTGTACCGGCCGCGTAGACCTAGATGCGGGCGTGTGGACTGGGGTCTAGTGGTGGTTACTTCGCGGGGAAGGTGGGGGCCCGAGGGAACGTGGAGCCGTGGAGGTGAGGAGAGGAGGGGAGGAGAAGAAGCTTCGGGGGGACTGGGCGAGCGAGGGGAAGATGACAATGATTGTACTGTGCTGCCAATGGAGATGACGAGGGGAAAACCAAAAGCAAGCGAAAATGGCATGTCGAGCTCACGCCTTCACGGGCTGTAAAGCGCGTAAAACCAGCCTGATCCGGTGGCTGACGATCGACCACCAACCACCGCTCTGGCTTCATGTTGCAACGTTTTCTTTTTTTTATTTATTTTCCTTTTTGTGAAGGACAAGTTGCAACGTTGGATGCTCGCTTGAAAAAAAAAGAGAGGCTTTCATTAGTAAGAAGTATTTCATGTAGATCTTCTATGTTCTCGTGAGGGTTAAACTATGTCCAGATGGAATCAGTATATATATTCCCTCCAGCGATAAAATATTTTTTATGCTTAAAATTTTGATAATATTGTTTTGCTTATCTATTTTATAGCCACGGTGAACTTGTTGTGGCTTATTCCATCTTCTTCTCTCTCATAAAATACTATTGAAACGGTCAAAATCAGTCACACTCAGCCAACTACTCCACCAGCAGAAGTGACTAATGTCTTTTTGAACAGAGAGGTAGGAGCCCAGTCATTGCCAAACTTGTTGAGGGTGTCATTTAGGTCCCCAATTCTAAAGAAATTTATTAGGTGTAATGTGAAGCTAATATAAATGATGAGTTGGCAAAAGTATAAGGCAAGGATACAATACAAATGCTAAGAATGTGGATCAAGTGAACCGCTTAGCAAGTTTAAGGGTATGAAATTACAATGCCAATATATTGAGGGTCCACATGCAGTGGCGGAGCTAGAGCTAGAGGCAAGCATGGGCAAATCTTGCATTAAATTAAAACCTAAGCATATTTTTAGCAGCTCATTAGTACATAAAGCATAGTTTCTTAACACTTTGTTCAGGGCAAGGGGGGGCCCTTGCCCAGTTTTGCCTAGCTCCTCCAGTGTCCGCATGGCGCCCCAAAATAATTTTAGGGATGCTACTTTACGCTTTTAAATATTCAACTTTTAGTAGTTTGAGAATGTCACAAGTTTAATACATTGTGCATGTCTTTATAATAACATATTTTACTAGAGTGAGAGTATGGCTAAGACTTCAGGCCGTGTTTAGTTCGGTGAAAAAAAACGATAAAAAGGTGAAAGTTTATGCATTGTGTCATGCGCGCGGAGAGAAAAATAAACTGACACAATTGTTTACGTGAATTTTTTTTTACATTTTGAGGAACCAAACGCGTGAAGAGCGACGAGCGTCGTCTATTTGTGAAGCATGCATATACGACATCCGTTTTTCGTTGCGTATGGACAAGTTCATTCCAAGCTTCACTCTGGTCTCAGGCGACTCGACTAGAAGCCAGTTTTAGCCCAACTCGAAAGACAATTCTCAGCTTATTCGAGCAACGCACACAGTGAAGTCCGTAGCCGACGTGCTGCTTGGTGCATCCATTTAACCCCAGACCTTTCGAGATCGCTGACACGAGATTGAATATATAGCCCACTAGATGTATTCAGCTAGTGGCACGCATGCATATCGTGAGACAGAGGTTAATGTCTTAATCGGGCACTTACCCATTGACTTCGCTACGGTTGATTGACTTCGGCTTGGATTTGTTCTGGCGGATAAAAGCGTGCGTTCAGACTAGACAAGGATGTCACAGCTAACGCTTTACAATGCAGGTCTCTGGCTCTTTCAAAGTCTGCCCCCTTTGCAGAGTGGTTCGGTTACCGTTTGCTCCTGTCGGCCTCAATCCTGTTGCAACGATCGTGACACGACTCAATCGACAGGTAATTCCAATATAATGGAATAGGACTTCAGTGGTAATATAGTTGGGACGGAGGTCCAAGTAAACTGTCAGCATTGGCTATAGGGCAATTGACGCAGGCCAGTACATGATCTTATGGCCCATGATGGTATAGCGGCATAGCGCTACCGAATCACAGGCAGCAACAAGATACCATCAGCTGCAAACAACCAGATACTGTAATAAGATGTTAAGAAGTAGCCTGGTAGTAAGAACAACCTTAACAAAAAAAAAATCTAAAAAAGAATAGGTTGATTTGTGAGCTAGGTTTGGTATTCTGTGTACAACATACAGGCCGTGAATTGGTACATACACATGCAGGCACATAAAAGAAAACTTGATTTTCTTGCCTTAACTCGGCAACAGTCAAGCGGCCACCTGACTCTGACGATCAATGCAACGAAGCAACAGAGAAAGCAAATACAATCCTCTGCTGATCAGTGTACTGATACAGGGCACACTTGCAAAAAAACAAGGTTTCCAGCAACTTGCATTTTTCATTCAGGGATATTTGGTGCAATTTGTCCGGCAGATCTGCACAAGAAGGGCTTTCAGCATCGATCTGCCTGGCTGATGGTAACGAAGCACAATTTTTGCTGCCGTGCATTTCAAGGCTTCGAACGATCCACAGGTTTATCAGGGACCGAAAGTTCATCTTTGAGCATAAAGGACAGATCATGCATCTGAGCAAGCAACTGTTCTACACTTGTATTAACAGACTCTTGCTTCCTAATAGTATTATTATTATCAAGACTATTAGTCGGAAATAATGAAGACAGTGGATCAACATCGCCCATCTGCTGTATTCTGTTTGTGCTGCACATAACATAAATGTGTGAAAAAAGAAATATTATTAACAATGGTATGGCTTGATATAAACATTAGATAAACATTATGTTACATAACCACGAGAGGGCAAGAGCCAAGACATCTAATGGCACTCATCTCCTAGTTGCCAAATTCTGGCACATGACCAAGATAAGGTCAACAAAACTAGACATGTTACTGAGTGCAGTGTAAAGGCTTAGCATGGACCACTCTTACAATAGTTTTCTCTTTTCGCTACATCTGCTAAACTAAAAGTTTTGCCATAAAAACCCAGGGAAAATAGATGGATAGGATCAAAAGAGTCTAGCAACCTATAGCACCACATGCACTAGTACAAGTCCTAACCACCTGTTGTATTTCCCTTATTATATTTTATACATGGACCACATGTATTTATTTTTAAAGAATTATAATAATCCCCCAAATTTGGCAGCATAATTTGGAGGCTTAGTTTTGCTAGCTTACTCTCAGGTAAATATACATGAAGTTTGAATATTGGATGATTGGGTCATTAGTTAGAAGTATATATATAATTGATAGCCCAGTCCTTCCGAATTCCCATACCATGAACAACAAAGGTTCACACGATCATAATCTGTAAATCACTAACCTTTTCAAGTATTCATCAGATGGAACTGATTTTGCTTTATTAGAATCCTCCTCTTTATCCTTTTGGTTTTCAGACGAAGCTAGCTGCAAAACGCTACCAAATCCCAGCCCTCCTAAAGCATTAGGCCTTGATGCTGAGGGTACATCAAATAACGAAGCATCTGAAGAAACTTGTAAGCTTGTTTGCTGTAGACCGGAGTTTTGGAAATCTTGCCAATCATCAAATAGATCGTCATTGTCACTTTTCTGTTCAAGGTTCTTTTCATTAGCATGACCTGAGGCCCATAAGTCCAATGTTCCAGTTCCTGAAGGATCTTTCACCAGGTGCCCTCCTCCAGGAATTTCAGTACTCGTCTGAGCTTGATCAAAACTGGCAAAATCTTGCCATTCATCAGATAGATCATTATTGTCACTTATATGTTCAAGGTTCTTTTCATTAGCATGACCTGAGGCCCATAAGCCCAAAGTTTCAGTTCCTGAAGAATCTTTCACCAGGTGCCCTTCTCCAGGAATTTTAGTACTTGTCTGAGTTTGACCAAAACTGGAAAAATTCTGCCATCCATCAGATGAGGCATCAATTCTCCCAACACCTTCACTGCTTTTAGATTCCTTGAAGTTGCTGGTCATCCACAAATCCAAAGAATCAATTTGTTTAGCTGGCTCAGGTGAGACGCTAGTCACTTCTCTCCCAAGATTAGACATATTTTCTTGCTGATGGCCTGGTTTAGTAAACTCTTGCCAAATATCATATGTATCGTTTTCTGCATTTGTTGGTGATGTCTTTGCAGCTTCCTTGTTGCTGCCATGCACCCACGACTGGACAGAAACAGTTCCTTCTTGCTGCTCAGACAAAGCACTGATCATTTCCCCACCTGTGCTAGATGAATTTTGCTGTGCTTGATCTGAACCAGTGAAACCTTGCCAATCATCCAACATATTATTTTCATTCACTATAACAGTATTTCCTGGATCCCTAAAATCTCCCATGAACCATGAATCCATGTCTGTTTCTTCCTGACTAGCTTTTGGGACTTCCGTCACGTCTCCAGTTTGATTCGACGAAGTGGCCTGCACTTTACTGGAGGTACTGAAATCTTGCCAATCATCAAATGAATCATCTGTTTCCTTACCCGTTTCTGCAGTGTTTTGTGCTTTAACATTGCCAACAGGCCACAAATCAACAGGATTAACTTCTGAAGAATGTTCAAGCGAGATGCCGCCAGTTTTCTCTCCAACTGATCCCACAAAATCTCGTTCATGACCACTTGTTGTTCCCTCTGCTGATTCTCCTTGACCAGAAATAGAGGCAAAATCTTGCCAATCATCCGAGTCCTCGTTAGCATTGTTGGTTGATTCCGTGCTACCTACTGGCAAGGGATCTACTGTTTTTATTTCAGATGAATCTCTCTTTAAAGGCTCCACTATATTTTCTCCTGCAGTTGACTGGCTGCCCTGATTACCACTTCCTGCAAAATCTTGCCAGTCATCGAAAGCTTCATCATCATTGACTCCAGTATCATCCCTTCCAGGCAATTCATCGCTCTTAGCAAAACTCATATCAAGAGAGGAGTCAGTGACCTCAAGAGCACTATTTTCAAGAATTGTTCCACTGTTGCTCTCCAAGATAGGGGCAACCTTTTCATTAGAAAGGGTGTCACCAAATAATTTACCACTTGCTGAAGCCAAATCTTCAGAATGATGTTCTAGGATGGCACTTTTCACATTTGTTTTATTTTCAGTACCTACTGCATGGTTAATGGCAATCGCAGGAGCTGGGAAACTAAAAGACTCGGCAGCAGAAGAGCTCTTAAATAGATCAGGTTGATTGGAGAATCCGGCAGCACTTCCCGAACTAGCAGACTGAAAATCAGCATCCCAACTTGCAAATGCTGGATTAGCTTCTACTTGATTTGTTCTTTGAGAGCTCATTAATGTTTTAGATGTGGCATGCACCTCTGATCTTGAAGATTCATGGCTTTTGCTATCTGTTCTTTTCTTTTCCTCCACCACAGTAGAAGTTTGTGGAAGAGAAGCAGCAGCAGCAGTCATCTCTTCTTTTCTTTCAATGAAAAATGAGTCTAGGTTATCAGCTGATAAATTTAGTGTATCCATGGAAGATGATTGCTCCTTTGTTATGGAACTTGCAGATGTTTCCTTATTCTCAGGGAGGCAAGTAAGTTTTAAGTCCAGTAGATCAGATACCATCATCCCACTGCTTGGTGCTTCCTTGCTTTTATTTGAACCTGTAGCATCACTATCAAACTCTACAAACTCCTGAATGAAAAGGGAAACAAAGAAGGGGGGAAAATCCTCTATCAGCTATGAGTAGAACCAGGTATGAGGCTACAGTTCCTGCCTACTTTGAACTTAAAGAAAAATTTGGGATAGTGATACAAATTCTGAAGAATTAAGTACTAAAGATAAATATGTGTACACCTCAATTCTATTTGTCCAACATATCAATAAAGTCTACTGGAGGATTCAATCTTACTAAAAATGTATGCAAGATGCAAAATCAATGAAACCACATGGAGCTTACATTCCAGAAATGATCATTTTTCCACTAGACCATTGTGATTACACGGTGAGTTGGCAAGTAAAAACCACACGGTAATGATGTGGTAGCCAAATATAAACAAACAGCTAAGCAAGTATGCATACATATTTTTACTTTGAATACGAATATCCAGCAATATGAAAGCAAGTATAAATTATAAGGCATCGGTTGGATGAAATGGTCAAGCAATTAAGCGGGAACAGATCCCCGGTTGGTAATGAAGGCAGCAGGTAAATCTCTCATTTTACTCAGGTGTCAGGAATGGTGAAGTTTTACCAAAATGTTCCCTGGTAATGTTGTTAACAGAACTTGCTGGCTTGCTGCAGACTTTATTTGATACCATTTGAGCTCCAGCTAGATTGAAAGTGAAATTACTCTAGAATGCGTGGTTGTAAAGTACTTGCTACCAAAAGGCTATTGGTATTCATTTGATAAGCTAATTTATATGGTTGCCAGATCAGAAATTCAGATTTCTTGTAAACTAGTTTGGTAGCCTCAATAAGACCACCTGGCAACCAAGAAAATTCTTAGCAGGCTACTCAGAGCACACTAAAATAATTGTACAGTACGGATAACTGTTGTAAATTTGATCTCAGGGCTCAGGAGGGTCTCGCTCAAAGTCATGAGCCAACTGAAAGGGGGCTTCTCAACAAAACCTAGTTAAATTGCTAGAACTTTAATAAGCATAAATGAATAGCATGTGAAAAATAATGAAAAGAAACAGATGATTGTAAAGGAGACATGAAGGTGAGGTCCTAATTATAGTGTCCTATCATACCATAATGTGCATTTCATTCTTTACATTAGGTCATTAGCAATATCTTCAGGAAAACAGTGATCATAATATTTGAATTGATTGATGTCTTCACTAATGCCTATTATTTTAAAAGTCAATTAGTATTTGAAACCTATAAGCTACAAAGTCCAGATTTAACTAGGCTCTGCTTCATGTTACTTCTTCCTAAACAACAAAACCCTGCATAAGTGAAAAATGTGCAATGGCGCTTCCGCAGACAAGTCTAGCAGAAGTTCTCCAGGAGCACAACACCCACAGAGAAATCCTAATTCTCTTCGTTAGGCAAAATAACTCGGCTCCGCTTTGCTAGAAAGAAGAGCTCACAAATTCTAAGCAACGAGACCCGAATGGCCGAATGTAGAAAGTCTTCGTGCCAAATAATGTAGAAAAGGGGCTCACCGATCCGTTGAGTCCCAGCGAGCCGAGTAACCACCGGTAGGCCGCACCGTCGCGGAAGGCGATGCCGGCGCCTTCGGCCTCCTCCCCGCGCCTGGGGCACCCACAGTAGGCGCACAGCGCGGACTTCGCGCCGCGGAGAAGCCCTCCCGTGGCGCCGCAGCGCCCGCACCGGGGTCCCTCCGAGGCGGCGCCAGAGTCGAAGGCCGCGACGGCGTCGGCGACGGAAGGGAAGGGAGGAGCGGGCGCGGCGTCCGCTGCGGGTGCGCCGGCGGCCTCGCGGAGCGAGGACTGGATGCGGTGGATGACAGCTGTGGGGATCTCCATCGGCGGCGAGGCAGCGGGGAAGAGAACTGTGCTCGGAATTCAGATCTCTCCAGGTCCCCTGGCTGTGTTGAGCAGTTGGTGTAGCCGTGTAGGTGCTTCGCCCTCGTCTCTCTTCCCGGTGGGGCCTGGCAAATTACCGGCGTGGCAGACTGGCAGGTGGTTTGCACATTTGCAGGACCGTGCCAGCGTCCGCTACAGTGTGGCTGTGGCCTTAATAAAAAAAATTGAAGAAAAGATAGTTTCACTACCCGAAACAATCAAATCCATTTGAACATTAGAAAATATACCGCCCGCAAACTGTTTGAAACTTTTTATTAATTCACCAATTACTAAATTTTGCTTTCTTTCCTCCTTGTACGAATTCTCTTTTGAGTTTAATCTTTTATGAATACATGCCGGTACATATCTCAATTTATGTTCAGAGAAATAAAAAGAATAAATTAAATTCATAAGACATTGTTCAGGGGACAATTTGAACTAATAAATAGTTTAAAGGGTTGCTCGTATTTTAGCTATATTTAAACTCGTCTTTTTATAAGTAGCTAATATGCTATTTGCTTGTAATATATCAGAGGTGCTCTGATCTAGGGATAAAAGTGGATCCGTATCGAAGTGGATAATACTTCTTTTATATCCTTATTCACCCTTTTTTGGATGGGGATGTTTTACATGTCAAATGGTGCAAAGCCAGATTGGATTAAAATAAATCAAACAATACATGCTTACATATAACTTTTTATGATGATCAATAATTCATAAACCAAAACATAAAGTAGCAATATATGTATATCTAATATGCCTCACATCTCGTGGGCAGAAAAAAAATGCGAGTTTGTCCTAGCATAGATTAGACTTGTCAAAATAATCGGATATCGTATTATAAGTCTTGAATAATTCACATAATTATTGGATAGTAATTCATATCCGTCGAGTTTTATTAATATCATATGATGATCGAATTTGATTTATCTATAGTCGTATGGATTAAAAAAAAATCTCCGTTTTTTTTTTGAAAGGTTAAAAAAAAAAATCTCCGTGCAAAGTTCATATTCGGATCCGATGGTTTTCACAGTCCCGTGGACTCGCGTAGTACAAACAGGTGTCGAGCACCACGGTTGTGTCGGGCTCTCCGGCTCCCGGATCACCTTCCGCCAATCACTCTCTCCCTCTCCGTCTCCAGTGGGCTGCCGTAGCGAGTAACCGGCGACGTTAACGCCTCTATTCTCCATCGCATTGCGCCCATTCCCCTCTCTCAACCTCCTTGCGATCCGACCCCAGACGCGCGAACGCCATGGGCGAAGCCCTGATAGGAAGGCTGGAGGCGGCGGTATCCCGGCTGGAGGCACTCACCGCCGGGGCTCACCCGTCGATCGCGTCACGCGGCCTGCCCGACAATGCGGCGGCGGCCCAAGACCCGGCGATCTTGGCCTTCGACGATCTCGTCGCCAGCGCCGTCGGGAGGGTGTCCGCGGCGGCCGGGAAGATCGGCGCGGAGGTCGCCGACGTGACCCGATTGGTGGAGAAGGCGTTCTTGGTTGGGAAGGACCTTCTTGTCAGGACCAAGCAAACACAGGTGCCCTTCTTGTTCATCTAGCCATCCCACTGCAGAATTAATCTCAACAAATGGCATATACGATTTGCACACTGCGTACACGTTTAGCGTTGATCTGATTAATTGTGCTTGTAATGCAATGCGGGCATGCATGATTGATTTCGTAGAAACCAACAGTGGAGTCCTTGGCAGCGTTTATGGGGCCTCTGAATGAAACGATCTTGGAGGCCAATGCACTGGCGGAGGGGACGAGATCGAGCCATGCCAACCATCTAAAAGCAGCAGCTGGTAGCCTGGCCGCTTTGGCATGGATTGGCTACACCGGCAAAGGTTGCGGTTAGTAATCAAGTTCCAACCTTTTGATAGGTTTATTTGGTGAGGCAGAAATACATGCTGAGTTGTTTCAAGTGCTCATGTATGTTTAATTTAGCTGGATCGAAGTAACTGTGTATCGTGGATCTATATACCCCAGGTATGCCTCTTCCAATGGCGCAAGTAGAAGAGAGTTGGCAAATGGCAGAGTTCTACAGCAATAAGGTATGTCGCCAATTGTCAACTTTTAAAGTACGATACCTACAGACATGGTAGAGCATTGGATCTCGGACGAGATGCAAAGGATAGGGTTGCCAGTTGAGTGTATGAATTGAATCATTCAAATCAGGAACAAAGTTCTAGGACAAGTTTGATCACTTTGTTATTAGCATTGAGATTTAAAATTCATCGCAAAAAAGCATTGATATTTTTGTTAAAAAAACATGGTTGTTTTTGCAAGTGAAAACAACTCAGTTTCAAAATGATCGATTGTTTAATTAGGATAATACCATTAATATATTTGTCGACACATGACACCTCAAGACCTCAACGAGTTTATTCAGACATGTATAAGCTCGATCTTACTAGTGTTAAATAACAAAATCACCAGGTCCTTGTGGAATACAAAAATAAGGATTCTGATCATGTGGAGTGGGCTAAAGCCCTAAAAGAGCTTTATGTGCCCAACTTGCGTGATTACATAAAGAGGTTTTACCCATTGGGCCCAGTGTGGCAACCGCCAGGATGTGCAACGAACAAGGCACCTTCAGCTCCAGCCCCTCCCTCTGCATCCCTTGCAATCTCTACAGCCTCATCATCCCAGCCAAAATCTGGCATGTCAGCAGTTTTTGCTGAAATCAGCTCGGGGAAGCCAGTGACACAAGGTCAGATTGATATTAGTTTTCATTTGTTTGGTTGATCAACTTGCAGACCTCCCCTGTTCATGCACCACTAATTTGTTATGACTTCTGCTTCACGGATTGTCATACAGGACTCAGGAAAGTGACAGATGACATGAAGAGCAAGAATAGAACAGACAAAACAGGTGTTGTAGCTGCTGAAGGAAAAGAAACTCGCAATGTACCTTCCTTTGGTTCAACCAAAGGTCCTGCTAAATTCGAGCTCCAAATGGGTCGCAAGTAATTACTATTTTCCTTAATTCTACACAGAAATGAAAATGGATCATCATAATGACGTCTATGATGAAGAAATAATCTCACACAATTCATGTTATTGTCTATCAGATGGGTGGTTGAGCATCATATTGGGAACAAGGGCTTAGTTATTGAAGACTGTGATACCAAACAGTCAGTGTATGCATATGGATGCAAGGATTGTGTGCTGCAAGTCAAAGGTACTTTCTTCTGAATGATGCATTCTTTTTGTAAGAGCTAAGTAATAACCGATCAAGCATACATGTGCACATTGTTGTGCAGGGAAGGTGAACAACATAACGATTGATAAGTGCACCAAAGTTGGAGTCTTATTCAAGGTACATTTGTTGAGAAGTGAACTTGTACTTCCAAGGAATTCTTGTTGCTTCATTAACTCATGTATTTTTATCAGGGTGTTGTAGCAGCTTGTGAAATCGTTAATTGCAACAGCGTAGAGGTCCAATGTGAGGTAGATTTTCTTCTAACACTGTCTGATTAATAATTTGCTTTCATCAGTTGATGCAAATATATCTTCTTATGTTTCCTAATGACACTCCAGGGCTCGGTTCCAACTATTTCAATAGACAACACATCTGGCTGCCAACTTTACTTAAGCAAGGAATCTTTGGAGACATCTATAACAACTGCTAAATCAAGTGAAATCAATGCTCTTGTTCCAGATGCAAACAGTGACGGTGATTGGGTGAGCACTCTCAACTTTTGTTATTTAGCTCCAGATGCGCTTCTGCTTTACTTTTAAAACTATAAATGAATGACAATGGTTGGAAGAAATGTTTAATCAAATTAAGTAAAATTGAAATAGTGACTTCAATTTTTTATGTTTCAAGATCCTCAAAATTTGGTAACTTCATATTTCACTATCTAGCATTGACCAGAGTTTACACAATCATTCAGGCAAAACATGGAGAAGTTGAATTGCAAGAAAATCATAGTTCTGTGTTTCTGATAAAATATATGATGGACCTTACTACTTTTCTTTTGTTAAACCGCTGCAGGTTGAGCACTCCTTGCCCCAGCAGTACATTCATGCGTTCAATGATGGACAATTTACAACATCTCCAGTATCTCATTCTGGCGCTTGATCATCTGCACAATTCACCATTTGTTATATTTGTCTGTTTACATCACCTAGCTTACCTGCCATCTGGGCTTGTACCTTGTTGGGACTAAGGTAATGAGGCATGAAAACAAGTCAATTTCGATCATACGACTCACTTATTGAGCCTTTTTTTCTTCACTTAATGTATCGTTTTGCCGTCCTAACTATTGATAATGTCGGCAGACATTAATCAGGGTTGTAAATACTTTTGGGCAGATCAAGTGAATCGTTTGATACTTTAAAAAAATGTATGCTTTTCACTGAAAAGTCAACTGAATAAGCGAATCACCATACAATGTACTAATGTACTAGGGAAATCACAGCTCCCATTTCTATTCAGATAAGATAAGATAAGATACTTCTTGTACATGGTTGACCGCTTCTTGCTTACACCCTTTTCAATATATCCTTTTAGTATGATTAAAATAAAATCTAATAAAACCGGGTCGCTTTCGCACAGGAACAGCTCAGGAGTATCAGCACGCTGCCAACTTGGCTCTGAGGTCCTTCCTCAAGATTTTGCCAGAAGGCGCCTTCGGAATGGTCTCCACAAAGAAAACCTTGTGCAGCCTCTTGTAGTAGACGACCTAAATAACGTTAAATAAAGAAATTAAAAATCATAACGCTGTTGTTGTTCTACTAATCTACTCGATGATAAGATTCTGAGAACATCCTCTGCAAGAATCGATCGGCGCCGGCTTTATCTCACCTGTTTCGCCACGTACTGCTTGATCTCGTCCTCGGTGATCTCGCAGCCGTCGGACCTCACGACGAACGCCACCGGGATCTCGCCGCTGGAGTCGTCCTTCATCCTGCATCAGGTTAAGTAGCAGGTGGTGAGCATATATCGTTCAGAACATGTGCAATGCAACCTGAGAACACGCAGAGAGGTACTCACGGGACGGCGGCGGCGTCGGCGATGTCGGGGTGCGCGATGAGCATGGCCTCGAGCTCCGCGGGGGCGACCTGGAACCCCTTGTACTTGATGAGCTCCTTGAGCCGGTCGACGATGAAGATCTCGTCGTCGTCGTCGACGTACCCAACGTCGCCGGTGTGCAGCCACCCCTCCGCGTCGATGGTCGCCGCCGTCGCCTCCGGGTTGTTCAGGTACCCTGCGCGTGCCAAGACCGGCAACGTTTGTCGTTTTAGATGTTGTGGACCAGAAAGACTGGTTCGTCCGTTTGGTCCGTGCTTGGAAAATCAGGTACTGTAAGTACCTTTCATAATCTGGTTGCCCCTGATGCAAATCTCCCCGGGCTGGTTGCGTGGGAGAGACACGCCGGTCTCCGGGTCGATGATCTTGAGCTCGGCGTTCCTCACCACCGTGCCGCATGCGCCGGACTTCACCGGCAACGGCTCCTTTGCAAACGCCATGCACATCGACAGCACCGGCCCTGCCTCCGTCATCCCATACCCCTGCTCACACAAAAATCGCAGGCTGTTATTAGTCAAAACTTCAACGCGTCCTAGTCTTAGTCGTCGTCGTCGTCTAGTTCCGTGTCTAATTACCTGTCCGAGCACGGCGCGAGGGAGCTTCGCGCGGAGGATGTCCTGGAGCTCCTTGCCCATGGGCGCGGCGCCGGAGACGACCATGCGGACGGAGGAGAGGTCGTGTCGGCCGACGACGGCGTCGTCGGCCTTGACGATCTCGACGGCGATGGGCAGCACGAGCGGCAGGACCGTGATCCCGTGCCGCTCCACGAGCTCGAACATCCGGCACGTGTCGAACCGCCTCATGACCACGAGCGCCGCGCCGGCGCGCATCCCGCAGAGCAGGATGGAGTGCAGCGAGTACACGTGGAACATGGGCAGCACGCAGAGCATCACGTCGTCCTCACGCAGGTGCAGGTTCGGGTTCTCCCCGTCCACCAGCTGCGCCACGCTCGTCACCAGCCCGCGGTGCGTCAGCATGACCCCCTTGGGGAGGCCCGTCGTCCCCGACGAGTACGGCAGCGCCACCACGTCGCTCGCCACGTCGATGGCCGGATCCGGCAGGGCGGCGGCGTCATCGGCGGCGAGGAGGAGGTCGGAGAAGGAGACGCAGCCCTCGGCGCCGGCGCCGGTGGCGACGACGGCGGCGAGGCCGTGGACCTTGGGGACGAAGGCGGGCTCGGTGATGACGACGGTGGCGCCGGATGCCGCGGCCTGCTTGGCGATCTCGGGCGGGGTGTGGAGCGGGTTGGCGGTGGTGGCGGCGGCGCCGAGGCGGGAGCACGCGAGGAAGGCGAGCGCGAACTCGGCGCAGTTCGGGAGGAGGAGCATCACCGTGCCGCCGGCGCGCACGCCGAGGGTGTCGCGCAGGCCGGCCGCCACGCGGCGGGACAGGCGGTCCACGTCGCCGTACGTGAGCGTCTCCCCCGTCGCGCCGTCGATGAGGCAGGGAAGGTCGCGGCGGCGGGATAGGTGCTCGAAGACGTAGTCGTGGAGCGGGAGGTGGTCCGGGATGGGGATGTCCGGGAGCGTCGACCGGAACACCGTCTCGGCCGCCCGCGGCTCCGATGTCAGCGAACCCATCTTCGTCTTCTTCCTGGCGGAGGCGTGTCGCGCAGGAGGTATGTGCGAGCTTGCAAGGGCGAGATGGTTGCTGCGGCCGGGTTGGTGGCGCCGGAGCTGTGCGCAAGGCTGCAGGAGGGATGGAAGGGCGGCGAAAGGTACCAGCTCCTGAGGAGTGGAAGGAGCTCCAGAGCTGATCTGATATAGGCAGTGGCGTTTGGTGGGGGGAGCTGGAGCCTGGAAGCCTGGAACTGGTGGTGTTTTACTAGAGGATGATTTTGCCTGGACCCGGTCTACATGTTTGCCGAGAAGTTTAGTCCACAACGATTCATTTCACCCATACAAAAGTGACAAACTATATGCTTTCATCAGAGCAAACAAAAAACGTGATGACAAACTGTGTGATCACCCACGGTAACAAATCACAGCCGTGCTCCGTGGTGCAGCTGCGTCGTGGGCCCAACAGGCAAATGGACCTGCTCCATTGGAACGACGCGGGCGGTGGTCAGGTCAGGTGGTGCGTGCGACTCGGTGGCGATGGTTGGTGAGCGTTTGACCGATCGAGTTGGAGCCTGGAGCGGAGACGAACCCATCAGCCAGCCATGATCGTCGGATCGGAGTAGCTCTGTGCTCCGCTCACCATCACCAACCATGTGTGTGCGTGAAGCGTGTCCACCTCCACGGGCGCGCGCGTCCCGTGTTCTGTTGATCGAGGCGGGGGCACGGCGTGTCGTCGTCGTGTCTGAGCGCGACTCGCGAGTGGCGTCAGCAGCTTGGACTCGCGGGCGCGTGCTTGGGGTTTGTAAGTCGTTTAGGACAGCGACACGGTCCTCAAAGCAAAACTTTGACTTCTCTTTTCTAAAAAATATTTCTTAAAAATTTATATATGTATATTTTTATGAAAGTAATTTTCAAGACCAATCTATTTATATAATTTTCATATTTTTAAACTCAACGACTTAAATGTTATTCATGATTTATATTCCAATGTTTGACTTGAACCTTGTCCAAAACGACTTCTAATACTAAACTGGAGCGAGTACGTTTGGTTTGGTGGGCGAGAGGCGCCGAATACAAGCGTCGTGGGCTCGTGGCCAATCGTGCCCGTCCGAGTTGGGGCATGAGTCAAGCTCGTGCGGTTAGTTCCGACTTTCGTATGGCTACACACCAACCCACTTTGGCATATCTTCCTTTCATACTATTCAACACTACAGCATTGGCGTGTGTTCAATGCGCTGGGAAGGAGAGAATGCATGCACACTCTTCCTGCACACTCAGTTAGCACTTGTTAATTCGTGGAGTAGCAAAAAGTCCAAATCATCACTCAATTTACCATCACAAAACCAAGGTTTCTATTTGCTATCATCCGGATTGGCCTTTGAAAAGATAAAGCAAGCAGCGGTTGCTAACCAAATGAAATATGCACAATTTATCTGCAGACATATTGCATTACGGATAGCTGTTTTTTCAGCAGTTAGTGCACGACATGTCCATATATAACTTTGCGCTCACGACCTTATCGGTCGGTCCAGTCTTTCGACGAGTAGTGTGTTACGTTTCCTCGCTCTTCATTGTCGCTTATATACTTTTTTTTTTTTACGAACCGGGCAGAAGAGCTGCCGATTATATTAAAAAGAAGATGAAGACTGGGCAAAACAAACAAAGGAAAAAAAACAACAATGCAACACCGGCTGATTGGATTGGGTCATCAACCACACCGAACGACGCCAACACGCTCAACTCAACTCAACAACTCATCGGACGGTTGGATTGGGACATCAACACGTGCCGAGCTCAACTCATCTAAAAACAGAAGGAAACACTGCTCGGTCGGATTGGGACATCGACACGAACCACATGACCACTCTCACTTCACTGCACCTCCTCAAACTCCAGCGGCCTCCGCTCTACAATCACCACCTGATCCACCACCACCACCGATCTAGCAGCGCCGACCACCAAACAAAACCAAGGGTACGCAAGTCACCACTTGCGTCGTCGTGAACGACGATGTTCCACACCGAGCCAACCGCTGCCGTGCAGGGTTGGTCGCTGTAGACCGCTGCAAGACGTGTAGCCGTCGCATCGTCGTAGCTGCTTGCACCGTCTGTCGACGCTGTTCTGCACCGGATTAATCTTGCCACGCAAGACTAACCGCCGCATCCCGCTGCAAGCTGCGAAGCCGACTCACGAGCAACCGCCATAGACCGCGCCACTTCAATAGCAGAAAATTGGACGCCACCGCCGTAAGATCCTCTATAGCGATGCCTCCAAGGAGGAAAACGACGTCCATAGACGCCGTCATCGCCACTCCGACTGGAGCACGGTTTTCACCTTAGGATCCAGCAAAGCAAGCAACCAGGCGGAAAGATCAGCCTAGCGACGTCCACCACGCCTCCACAGCGTCGCTGACGAGCACGCACGCAGCTGCAACCACTACGCCACCATGACGTCACTGGCAGCACCCGTGCCGACCGCCGCCGGCCACGCCACCACGGCGCAACCCAGGCAGTACACAGCATCTCCCATCCTCCTCGCTGCTGCACCACGGCAGACAACCACTGCTAAGCACAAGCCACCACGCACTTCGACGACGCCGCAACCTCTCCCTGCGCAAGCACACCAAGCCCGCAGATGGCACCCTTGTCGCCTCATCCCAACGCCACACGCCACACCACCCCTCCGGAGTGGACGCCCGTCGCATCCTCCCGCCGCCGCGACGCCTGGCCGGCCCGCAGCCCTGGATCGTCACCTACGCGGCGTAGATCTAGGCCCAGGGGCGCCATCGGTCGGAGGGCCGCCGCCGACGCGCCTAGCGGCGGATCCGGCACAGTAGCCACCGGATCCGGCCACGGGAGCCCCGGGCCCGGCCTCGCCGGCGCCACCGCAGCCCGTCCCGCGGCGGCTCCCTCGGCACCCTTAGCGGCCGCGCCCGCCTAGAGGTGAGGGAGGAGAAAGCTGCCCCGCCACCGCCATCCTCGCGAGCCGCGCGGGCTTCCGGCGGCCAGCTCCAGCGGCGGCAGGGTGAGGTAGGGAGGGGGCGGCGGCGACGGCGGATGGGGCTCCGCCCGCGCGCCCACGCGGGAGCGACGCGGGGGAGAGGAAAAAAGAATAGTTGCTTATATACTTCTTCAAACACACGCTTATATGTTTTCAAGCAAGCCGGAGTTTTCACTTACCGTACGTCCACATACATCCACGATAGCCGAAGGATACTCAAAACTTTTAATTCAACGGGATGGAGAACAGAAAGCTGAAGGATACTCAAACGAGATCATGCAGTGAATGAGTGCTTGAGTATACTGAAGAGGATTTAGGTTAGTACTCTTCACATTCAGGACTGGATTTTTTAACCATGAATCACACTCCTACAGTAGGTCTGCAAGAATGGTAACTCGGCATATTGTGAGTTCGTGACATTGGTAACTCAGCATGTGTCTAACAAGTGAAGTCCAATTGGCAGCACAAACATTTCACACATAGGCATAAGAGAGTACCAACAGTACAATACCGCCGGCGAGAGCCTGGAAAGACTAGGTAACCGAGATAGGCAGGTTTGCTGTGCTGAGAAATAGCAACAGTCCATAAAATTTCTTCATTGTACACTCCATGGAAGACAACACCAGATGCTAATTTGAATGTTAACTTCAAAAGAATGCATGCCCTTCATTGAAAATATTGAAAAGAATGAGTGAGCATGCCAATTGATTTCACCATATGCGTATCCTAAGATGCAAAACATCACGTTATGTTACAAAAACCAGACTAGTTAGTGCTAACCCAAAGATGCCATTCATGCATGTAGCTTCATTGCAAATTAGGCACCACCCACACGCAGTTCAACGGTTCTTTAACCCCATAGAATGTTGGGTGATACGCCTTGGTCTCCATATCATAGAACACCGCATGTTTTCCATCCTCAGAATAGCTTGGAAAATAGATCCTGTTGCCGTTTCCAGCTCCCGGGGACACCAGACCAAACGACGCCCTGTAATCCACAAACAAAGCTGCACCGCAAATGTCCTCCACTTCGATCCACGCCATCTTCATCTCGTCAAGCTTGAACACCCGCGGGGGCTCATCCGCGTTGCGCATGAACACAGATATCAGGCCCTCTCCCAGCTCAACCAAGTAGCAAAACATCGCCCCCTCATGGTCCTCGTCGAAAACTTGTAGCTCGGCATAGACCGGCTCCGGCTTGTCAAGCATTGTCCAGGTGTTGTCATCAGGGTTGAAGACGGCGAGGTTGCCCTTTCTCCCAAGGCAGTAGAACTTCCCTCGAAAATAGATGGGGTTATTGTCTGCCACATGGAATGGCGCCTCCTGATGCTCTGATTCAAATTCGGTCCACATGTCCTCTCCAGGCCGCCACGTCTCCACACTAACATACTTGCCATCTGGAGAGCCGACGACGCCGAAGATGACGCTGTCCGGAGATGATGGGGCCGACGAGAAAGTGATGCCATGGAAGCGGTAGTACCATTCGAACATGGGTGGCTTCACAATGTCCTGCGTGAATGGGTTTATGACGAAGATGTCATTGTTGTCCAGTGCGGCCGATGCGATGACCCAACCGTCCTTGGAGGAGCGTAAAAGGTGCGGATCACTCTCGGTCCTGAACCTTTTGACTTGCAGTGTGTATCGCTCGCCGCGTAGAGGGTCGAACATCTTGCACTCCCCGTCTTGCTTGGAGATGTGCATTAGCCAAGGCCAAACCTTAGCTTGCCTAATGGGGTTGGAAATCTTGCTCCATGACTTGCAAACGGCTGGAAATCTTATACGGTCGACTAAAGAAAGGTTGGAAGCAACCAACTCTAGCAATTCTAACTGGAGATCTTGCCATGGCGGTAAAGAGATGCCTTTGCTCTGCTCCTCCGGATGGTTGTTAAAATCAATTGGTGAAGTGACCTGTGCAAAGATGTTGAAGTAAGAAAAAAAGGGGAAAAGATTAACTATTTTCACTGCCGGAAGAGAATAGGGAAACTAGCTGGAAAGAGAATTTGTACGGATTCACATACCTCGTTGGATGAAGGAGCACTCAGCAAAGCCTGTCCTACAAACTCTGAATCTTGGATGCTGCAATGACAAATAACACTACCAAAAATTAGCATCAGTTTGAACTTTGATGTGCAATTATTTACTTCTACAAGTTTCTTATACTGTTGAAAACACATGATGCATCGGTGCATGAGAAGTTTTTTTTAATGAAAAGATTTTTTACAAAAATAAAGGCCACAAAAGTTAAGCTGAATCAACTCACTCGTCAGGAACGACCCAGTATGCTCTACAGCAAGGGTCGGTAGGTTTGGGGAGAATCCGATGGAAGCTTTTCGTCATGTCATCCAAGCAGAATTTGTAGAGCCTCTCGCAGTCGCAGCTAGGCCATACGAGATAAACGCAGTTACCCTGCAATCCGGCCGCCGCCGCCGAGCATGAGAAGCCATAGTCAACGGAGAGAAGAAAGACGCGATCGACGCCGATGCTCTCCACCCTCCTCCACACCAAATCGGAGAGGTCCAGGCGATGCACGGCCATCCTCATCAACCAGCCGTCGTAAGGTCTCCCTTGGTATTTTATCAACACGGAAAAGAGATCCCCAGATGACGTGACGAGGTAGCACGCTTTCAACCCAGACATTGCCACCCCGTAGCCCTCTGTGGGCAGACGCTGGCCTCGGATCGCGCCGCCGCCGGTAGCCGTGTCGTCCATCACGACGAGGTTGTGTGCGTAAAGCTTCCCCGCGTGGGTAACAATGGTGCCGGAGAACATGATCTTGTCGCCGTCGTAGTCCGTCATATCGGCCCACTCCTCGTCGCCGGAACGGCAGCAGAGCAGGAAGTTCTCCTCGGTCTCGCTGTTGCCGGCGATCACCACGGTGAAGTTCGCCGGCAAGCCGATCACACCGCACGTCGCTCCCCTGTAGTCTGCTGTTGGGGGCAGCGGTGGCAGGGGAATCTTGGGCCGCCGCCGGTTGGTAACACTCTGAAGGAAGCAGTCGAGGGTGGTCTCGTCCACCATCATCAGCCAGGTGCCGTCGTACACGCTGCCCAGGCAGATCTTGCCTTGCAACTCGGGGATGATCACCTCGTGCAGGCTCCGGCTTGGTATGTCGATGAGAGTCTGCCCGTCCTTGCGGCTTCCGTGTGTTTGGATCAGCCATGGCCTCGTGCCGAAGCCGGAGGGCAGCGGCGAGCTGCTGCCGATGTCCATGAGGCCAGCAGCCAGCTTGATGCGTCGATCTATTCCATAGCTTGTCAGATTGCATATACAAGTACACCGATATATACACCGGAGGAAGGCGAGCGGCGGCAGTAGGATTCTTGTTGCCGCAGATAATAACCGACCTGATAATAAAGAATAGATTCGACCAATCCGGTTACGGATTGCAACGTGAATTCTATTGTCGTTCCTTTTTTTTCTCTTTCCATATATCTCCTGAATTCTATTGCCTGAAACCTGACGAGAAGTGGAGCCGGAGAAATTCAGGCAGATTTCCGCGTGCAATAATATTGTGTTCCGAGTTACTCCCGGATACCAACAACAGCCGGGCCAGATTTCAAGCAAATTTCCGTGGATTAATGTACCACGTGTGGGCTCGGTCCATGATTTTCAAATTTCAAAAGGATATGGGCCATGATATGTCATAATAAGTACATACATATCGCTGGGAGTTTTCCTTCCCTCCGAGCGCATCTCAAGCTCCCTCCTATTGTTGACAGACACGTGGTGTTCTAAAATCTACATTCTACAGCCAGTATGTGTACGTCTCCATTTATTATACCAGTCATTCCGTTTTGTGCAGCTTGGCATGTTTAGCGTCCGCTAGGCTTCTTGGCCGGGCCGTTTCAGGCCTCGGTCACTCTTTTTTTTTACTGATTTTGTTAGTTGTTGCGTTTTGTGATAGAACACTCATTGACAACAGCGTTAACCCTGTTTTTAGTTCCATTGCAAAAAGTTTTCACCCATCATATAAAAAAAATCTTAAATGCACGAAGTATTAAATGTAGACGAAAAAATTAACCCATTGTATGAATGTGTTGTAAATTGCAAGACAAATCTAATGAGACTACTTAATCCATGATTTGTAATAGTGATGCTACGGTAACCATCCGCTAATCACGAATTAATTACCTTCTAATTACAGTCATCAGATTCGTTTCACGATTTGCAGGCGAGATCTGTAATTAGTTTATTATTAGTATACATTTACTACTACTAAATGGTAAAGATTCACCCGACTAAACACGCCCTAACTGCGCGGCGTAGCGCGCCCATCTACCTAGTTACTTGTCGCGCAGGCAGGAATCCTCGAGGGAAGGGGTTAGGATTTTGGAAAATTTAGGCTGATATGTAACACCCGGTTTTTAAAATATTTTACAAGTTACTAATTTTTTAGCATTTTAATTTTTCCAACAAAATATGTTTTCTTTGTTCAATTAGCTAGTGATTATTGTAACTATTTTCTTATTAAAATTTGCATGAAAGCATACACATATGTGTTTTTTCATTTTTGTTTGCCATCAAGCCCTACAACTATTAATTCCAAATAGTAAACCCTTTCAAATTTGAAAAAAAAAACACAATTCCTGTAGGGACGCCCCGTGGGCGTCCACACTTATGCAAAATAGTGTCATTCTTTGTATCAGTAATATGACACTATTATCACACGGAATGAGTTATCAGATTGAATTGAAAGAATTGAGATAGAATAGAACGGTGTTATCATCTGGACACGCAACGGACAAACAACGTCAGGTGCTATCTTTATATCTAAAACTAGCAAGATAGCCCGCGCAGATTGTGCGGGTACCTAACATTTTCATAGTAACATTTGGATTTTTCATTTCTAAATAAATGCATGCAAATATTTTTGCTTAATCGCATTACTATATCTAATTATTTTTTCCTAATGACCAAGACCAAAGTATGGCCTATTTTTTACCATCATATTCTGGAATGTGTTATTTTTGAAACATGGGTTCCTGAGAAAAAGAAATATATAGACATTTTTTTTAATTTACTAAACATGTGTTTTTAAATTTTTAATATTTTTGTTCTTGGCCGATCATGTACATATTTGTTAGGAAGCTTTTTTTATGATTGTAATTTGTTTAATTCTTCTTGAACTTTTAAAAGAACATCCAAGTTATTGCCCCCGAAGATAATAAAAAAATTATTTTGAGTTTGATTATACATGTCATTGAGTGTTGCGCCACCCTCTTTTGCACTTATCATACCCAACTCTTTCTTTTGTTTTCTACCTAATCTTTAATTTATACAACACTATCTATGCACACTCTCCTTTTATTATGGCTTGTATATCATTCCCATCACAAATTATGCACCGGGGTCGACAAATTCGCTTTTACGCTAGCAAAAGAGACATCTTTTTTTAGCTAAAACTTGCTCATTATAATATTGAACCTCATCCTTATCAAGCAACTTATCCCATATTAAAGTTGCTTTATTCAGCAATAGCAAATGCTACTCATTATAAGGATTTTGACAAAGCGAGTTTATTCATCACTAAAGCTAAATCCAGTAGGAGTACTATTATGAAAAAAATCAGACCTCGAGCTCGAGGTTCAGACATGTATTACCTATCCATACATATTTTATTACATTTGAGAATTTAATTAATTTAAAATGTAATTGCATACACTTGTTGGTTTCTCATATATGCATTTGATGTAGGCTAGCCTATCACCATAGCTCCTACAAATTGCATCCAATTATGTTAATGTATGGTTTTGTTAATAGTCACCATCACCCTCCTAACCCTTCTCTTTGACTTGCCTCAGACTATAATACGTGGATAAACATTGTTTTTTGGTATCTAGTAATATTCAACTTGCGCATGCTACCTATTGCTCAGTAATTCAGTATTTAAGCAAGTTTAGTGTGATTAGATGAAAACTGCAACTTTGACACTACAAAACCACATCTAGCTGTCAAAATTCAAGCATATAATTTTTTTTTCTCATTTCGGTGTCTATGCATGTTGATGTGGTTGCACACCACCTCTATTTGATGTCTCGTCTCTCTCAACCGCCAATCCTAACATGCTCTGTATGGGACGATGCCTCCTAACCACTCCCATAGGTCGGTTGTCTCATTCCATTGCCCTACAAATTCGTCTCCAACCTTCACATTGTCATCTTGTTGCTGTCCTCGAGTTGCTCCGCCGCCGAATCAATTTTTTTATGGCTAGGCTGAATTGCAACTCCATCCAATTGATGCCCTCTATGTCTCCCACTGACGACCATTCCCTAATCGTCAGCAATCACTATAATCGCTCATTGGGTTTTGGGGATAGGTGAAAATGGTTAGGTACAAACTACCACACATTGGTCTGACTTTGTAGTGGCAACGAAGGTTGATAACGATGCCTAATTGCATGAAATTAAATCATCAAGGGAAGTGCAGCTTCTGTGTTGGTCAAGGTGTTAGTCATTGTGGATATGTGTCAACATAGCTAGTTCTAATGATGATGGTTGTTGTGGCTGCAATCGTGTGTGGTAGCCCACCACAACATTGGTTAGATTTGTCCGTAGCATTCTCCTGCTCACACGCCCTTGTATATGGCCATATGGATGGCTCGCTATCGCTAGTGCTGACCAATATATGTTTGGTCCCATTGCAAAAGCTACACATGATTAGAATCAGATGACTTAGGTTATACATGTTCTCTTCTCTAACAGTGTACGGTACAATCACAAAACTCAATGGTGTATATTTTTTCTTTCCTTATTAATTTGGTAATTTCTAGACGGAGAACATGCTAGCTTTTTAACACTATTGTTTGTACCGAGTTAATAAAGAATTATATTGAATCTTGAAAGACAAAATAAAGAAAAAACATGTCATTGTATTTATTTTATTTGTCTAAAAGAGAAAACCGTTGGTATTTGAAAATAAAAATAAAGATATTAAAAAATATGTTTGATTATTCCACGAGATCCCTTCTCTAATTGTGAAAAGATAGTTTCCAAACACAATTTTATTTGAATCCCTGCCGTGAGATATCACGTAAGATAATAAAAGGAAAATGTGTTGGGGTATTCTTATTTTATTTGTCTAAAAGATAAATGTTTTGTTATTTGAAAATAAAAATACTATTGGCATGAAAACAGGCGTCATGCCAGAATACAAAAGGGTATAAGCATCTCCAAGAATCTCTCTAAAAATCACTCTCTAAATCATCATTTAAAGAGTCATTTGCTAAAAATCGTTTTCTATATCTTCATGTTTTCCAACAGCTTCTCTATATCTTGCATGCATTCTAGAGAGCTATTCTCTTTTCTATATTTTGCTAGCGAGAAATCCGGAATAGAGAGTGACTATGTTTGAATAACCAAATAGAGAGGCTGTTGGAAGGTAACTTTTTAATCAAAATCTCTAAAATTAGCAATCAAGAAGGATTTAGAGAGTCTCTTGGAGTTGCTCAAGATGTTAAAAAAATGAGTCTGGTTGTTTTCGCGGGATCTCCCTCTAACTGATAAAGAATATTTTCCAAATATATTTTCATATCTATACCCTACCATATGATATGTCACGTATCGTGTCAGATGGTAGAGTCTGTTTCCGTTTCAATCTCATACCATATATTATAATAGATAGTTTTTTAAACTTTAATTTTTATTATTCGTATTTGATATAAACTCTTTAGATTACTTACAGACCGTTAGATCTTCATAAAATCCGACGGTGTAGGTTCTTCTCTTTTTTGGATCAACGTAGAATTTTCTAGGCCCTCTCGGTGAATCTGGTGCCTCTTTTTACTTCTGTTTTAATAAGATAATAGAAGATTAAAAAGGCAAGGTTGAGTACGATGTGTACTTAGCAAGTACTTAACTTTAGTAGTATGCAAGGGCTTTCTACTCAGGATTTCTGGGTGTCCCTACTTAGAGCTAGTTTTTATGTGTAAAAAGTACTTCCTCCATCCCAAAATGTAGGTCGTTTTGCCTTTTCTAGGTTCATAGCATTTGTTATGTATATAGACATACGTTATATCTAAGTGCATAGCTAAATCTATAAACCTTAAAAAGCCAAAACGAACTACATTTTGAAACGGAGGGAGTATTAAAGATTACTTTTATGACATGAAGTTATGGGGAAATCGACCTCCTTGCCAGTCCTGGTAGTTTTATTTGTAGCGACCACTGAGATCCTACTTATTCATCCAAACTCTTTCTTAACCATCAGTGTTGTCACATTTATATTAAGTTTAAAATTAATCAAAGAGAGCTTTGACCGAGAGGATTCATATCAAGAATCACGACTATTCAAATAGATTTCCTATCTCTGCAGAGTGGTGTACTTTATGATCATACAGTCTGATAGCCCGTACCATGGCCTATGGTGGTACTATCCTACAAGATCCATACCCACTAGCGTCCAACTTGTGGACAACTTTCCCTAGTTCCATCCACATATACTCCTGGTGTCAAACAGGGGTCACCGCACACCCGCATCGCAAATTTTACCCGAGAATAGCATGCATTTTAGATGGGCACTCTTGCCTTTCGGGTCTTATATTAATTCGTGGAGTAGCAAAAAGTCTAAATCAGTCATTATTTTGTTTGCTATCCTCCGGATCGGTTTTCAAAAGATAGGGAAAACAGCAGTTCCTGATCAATTGAAATATGCATAATTTATTTTAACAGGGCCGAGATGGGCATGTTTGCTGTACCGAGAAAAAGAGACAGTCCATAAACTTTCTTCATTGTACGCTCCGTGGAATACAACACCAAATGCTAATTTTAATGTTAAATTCAAAAGAATGCATGCCCTTCATTGAAAATATTGAAAAGAATGAGTGAGCATGCCAATTGATTTCACATTGCGTATCCTAATATGCGAAACATCACGTTCTATTATTACATAAACCAGACTAGTTAGTGCTAACCCAAAGATGCCATTCATGCATCTAGCTTCACTGCAAATTAGGCACCACCCACACGCAGTTCAACGGTTCTTTAACCCCATAGAATGTTGGGTGATATACCTTCGTTTCCATATCATAGAAAGCCGCATGTTTTCCATCATCAGAATACCTTGGAAAATAGATCCTGTTGCCATTCCCAGCTCCCGGGGACACCAGACCAAACGACGCCCTGTAATCCACAAACAAAGCTGCACCACCTATGTCCTCCACTTCGATCCATGCCATCTTCATCTCATCAAGCTTGAACACCCGCGGGGGCTCATCCGCGTTGCGCATGAACACAGATATCAGGCCCTCTCCCAGCTCAACCAAGTAGCAAAACGTCGCCCCCTCATGGTCATCGTCGAAAACTTGTAGCTCGGCATAGACCGGCTCCGGCTTGTCAAGCACTCTCCAGGTGTTGTCATCAGGGTTGAAGATGGCGAGGTTGCCCTTCCTCCCAAGGCAGTAGAACTCCCCGCGGAAATAAATGGGGTTATTGTATGCCACAGGGAATGGCCTCTCCTCATGCTCGGATTCAAATTGGCTCCACAAGTCCTCTTCAGGCCGCCACGTCTCCATACTAACATACTTTCCATTGGGTGAACTGCAGACACCGAAGATGACGCTGTCTGGAGATGCCGGGGTCGACGAGAAAGTGACGCCATGGAAGCGGTAGTACCATTCGAACATAGGTGGCTTCACAATGTCCTGCGTGAATGGGTTTATGACGAAGATGTCATTGTTGTCCAGTCCGGCCGATGCGACGACCCAACCGTCCTTGGCGGAGCGGAAGAAGTGTCGATCACTCTCGGTCTTGAATTTTTTGACTTGCAGGGTGTACTGCTCGCCGCGTAGAGGGTCGAACATCTGGCACTCCCCGTCTTGCTTGGAGATGTGCATGAGCCAGGGCCAAACCTTAGCTTGCCCAATTGGGTTGGAAATCTTGCTCCATGACTTGCAAACGGCTGGAAATCTTATACGATCGACTAAAGATAGGTTGGAAGCAACTAACTCTAGCAATTCTAACGGGAGATCTTGCCATGGCGGTAAAGAGATGCCTTTGCTCTGCTCCTCCGGGTGGTTGTTAAAATCAATTGGTGAAGTGATCTGTGCAAAGATGATGTTGAAGCAAGAATAAAAGAGAAGATTAACTATTTTCACTGCCGGAAGAGAACAGGGATACCTATTTGGAAACAGAAATAGTACGGGATTCACAGACCTCGTTGGACGAAGGGGCACTCATCAAAGCCTGTCCTTCAAACTCTGAAGCTTGGATGCTGCAATGACACATAACACTACGAAAAATTAGCATCAGTTTGAGCCCTGACGTGCAATTATTTACTTGTGGAAGCTTCTTGCAGTGTTCAACACACATGATGCATCGGTACTACATGAGATAAAATTTAAAGGTCGCAAAAGTTAAGCTGAATCAACTCACTCGTCAGGAACGACCCAGTAGGCTCTACAGCAAGGTTCGGTAGGATTAGGCAGAATCCGATGGAAGCTTTTCGTCATGTCATCCAAGCAGAACTTGTAGAGCCTCTCGCAGTCGCAGCTCGACCATACAAGATAAACGCAGTTACCCTGCATCCCTGCCGCTGCCGCCGAGCACGAGAAGCCATAGTCACCGGAGAGAAGGAAGACGCGATCGCTGCCGATGCTCTCCACCCTCCTCCACACCAAATCGGAGAGGTCCAGGCGACGCACGGCCATCCTGATCAACGAGCCGTCGTAAGGTCTCCCTTGGTATTTGATCAGCACGGAGAAGAGATCCCCGGATGACACAAGAAGGTGGCGCGCGGTCGACCCGTTCATTGCCACCGCCTTGCCCACTGTGCTCAGAAAATGGCTCCGGACCGCGCCGCCGCCGCCCGCATCATCGTCCATCACGATGAGGTTGCCTGCGTAAAGCTTCCCAGCGTGGCTAACAATGGTGCCGGAGAACGTGGCATGGCCGTCGGCGGCCGTCAGATCGGTCCACTCCTCGTCGCCGGAGCGGCAGCAGAGGAGGAATTTCTCCTCGGACTCGCCGTCGCCAGCGATCACCACGGTGAAGTTCGCCGGCGGCGGCGAGGGAGAGCCGATCACGCCGCACGTCGCTCCCTTGTAATCTGTTGTTGGGGGCAGCTGTGGCAGGGGAATCTTGGGCCGCCGACGGCTGGTGACGCTCAGGAGGGAGCAGTCGTTGGTGGCCTCGTCCACCATCATCAGCCAGGTGCCGTCGTACACGCTGCCCAGGCAAATCTTGCCTTGCATCTCGGGGATGATCGTCTCGTGCAGGCTCCGGTCTGGCATGGCGACGACAGACTGCCCGTCCTTGCGGCTTCCGTGTGTTTGGATCAGCCATGGCCTCGTGCCGAAGCCGGAGGGCGGCGGCGAGCTGTTGTTGCCGATCTCCATGAGGCCAACTTGAGCGATCGATGTCGATCTATTCCATAGCTTGCGAATACATGTAGTTTTTTTAGGAAAGCCTATACGTGTAGTACACTGTACGTACACCGATCTATTTGAGCCAGAACTCCTAAAATAAAATCTGGGCTGGAGTTATATGAACTTTGTTAGGCCTGCTTTAACTAATTGGGCCTTCTTCGTTGAGCAAAGTGGGCCTTTTCCATTTATCGCTTGAGCAGCAAGCCCAAGAAGAAGGTCGAGAGAAAGAAAGAAAGAAAAAGTTTTTTTTTTTTGGGGGAATTACAAGCCCACCTCTAGAGCTAATCTATTCTTTGGAGGAAATCTAATTTACGTCTAGGACTGAGCAACCCAAAAATTCAGGCTTATTAAAGTAGTGTAGAAGTTTTCTTCAGCCTTCACGATCGCATCGCTTCATATTTAAGCCCTTTGGTTGCTGTCAGACGTCATCCTGAAATCCCCTTCCAAGCATCAGCGCGCCCCCGGATTCGTGAGAAGAGCATATGTGAAGCGTTCAACACTCTGTCACGTACGGTCCTAGTATTAAACTTTCAATGCACAGGGAATACTATTTCTTGCCCGATAGGGAAAGCACAGCACAAGGTGCAGTGGCGCAGAATGCTCCGACACACCGGAGACCCATTCTCCACGTGCTCGCCGGTGCTGCGCGAGAATAGTAACGGCGGCTGCCATTGTCGGCGCCGGCGTATCGTGTTGGCCGCGTCCAGCTGCCTGCTGTCAATCTTAACCAACTCGCCGGAGAAAAAGAGCGAGATTCATTAGCTCTGGTTTCGCAGCGGTAACGTGCTGTTTTGACTGGACTAATCGTAGCGCAGAAGTCGTTCGTGGTGCGGCGTGGGCGGTGGCGATGGTGGCGTGAGCCGTGACCCCCGTGAGCGCCCGTGCGGCCGTGCGTGCGTGTGTGCGCGCCGAAACCTTTGCGGTTTGACCCGGTTCCGCGTCGTCCGGCGCCGCACCCAAACGTGTGTCCGTTGGCCCGTTGCGACGCGCCGTCGTCGCGTACGGCACGTTACCGACAGCGATCGCCAACTGGCTTGTCCCAACTCCCAACCTCCGTTCCGTTTCCAGCAGGCTAGCACAGCACGTTCCGAGATACTCCTACATCTCGGAGGCTCACCGCCGGTGCCGTTGGCTGTTATTCCATTACATTCCAACCGCCGCCCAGATGCCGCTGCGATTCCTTTCCATGTAAGCAAAATGATTGGTGTGATGATCTGGTCACTGACATAAACGCAGCCAGCCACTACCGACGTGTACGCGTATTTGCAGATGCCGATACATTCCCTGCAGTTTCTTAACCGAGTAGCGTGCAGCACTGGCCAACGAAACGCTGGCGACCTTTCAACATCGCCAAGCTATATATACTCGCTTCCAGCGCACAAGACAAGCCCCTCCTGCTTTCCACATCCGCTGCACATCGACACAACACCAACACCAGCTCGCCGGCTGCTCGACTCCGACGCGCACTGACCGCACGGAGAAGCTTGATCGTCGATCGATCAGAGCAGAGCTCCATCCATGGCCGTCTCGGTGGCCCGTCCTGCCACGGAGACAGAGGAGGACGCGGCGAGGAGGAAGAAGAAGCGGTCGTCGATCCTGGGGAGCCTCCGGGAGGCGATCAAGAAGGTCCGGTTCCTGCTCTCCTTCAGCGCCACGCGGTGGATGCTGCTCACCTCCGCCGGCGCCCGGGCCCCGGCGGCGCGCCGCGCCCTCAGCTTCGGCGACGCGCGCCCGGGCCTGCTCGACGTCGAGGGCAGCATCGCGTCGTCGCCGGCCAGCTCCAGGACGTCGAGGTCGGCGAGCATGGGGACGGCGACGACGCGGAGCCTGTCGCGGACCAGCAGCGCCGCGGCGTCGCCGCCGCCGCAGGTCCTGACGAGGACGTCGAGCGCCGCGTCGCCGGCGTCGTCGCCGGGGGACCCCGACATCGACCGGCGCGCGGACCAGTTCATCGCCAACTTCTACAAGCAGCTGCAGATGGAGCGGCAGGTGTCGCTGCAGCTGCGGTACGTCAGGGGGAACAGCTGGGACAGGTCTCCCTAGTCCCCCTTGTTCATGAATCAGGATGATCCTGCGCGTAGCGAAATAGGATTGCGAGGTAGAGATCCAATAATCCAGATCCTTTTCCTTTGAAGAGGGCGCTGGGAATGGATTTAGATGGGTAATTTTATCACCCCGTCGTCTCTACACATTCTTTGCTGTCGATAGTACAGTTTGTGATTTTTTTTTTGGTACTGATGATGATTGAGATTGAGAGTGTGAATGCAAAATAGTTGGCATTTGGCCGGCAATATTGAAGCAGATATGTTCAGTTTTGACTTTTTTTTTGGTTATGTGAGGAAAGAGGAAGCATCAAGCATGTCCAATTGACAGTGTTTGTGTTCAGCTGATTGATAGTATGCTACAGCATTCAGTTCAGATGCCTCAAAAGAGAGGAGACAGAGAACATTGCTAGCATTTCTGTTGAAATAGAAACTCCCTGTCATCAACAGAAATAGTGCTGACAGAAGTCATCCACATTTATAGCACACCTTTAGGCTTTAGCCACGTTACACAAACACAAGTGCTCTGAATCCAAATGTTGAAACTGTCTAAGTAGGAGGCATTTATCTGCACTGCATGAGTATCTCCTGAACTTAACCAAAACTGTGAAATTGTGTAATTAAAGGGGACAGCCAGTGCTTCACAAAACAAAGGTTACTTGCAGGAACAGCTTTCATTTCTTCACAAATACTTGATTTCTTTGCCTTGGTTGATGCATTCGTGCCCTTGATTTAGCACTCTTCCAGAATGTTTTCTGAAATGGTTCATCCATAAGATTCTTAATCCAGTTGGCACAAAATCTGTGTTCTATTTGTGGCAGCAGCTCTTCAGCTGCACTTAGAAGGCCCTAAGATAAACAAATCGAGCTGCGCTGCGAAAGACATGGGAAAGATAAAGACCGCCGCAAAACAGTTTGATCTGCCCCTAGTCTCCCCTTTCCTTCCCTACACTAGTGCATATAGGTTCAGTCAGCATCTCTTCAGTTTCTTCATATGGGAAGGGGATTTCCCTCCTCTCCTCTCCCCTCCGCCCGCGCGACGCTGCACGCCTGCTCGCGACCGGTCGCAGGGCTGGGCGCGCCGCCAGCCGGTCTCCAGGGGCCCAGCCCGTGCGCCACATCCCCAGGGGATCGGCGGCACCTGCCCCGTCCTGCCGTCCCACCTCACCACCCCCTCGCCGGCGTTGCAGAGTGCTGCAATGTGCGCCGTCCGCGGGCGGCGACAGAAAGCAACAGGATGAATCGGTCGCTAGGCCGGACGGTTTTGTGGTAGTCGGGGGTGCCGGAATGGCAACGGCGGCGGCCGTCTTGCGGTGGCGACAAAACCCGCTGGTTCTGCTCTTTTCGCGAGAGAGAAGAGATGCAGAGGGAAAGAGGAAAAAAGAAAATTTATTAGCCCACTGACATGTGGACGCCATATGTCAGATGAGATGATGGGAGACTGATTTGACTGCGAGAAGACTGGGGTGATTAAATTAAGACTGATGCTTCTCTAATTAAAAAGAATGATTAACGCCTGTCTGGCCTGGAGGATATTCCAGATAAAATAAACTAGCGACCGCCGCAGAACAGTTCGATCTGCCCCTAGCTGCGCAGCCGCCAAAGCCCAACTGCCCAAGCGCCTCCGGCCCGCAGCGCTAGGGTTCTTCAATCGCCTACGGCCTCTCGATCCACCCAGGAAATCGGGGTGAGGTGATGCTTTAGCGGCATCGATCTCGCTAACTCGAGTGACTTCCTTCGCTTAGCTGATCCACTCACTCGCTTGTCTGTACAGCTATGGCCCGGGGACTCGAGTGCGGCAACTGCGGTCTCATGTTCCCGTCCCGCAAGGACTTGCGTGATCACAGGTGTGGCCATACCTGCGTGAGGTGTGCCGGGTGGTTCCTCACCTGGGCGCAGGTAAAGGAACACAACTGCAGGAACACCAAGGCGCGTACCCGTGCAGAGGAGAAGCGTGCTCTCCGCAAGCAGACACTCAAGGAGGTAACTCTTGAAATTCAGATCAGGATCATAGACTGCACCCGTTTTATTAGAAGTTGCGACCTTTTGCCTCAGAAAAAAAAAGTTAATGTGATCATGCTCTGGGTTATTGTGCTCATCAATTAACATCTGATGCTATAGATGGCAACCTGACACATAGATAAATAAAAAAAGGATCTTTTCTGATGCGATGGTTTCTTAGAATGGCAAATGTTTTGTTGCTCGCCACTCCTGATCTGCTGCTTCCTGCACATAGATGCAAAACCAGTAATATAATCTGAATGCTTCCAAAAGAGAAAGTTAGCACAAGGCACTTTAGATGCGGGGAGTGCAGTTTCAAGGTCACCTAGCAGTTTCAGCCCACTCTTGCATGATAGGGAGAGTAATCATGTTGGATATTTATGCTGCTGCAGCTTCTTCAGTTTCCCCAGATTCTGTTTCAATGATTTTGTGCAGGCAAGGATTTTTTTTTGGGCGTGGAACTTATTTTGCGCAGGGTGAATTTGCTGGTGCCTGAAACCGTCTGTTTTGTCAAGTGCTGTACACCTCACATCAACTATTGGTGTGTTAACTTTCCTGCTTTCCTAGCCGGTTTTTTAGTGCTGAGGTAGGTCACAGTGGCTGGGTGCTGAAGATTTATGAGGCCTAAAACATGGATGTATCTGGATTCTGGACCCTGAAACATAGGTGTCCACCTGGGCCAGAGCAATAGAAGTGACAATAACTCTGGTTGGCGATCCATCCACCCTCTGAGAACCTGCTCAAACTGAAGGAAATGCCCAGTCCGAGAAAAATGCTCACAAACACCTGTGCCATTCTGATCAGCAGGGTTACCAGTAACAAACTGAAGAATGTAGATGTCAGGCACAGCAGGGAACATTGGGTGCGTACACCATTGCTTGCCAACTGAGCTTGGGCAAAGAGAGGATCGTATAGGACTAGCTGCTAGTCAGGATGCAATGCTGAGTTTCTAGGAGGATTTCAGGTTTGAGACATCAAAAGAAATCTTTGCAAGGTTTAGTTCTTGCAACTGAAGGTACGCTTCTAGGTGGTGCTGAAAATCACATCAGTAGCTGGCCTTTTCAGCAATTCAGCATAAGCAATCTTAGACAAGTGAACCATCTTTTCCAATAAGCATTTCAACCGAAGGCTGAGGTCCAAAAACCTAATGAAGACTAATGAGAGCAGCAACCTTTCTGATGGTATAATCGCTTTCTGTGATCATGTCATCAGGCTGGGTGGGGAGTGGGGACTAGAGCATGCTGACGGCTTGGTAGAGTCAGTTCCAGATTGATGGGTGGACCTTGCTCTGTAGTACTCTAAAACACCAGAGATAACAGAATATTATTCTGGATCTTCAAGGTGACGAGATACATTATCCACAACATTAGCAATTATGTTGTGTGCCAATTGCTCCACCTCAGCTTGATTAGATTGTGGATCTTTGAGGTGATGAGGAGCTGCATTGTCCACGACATTAGCAATTATGTTGTGTGCCGATTGCTCCACCTGAGCTTGATTTGGCAAATTGTTATTCATCTGCACCTTCAGGTTATCACCTGATTATCTTCCCATGCTGGGGATCCATTGCCACCTACATTGAAATTTCCATGCTGGTTTGGATTAATCAGGCAATCCCAACCTTCATCTGCATTTGCTTGGTTGACCTCATCCACATCATTTGGGTCCTGGAAAACCAGTGGCTGTTAGATATGTGTAGTTAGATTGTGTACAGCTGGAGGGGCTTTGTGCATACTACACCATGTACGTCTTGTCCCTTTGGTCTATGGAATAAACTGATCAGCAAGAGTTTCAAGTTATCACCACTCTAAAGGCTTAGGGAGAGAATGTTAGATAAGCCTTTAGAGTAGTTGTATCTTTATTTCATGCAATTTATTTTCAGCATCTTAGTGGAATATGCCCCAAGCATCTACATGTAGAATATGCTGGGTGCTCTCTAGCCTATATATGTAACCCAACAGCCCACCTTGTGGCTTGGAATGAATAGAATTGGTCCTTGGTGGCTAACGGTGGAAAACCCTCCATCTTCATGGGTTTATCTAGGCCCGTGCCCTGTGTTTGAGGTGGTAAGAGCATCTCCAATAGGTTACTCATTCTCCCGTTCTCCAAATACCGAAAAATGGTCCTTTTGGTAATGAGGTGCTCTAGCAAATTAGCAATCCGATCCCCATTAAAAGGGCATACCCAGTGCCGTGCGGGGTCTGAAGGCAGGTTGTTTAGCGCACAACCATTTCTGCACATAAATGTGCAGAAGCTGGGGCTTGAACCCTAGACCTTGAAGCTCTACACCAAAGGCCGCCCTTTTAGTCCGATCCCCATTAACAAACATTTTTTGGTGATCACCAACACACACCTCCATCTCACCCAAATGAAGGGGATTCATCCCTCTACCCTATTCATGGGTATGTTTTGGTAATTGCTGCATCTAGTTACGAAAATGCACAAAGAACTATTGGTAAGGAGAGGATATATTGGTGGAGAATGAATAATCTGCTGGAGATGCTCTAAGGTCCTAGCTTCTGACTCATCGGCCTCATCCGCTTCTCGACGAGGTGACGCCTCACATCACCACTGTCCTCACACTTCTTGTTTTTGTTTCTGTTCGTTAATGGTCCACTTCTAAGATTTTCTTAATTGTGAGCTACGTGAGGTGTACGTGCAACGACTTCGAGGTACATTAATCCCAATGGCATGGTTTGTTGGTTGTGCCGGTCTATTTACGATCTCAAGCAGGCTCATCATGGTTTTGAGCCTTTTTCCTCTGTTCTCACTAATGATGGCTTCAAGCTCGATGACCACGACCCTGCTCTCTTCATTCACTCTTCTAGTCATGGTCTCATGCTGCTGCTGCTTTATGTTGACATCATCGTCATCATCAATGATTCTCAGTTCATTGATTTCGTGATGAAGCGCCTTAGTGGCAAGTTCTTGATGTTTGACTTTGGTCCACTTCGCTACTTGGTCTTGAGGTCTCTTCCACTTGGGATGAAAGTGAAAACAATATTTTTCCAATTAGCGGGACCCTTTTTTGAGATTTTACGATTTGTTGGGGCTTAGTGAAAAAGAAAAAAAATACACCAATGGGAAGCAAATGAAAAATATGTTGTCATACAATGATATATTTTACTAATATACATTCAGAATAAAATAACAGTCAACTGTGTGTTTTTGAGACTAATCATGTCCAAGATGACTGGTAAAAAAAGTAGTGGAGCGAGTGTGTCATTCCAAAGTGTTATATAGTTTTAAAACAAAAAATTCAAAGGGGTATTTTCTGTATTTGTATTGCCAATAAGCAATGACGTGTGTAAATTATGGTTCTGCAGCATAGAATATTACTTGTGTTATAAATAATATTTTCCTTAAAAAAATATAGAGCAGATGTTTTTTGGTGGCACAACAGTTTTGCTCATCATACAAAAGTTGTGGGTATGATTATTCTAGCACAACTAATAACTTACCAATTAGTCAAAACTGAGTCCGCGGAGCTGGTTCAGCTAAAAATTAACCAGTTCAAGTGGGTTCAATTCTATAAAAAACATGTGGTGTGTGCCCTATGTTAGAACACTTTTAGTTTGTACAGCCATTCTGCTCCATAACAGGTGTGGCATAGGTCTGTTCAATTTTTGTTTCAAACAGTAGCAACAAGTGCTCCATAATAGCCAAAACTAGTCTGTGACACTTGAGACTAAAAGGCTTCTTGTTGTTGGTATCAATAAGTATGATGCATCATTTGCATCAACACTGAGCGTTCATTAACAAATGAGAGGCAGTTGAATTAGTCTATATGTAAATGTATAGCCGCAACTTTTAATAACATAGTGTTCTCTCTATTTACTTTACCGATGAGGTAGTTGGCTAGATATTAGGCCCATATTCCTGAACAACAGCCCAATTGAAGGTTTGACCCATGTTCCTCCTCGGTTCATCTTCGATCTCATAACAGCTCAGCTATAGGGAACAGACTCCATCCATGGTGGCTAGTGGACAGCTACTGGATCTTAGGAGGCTAGCTTACATGGTATCCAACCGCCAGTACATGTGTCATACTGGATACTGCTCTGGCTGACGCCATGTCCCTGTTGGATTTGCCCCTGCCGGCTCGTCATCTCCAACGCTGATGTGGCATCCGGCAGCTGGCAAGCGCAGATGATAGGGACTATAGCTATACCTATACTAGGCTCTGCCAGTGCACCAGAGTAACGCGCCTTTTAAAGGTCTTGCAAATAGATAAATCTATTATGCCTTTAGTAATTAACTATACCATACTGTTGTAGAACAAATGAATTTAAACTGAGGAGGACACCAGGAAAGAGCAGAAATTCAACAAAGAAAGTAGATGCATTTTTGGGTCTGAAGCCTGTTGAACAAAGAAATACATTATCCGAATAATGGTCATGCTACATTGACAAATTGCAAATCAAATGTCTTCAGATTGGCAACATCTATCAGCATCTCTCTTTCTTTATAGTCAAAATGCTTTGAGGCTACAAGAATTGTGTGATCTAATTAAAAGGTAATCCACATAGAAGCAATCATAAAGCCATATACAGGGAAAGAAAAAACACTAAGAGGGAAACACTAGTTTGAGTGGGTATAATATCATCATGGCTCAACTAGATAGATCTTAAAAAGTATATATTCAAAGAGTAAGGTTACCTGATCTTGGGTTGTGCTGGTCACTGGAACATCGCCAACAGATTGAATCGCAGAGGACATGTTAACAAAATTGGCCTGTGTAGACATAAAACCATTGACATCCCGGCTAGTTCTAGTTCTAGATGCAGCATGAGGGTCACTACCAGGAACACGATCATTATAGCGGCTAGAAGCACTGGGTTTTATCTGAGTAAAGCTGTTATTGAATTGGGCACAACCCCTTTCAGTGATACCACCACTAAATGTACCGCTACTATAAGCTTCAGTACCAAATCCCGTTTCCTTACTTGTTTTGTACTTTGCATTATCCATCTGGTCCTTGGTATTGGACATACGTTCTTTACCACTGTCTTTTGGTTGCACTGGACGCGAAGCCAAACAATCAGCCTTAGTTGCCACAGGATAGACAGGTTGGGTGCCCAAATTCGCCTGATACACCGTGGTGTTGTTCTTGTTGGCAAAAGGGTTAGCTTTAAGAGCACCATAATCTTGGCCGTAAGGTCCATAACTCGGATCAAAGCATCTGGAGGCAACAGCAGAGGTTTTGTTCACTACGCCAACAGAACTTGATATTTTACTGGTCGATCCAGAACAGGAAGAAGCACTACACACACCATCATTGTTATTAAAATTGCCACTAAAACATTTTGCAGTAAAAGATGACTGGTTGACTTCGTTAAGTGAAGCTGATGTTTCATTGTTTGTACTAGCAATAGGGAAAAATATTGTATCCAGAGATGAGTTGAGGTTGACACCTCTTGCTTTCACAGTGTTATTGTCGGCATGCTTTGGAGCAGTAATGCCATGATCAGCAATTTGGTCCTGATAATGATTTGCTGTTCCAAAGGCAGCAGTAGGTCTGGCAACATGGTTACTTCCCAGCTGACCATTAAAAATATTTACTCCAGCAAAGCCTGGTCTGCTATGAGCTTTGTTTGACCCAATGAAATTGTCTGAACAATTCATACTAAAAAGCTGAGTAACTGTAGAATTGTTGTCACCATGTTCATTTGAATGGTTGTGGTGCTGAAAGCCTGCTTCACCATGAGAAACCTTGTTATATCCAGGTGACTCAGTCAACTCCTGAAGGCTAAACGAAACTTCTGCCAAGGAACCACTAATTACCCTAGCGGAAGTAGCCTTATCAAAGAAGACTTCAGGAGTCAGCCCTTGATACCTTGCATGAGATCCAAGATGGCCAAAATACCGTGATTCCTCTTCAAATGTCTTATGACAAATAGGACATTCAAATTTTCCATCTCTGCCTACTAATGGCTCACCAAATTTACCAGTCCTGCGCCTCTTAGCATTCATTTCATGGCACGAAAAATGGTGCTGCTCATATGCCATTCGATCACAAAAGGTCATATTGCATTTCTGACAATTAAGAGAATCAAATGGAAGTATATTGGACTTGTCCACACCTGAAGCAATCCGATCTTGAGAACCTAAAACCTGTCACATACTCCATAAGTTAAACTAGGTGAATGTTATGGCTAATTTGCTGGCTTTATTGATAATAATATAGGTTGAGGTAGATGAATCTCGCCCTCACGCTGGAGGCTCTGAGAATTCTGATCTACTTCTTCCTTACCTTTTACAATGACTCTGCCGTGCTTTATATAATAGCCGGCCTAACAGACTCCAAACCAACTCAAACTCTAATCTTATCTCTAAAGGAAACGGACTCCAACAAATAGAAACTAATCCTGAGCCATGTTAGGCATGGACTTCTGTTGCCTACGCTGGAATTTCTTGCCAAAGAAGTTGTTCATAACACTTCGCCCTCCTGGGAAAACAGCTTGTCCTCAAGCTGAAAATCTGGGTACTGCTCCTTGAATGACTCCAATGTTTCCCATGTAGCTTCAGCAGGGCCCCGACCAACCCATTGAACAAGAACATCCCAAGAGTCTCCATTTGGCTTGGCACGAGAGATAGTAGCAGGCATAGGCAAAACTCGGCCATGAGCAACAGTTGGAAGAGGAACAATGTCTGTAGGGGGTTCGCCTTGAAATTTCTTGAGGAAGACAACATGGAAGACATCATGAATTCTGGCTTTTGGTGGCAGGAGTAAACGATAAGCCAAATTTCCCACCTTCTCCAAAACCTTATATGGCCCATAGTAACGTGGTGCCAATTTCTGATTGCCACCAGAAGTAATTCCTGCTGCCTGACGTTGGTGCAAACGCAGCCAGGCCCACTCACCAACCTCGAACTCAACCTCCCGATGGTTCTTATCATAAGAAGCTTTCATTTAGTCTTGAGCTTGGAGGAGGCGCTCCCGAATTTCTGCCAAGAATTCATCGCGTTGCTGCAGCTGTTTATCTAGTGCAATAACACGAGACAGACCCGGTTCATAGGACAAAAGGGTTGGAGGGTCTCGACCAAACACAACTCTGAATGGCGTAGTCTGCAGAGCTGATTGGTATGAAGTATTGTAACAGAACTCTGTCCATGGTAACCATCGCAACCAACTCCTTGGTCGATCACCAGCCAAACAGCGAAGATAGACACCCAAAATTCTATTAGTAACTTCAGATTGCCCATCTGTTTGAGGACGAAAAGCTGAACTTAAACGAAGCTTAACTCCAGCAAACTGAAACAATTCGGTCCAAAGGGTGTTAGTGAACACAGGATCACGATCACTGACAATGGAACAAGGCAACCCGTGCAGCTTCACCACATTGTCAAAGAAGACCTGTGCAACGGATAGTGCTGTATAGGGATGGCCTAATGGAATAAAATGTGCCATCTTGGAGAAACGATCAACCACCGTGAGAACCACTGATTTGCCACCCACACGAGGAAAACCCTCTACAAAATCCATGGCAATGTCGCTCCAAATAGTAGAAGGGACATCAAGAGGCTGCAACAAACCAGCTGGGTGCAAATGCTCTGTCTTACTGCGCTGGCAAACCTGACAGCTCTGGACATATTCCCGCACCAACTTTGTAGCGCTAGGATTGTAGAAGGATGCACGAAGACGATGCAATGTTTTCTGAGCACCCTCATGACCAACACCATGGGCTGTTGCCAAAAGCTGAGGCCAAAGACTGGAAGAGGAGGGCACATAAATCCGCCCCCGATGCATGACAAAATCATCAACCAAAGTCCAGGCAGCACCCGCTGTACCTTCCTCAATTTCACGACGCTTGGCAACAATTTCAGGAAGAGAGACAGCTTCAGATTTGAATTCCTCAAACAGTTCAAACTCAGGTCTGGAGATAGATAGCACATGTGTCAGGGTATCCTCATCACGCCGTGAAAGAGCATCAGCAGCACGGTTTTGTTTCCCTGGTCTATGCTCCACTTTGAACACATATCCAAACAACTTACTCACCCAGGTGTGCTGTGGTATAGTTGATAGACGCTGGTCCAGAAGATACTTGAGGCTGCAGTGATCTGTCCGGATGGTGAATTCTCTAGTCCAGAGATATGGCCTCCAATGTCGAACAGCTTGAACAAGCCCAATAAGCTCCCGTTCATAGGCTGCAAGTTTCCTGTGCTGCGGGGCGACTGTACGGCTGAAGAAAGCAATAGGGCCCTGATTTTGATGAAGAACAACGCCGAAACCAGAACCTGAAGCATCACAATCTACCATGAAAGCCTTACCAAAGTCTGGCAATTGGAGAACAGGGGCTGTGGTAAGAGCTGTCTTGAGGGCATCAAAAGCCTCGGTAGCAGCAGAGGACCAACGAAAAGCCTCCTTTTGCATCAGGGCTGTAAGAGGGGCAGCAATCACTCCATAATTGGCGATGAACTTGCGATAGTAGCCTGTCAAACCCAAAAATCCTCTGAGAGCTCGCAGAGTTTTAGGAACTGGCCAAGCCTGAACTGCGTCAACCTTTGATTGATCCATTGCCACACCAGCTGCAGATGCCCCAGGTAGTGCACAGTTTCCTCAGCAAAGACACACTTTGATTTCTTCAAGAACAGGGCATTATCCCGAAGAACTTGCAGAACTGCACGGACGTGTTGAACATGCTCCGACCATGTCTTGTTGTATATCAATATATCATCAAAGAAAACAAGGACAGAGCGGCGGAGGAAAGGGCGAAGAACCTCATTCATCAAGGATTGGAACGTGGACGGAGCATTGGTCAAGCCGAAGGGCATGACAAGGAACTCAAAGTGCCCGTGGTGAGTTCTAAAGGCTGTCTTGGCGATGTCATCAGGATGCATGCGCACTTGGTGGTAGCCGCTTCGTAGGTCCAGCTTGGTGAAGAACCGGGCGCCTCGGAGCTCATCCAGGAGCTCGTCGACGACGGGGATGGGGAAGACGTCACGTACCGTCTTGGCGTTCAGTGCTCGATAGTCAACGCAGGAACGCCATGTGCCGTCCTTCTTGCGCACCAGGAGCACCGGGGAAGAGAAGGCTGAGGTGCTGGCACGTATCACCTCAGCTTTGAGCATGTCAGCACACTGCCGCTCGATTTCATCCTTGAGAAGCTGTGGGTATCTGTCCGGCAGTAGATGAATGCGATGGTCGAGGTGGCGTGGTGGTGGGAGGCCGACCGGTTCAGCAAAGACGTCGCTGAAATCGCAGGCGGCGACCAGGGACAGTCGACGTGTTGGATCAGCGCCCACACCTCACCTAACCACTTCACACGGTGATCAGTGCGCCAAAAGGACATGGTCTTCAGCTCAAAGTCCCAAACAATTGGCCCGAGCGTGCGCAGCCATTGACAGCCAAGGACGAGCTCATACCCCTCCAATGGGATGACATAGATGTCTACTGAGAAGAGCTCGTTCCCAATCCTGATAGGTGTTGCTGCGCAGATGCCGGAGGTGGGAACGCGGTCGCCGTTCGCGACGCCGACCGTCATACCTGGGCATGGTGATGGAGTCATCCCAAGGCGAGCTGCTGTTGCGGTCGAGATGAAACAGTGGGTCGATCCGGAGTCGACCAGCGCCGGCAAAGTGGTGTTGGCGATGGAGGTGGCCAACTGTATGGTGCCGCCGGACTTGCTTCCCGTCATGGCTAGGAGAGAGATCTGTGGATCCACCTCGTCCTCTTCGCCGTCGTCTTCATCATCGATCTCCAGCAAGTAGATGCCACGGAAGGAGCACTCCTTATGATGTCCTGGAGTGAACTTCTCTGGACAGTTGAAGCACTTGCCCTCAATGCGGCGCCGAGTCATCTCCTCAGGCGTGAGGCGAGTGAAGCGGGCGCCTGGGGCCGGGGCCTTGAGCGGCGCGCCGGGCATTGCTGGTGTAGAGCCCGGTGCAGACGGCATCGAAGTCTTGAACCCTGAGGCGGGAGACACGCCGCCGCGAGCCGTTGTGCGCAATGGGCGGCTGAGAGGCCGCGAGGCCTCATCGACCACCTGATTCCGCCGCTCGTATGCCCGAGCCAAGGCCATGGCGTCCTCGAGCGTTTCCGGCTTCTGCATCTCAACGTCGATGCTCATGGGTGGAAGGAGGCCGGCGGTGAAGATGTCAATCTGCTGGCGCTCGATGACGTTGGCGCAGCAGATTGACATCTTCACAAGCTGAGGAATTGCTCCTGGTACTCGTCGACGGAGCCGGTGCGACGCAGGTGCGTGAGCTCGCCAAGCGAGTTGCTGCGCACCGGGGGGCCGAAGCGCTTGTTGATGGCATCCACGAACTCAGGCCACGACGGGGTGTCGCCGCGGTTCTTCTCCAGCCGGTAATACCACTGGCTTGCAGCACCCTTCAAGTAGAAGGTGGCTGTCCAGACCTTGAGATCTTCTGAAGTTTCATGAGCGCGGAAGAACTGCTCTCCCTTGTGCAACCAATCAAGGGGGTCCTCGGAGCCGTCGTACTTGGGAAAACGCAGCTTGTGGACCGGCGGTGGCTGAGGGGCGCGATCGCCGCCACCGGCGGACGACGACGATGAGTCAAAGCGGCCCTTGTTTGCTAGCACCTGGGTCTGGACGTTGCTGATGGAAGTCGAGAGACGGCCTTGCTCCTGGCGGACGTTGCCCAATTCGACCTCCATCTTCTTGCTAAGTTCATTGATCTTGCTGAAAACCTTCTCCATGGCTTCATCCATGACCTTCTCCAAGGTTGCATCTAGGGCGGCTTGGGTGATGGGGGTGTCACCCATTGTGGCGGTGGGTTTGGCGGCGCGCAGGGGATAGTTGGGGTTGTGGACGTGCAGAGGTGCTGGAAGAGATTGATCTTCCAGCCAGGCGCAGGATGAAGGGCTGCTGCAGGGGATGAGTTGGATTAAGGGTGGGATTTGTGGTGTGCGCAGGGGAAGAGATTGGCTCTGAATACCAAAGATGTTATGGCTAATTTGCTGGCTTTATTGATAATAATATAGGTTGAGGTAGATGAATCTCGCCCTCACGCTGGAGGCTCTGAGAATTCTGATCTACTTCTTCCTTACCTTTTACAATGACTCTGCCGTGCTTTATATAATAGCCGGCCTAACAGACTCCAAACCAACTCAAACTCTAATCTTATCTCTAAAGGAAACGGACTCCAACAAATAGAAACTAATCCTGAGCCATGTTAGGCATGGACTTCTGTTGCCTACGCTGGAATTTCTTGCCAAAGAAGTTGTTCATAACATGAACTAAAGTACACAACATTAAGTTTATAAACTTTAAACTTACATTAGCAGCACCATTGTTAGCACATAAGTAAAGCTGTTCTGTGCTTCCATGCTGATGAGTGATTGTTTTGACCTCTGGATACCCAAGAAGTGACATAAGGTATGCAGAAACTTCCTTGCAAGTAGAAAACTGATTTCCCTTGGGGCTGGAGAGCATGGCCGTGCAGATTTAGCTAGGTGAAGAATCATATAACAAAGTAGACAAGCAAAACACCCAAATTGAAATGGATTGCCTTTTAAAAATGTATCAATCGAGCATCACAAAAATAATACATATTGCAAAGCAGATATTTAACATCTAAAGTTCGCAGCCAGAATTTCCCAGCAGCAAACACCAAAATGTTATTGACTATTGTGCAAAACACCATAGCAACAAAAGATAACAGTTTAAAAGTAGAAAAGGTTTGCATCCAAATAAGGAGAAATACTTTCTAGTGTTATTATAAAGAAATGGTAAACAGGAAGTACAGAGTGCATATGATGGGACATTTTAGAAATATATGATGCTTGGAATGTTCAACATGTCCCTAAGTCTCAAAGGCCCTCTCACTAAACAGATGTGATCTTGACTGCATGTCAAGTGAAAGAAACTAGTAGTGCCACATTAGTCCATTAAAAGTTATGTTCCAACCTTAAAATATCACAGACTCAATAAAAATCCAATGATGTTGATAAGCATCAACTCAGCCATAGACCTGTGGTCAGGTAGGTTGCTGTAGTGCACATACCATAGCAAGCATGCATCTCAGGTCATTGTTCTAATAACATTATTAACATCTCGAACATATTTCCATTCATGAAGAAGCGTTTGACAGGATGACAGATATCATGCCATGTTAGCTGAACTAATCACTTAAACAGAAGTTTCCATACCCAACAATTTCCAAGGTTAAGCAGGAATAGCCAATAGTGTTATCTTCAGCATAACTCACCATACACTACTACAGCATCTCTAAATAAGCAAACATCAATGCGAGTCTTAAGGTTTTTACCTAATTATAGCATAGTTCCATTCCAGTTTGTAGAGACAGAATGGCAGGGCAAAGTGGCAAACCTCACGTAGTTGAAGCAGCGCACCCAGGCGTCGCCCCCCTTCTTCTTGACCCCGAGCAGCAGCTTCCACCCGCAAGGGAGGTGATCCCCAAAGAACGATGCGTCCACATACTTCCTTCGCTGCCTCGCGTTCGCCCACTTCCCCGCCACGCTAGCGATGAACCCGTGCAGCTCGTCTGCAGAAGCCATCCCGGCCGTCCGCCTCCGCAGCTCCGCGTCGTACGGGTCCACCACCATCCCCGCAAGACTGACCAGGTCAACGGAGATCCCCTTCGCGTTCGTCGTCTCCCGGTCGGGGTCCGGGGGCTCGGTTAGGGCTAGGGTTTGGGTCTCGGGAGGGGGCGGGAGCGAGTGGTCGTCGGGGACGAAGAGGCGGCGGAGGTGGTAGGCGACGAGGTTGCTGTCGAGGTCGTCGCGCGCTGCGGACGGCGGCGCAGAGGCGGGGCGGGCGGACGGGGACGAGGGGGAGGCGTCGGTGCCGAGGCGGAGGCGGGAGAAGGTCTGCTTCCTGGAGCCCGCGCTCTCGTTGAAGACGGCGCGGTCGATCTTGAGGGGCGGGAGCGGGTCGGCGTCGGGGAAGCTCCGCGGGGCGAGGGCGTGCGCAGAGGCGGCGGCGACCGCGTCCAGGTCGGACTGCGAGAGCGTCCGGAGATCCACCACGGGGAGCAGCTCCGTCGCCATTGACCGCTCCGCCGGGTGCGGGCGCTCGGATTCCAGCGGCGTGCGGTGGCCGCGCGGCGGCGGCGGAGGAGGGGAGCGATCCGAGCGTGCCGCTCGCCGAGGAAGACTAGCGGCGGTGTATAGGTTGGTTGTTGGGGGTGTTCAGTGTTCACACTGAAGGCGGAGTTGGTTCGGGTGAGAGAGAGCAGGCGGCGTCCGTTGAATTTGTGAGTGGAAGACCACGCCGCGCCGTTCGATTGAGGAGAGGGCGGCTTGAAATGGGCAAATGGCGGCTTGTGTGCTCTAGTTGGGCTCCAAATTAAGTGCATAGGGCCTAGGCCTCCGTAGCCCAACTCCGCACCACTTGATGTGCCCATGGCCCAGAAAAGCTTGAGTTGGGCCGTAAAATTAGGCCCGCGGTTCAGGTCCATGTTCAAATGGTAAGCCCTCTTCAAGAACTCTCTTTTTACTGAGAAGTTCTTCAAGAACTCTCTCTTTTCGAGCATCGGAACACGGGACGAATTAGCGACGAAGTAGTCTATCCAATCCGCGAAACACGTGCTACGGCGCACGGCTCAGATTAGTGGTCTCCCCGCCGGCCAGCCCCACCAGTTAACGGGTGGCCGTGCAGGGGCAAGACGCAGGAGCCGGCCGTATCGCCCCAGCTGATGGCATGAGTCCGTGACTGCTGAAACAGTGAAATCGGAAATGACCAAATAATGCAGCATTACGTGCAGTGGTACATATGTACTCTCGTATTCGTATCAAAGACTCTCTGAGACTATATGCATGCTTTCAGTTTTTTTTAAAAAAAAAATTAAAGCAAGAGCACTGCGGTGTCATGTCTACTCCTAAAAGGCACAATTAGGCAAATCGCCGACCGCGGCAATTGGCGTCACGGCGTCACGCCCTCTCTGTGATCTTTGCGCCGGCAGGTGGGCCTGCTCTTGCGAAGAAACTGCACCACACCACGCCTCCTCCCACGTCGCCTCTCACGTCGCAATTTGCTCAGCGTATATCTCTGCAAGATGGTTTCCATACTCAGGTTGCGCCCGCCGCCCCTGTGTAACCTCCTGAAAATCGATTCCCCCCTCGCGTCGCCACCGCCTCCGTCTGTCGAGCGATGCTTGTGCGATCAGTTTGCCACCTCGCTCCTCCCCGACGCGGCCTGCGCTTGTCGATCCCGCCGGTGAGGTTTTCGATCTGCAATCATAGTGCTTCCTAGCAAAACGGATTGGCAATCTCATCCTCGCCCTGCGATCCGTGGCTTCCTGGAAAAGGATTGGTGATCTGATCTTGGTTGTGATTTGTGATCACGTAGCCGGTGGTCGAAGGGAGCCTTATCATGGACTCGTGTTGATCACCTTTCCGGTGCTTGTGATCGTGGGACGTTTTCCTGGTGTGTGAATTCTTAATCCCCAAAGATGCAAATTTGATCTATGAGTGACTTTCTTATCCTTTGGATGCAAATCGAATCCACAGTGGCTTCGTTTTGCTGTTGTCAATACACTGTCGCCCATGCTGATTTTGAAACCCTACCTCAACAGAATCGACGATATGACTTAACCCGAGCAGTGGCACACGGGCGACAAATGACCCGGCAATGGTCTCTGCAGTGCGACCAGCATGCAAGGGTCTCAGGGGTCTCCTCTACCGCTATCCACAATGTGGTGGTCACACCAGGTGCTTCCAACTCCTCCGTATCCATGGTTCTTTTTTTTTCCTGTAATCTCTTTGTGATCAGTATGTTCATATCTACCTGTTGATGTCCTATTTTCCTATGTATCTTCTTTCAGACTTTCATTTTAGTATACAATGATTCAGTGGAAAAAAAACGATTTAATGCTCTTAGTCGACTGCACTATCAGAATCGGCGGATACATGGCAGGAGAAATTTCAAGTTCTCTCCTGTGTAAACTGTAAACATACACCCCTGGTAGGATTTTGTTGAATTTTATATATCATATCAGTTTGGTATATATAGGACTCTTTTTGAAACTTCATTGGTAATATCTTAACCCATTGTGTTCACTTCTATTCTCAGAATGGAAAGCATTTTTTTGTCTTGCATTGTAAGACCTAAATCATCTTATAAGCAATGGATAGAGCCTGTCATCTCTGGCTGCAGTCGTATTGGCATACAGAGAATATGCTTTTGGACATATGATAGCAGCATGTTTGAGATGTCATGTACCATCTCGATTCCTGAATTCATCGTGCATTGAAATTGATGTTTTCATTATCCCATGAAATATAATAATTTGTCATATGTAGGCTTCCGAGGAGCAACTGAATTTTCTGGACCAACTAAAACAGATTGGTATGCTCCCTACATTTGATTGTTTGTTAACAACTCCTTACTTCTTGAGTACAGCTGCAGCTAATAACATATGCATATATATCCACATACATGTTCAATGATTGCACCAGGGCATGGGAGGGCCTGCAGAAGATGATGATGGATGTGCTAGGAGTGAGGGAAAACTCAGCTTGTTCTTGATAGTCTCATGTAAGAAGTTGGATTCTGGCTTTGGTCCAATGAGCAGTTGGACCTTACATAATTGAATATCCTTTCGTGATCAGAGCTGCTCTTTGATTGATCCCACTTGTCTTGGTTGACACTAGATCTTCTTGGATTGCCTGATTAGTGCTTTGCAAGTAAAAAAAATGATCCATGCTGATGTGTGCAGATAGTTCACGAAACCAAATGTAACTGCTACTTGTCATGGCTGATTAGGAAGACAAGATCAGGGCTGGTTACTTCTTTAGATCTCAGAATCGGAAAATCTGATCATGCACATACATGACTCTAAATTATTTTGTTTCTGACAAACTGCGTAGGTTATCTATTCTTTTGAAAAAGAACCCACAACGATTTGCAGTTCCAGCAAGTGGATTTTTTGGACACCAGTTTATGTTTGAACAATTCCTTTCTCACTTGGATGACATTTTATTTTCTTATGTATCATATCATTATGTAGTGTAACATTATTTAGTTTTTGCATGTGTTTGTTGTTTTGTTGAGAGTTTCTCCATGGCAACATAAATCTAGAGTGATCTGTACTTCACTGAATTTTGATCTTTATTGCTGATTCTATTGATGGTTGTGACACAAGGTGATAAAAGAAATTGTTTTCTTGCGATTCTCGGGAATGTGATTTATCATCTTTCATATCCCTGTATTTATTTTGAAGTAACATGCTCTTGTCAGTTTTCACATACAAAAGTATCAGTTGTGTAATGAATACTGTAAATCCTTATGGTAACTTTTTGGCATGCAAGGTTCAGTATAACTTTCGTGCCTCCAATAACTTATTGGGATTTTGTGTGTCTGCAACTCTGCATAGTACAATAAAAGGAGACATTGAGATTTCATTTTTTTAGGACTTAGTTTTCCCAACGTAATCTCACTGCAGTAGTGTATTTTTTGTTTGAGTTCCTAACCACATGCATGTTCCCCTTTTGCCGCGAAACATAGTAGGCAGTAAATGAGTTATAATCGTAGGGGATATTGAGGATGCAACCGTCTGATGTAATAATCAAAGGAAATCTATATAACAAAAATAAATTTACAGAGTGATGACTAGAGAAGAAGTGTGTGTCAGGGATGATAGGCACAAGAAAGAGAAGGAAGTCCTGGCTATTCTCTTAAGGAATAGTATGTAAAAGTAGAGTTACAGCTATTATTCAATGTTAAAGTGTTCTTTAGTGGTTAAGGTAACTATAGGGTTGACATATTGCCATATTAGTTAATTGCTATAAGTTACAGATACTAGTCCATCAACCCGTGCTCCTCACGGGCTAGTACTTTATATGACATAAATTTAATAAGTTATTATTTAAATCATGATGTACTATGAATTTTTATTTTTAGTTTTTTCTAGATTTCTTAATACTTATGTGATCATAAGAAGGATCACATTTTTTATTACATATTGAGCATTATTTATTATAATTGGGGAGCGAAATCAATACATATTTAAGATTGTGCTTGAAAAATATTATTGCTAATAGGTACAATTGATTTTGCTTTTACTTTGGCGATCCATGACTATAAAGAAAAATAACTATGTTTAACGTCTACTCGTTGGTATAGTTTGAGTCTCATTGCAGCAGATGTCAAGAAAATTGAGCGTATGGACACATGGGAAGCCCCTCTTTTGGAACTCAACCATGGAGATATCTATAATCAAAACATAGATTGATTCAGTTTTTGGAACTTAACTGTGTACTTATGTTTTTCTTACAATCTTAACTTCTTTAACTGCTTAGCAAAAGATGGTGATGGATCTAGTTGAGTTTTGTTTTAATACAAAAGACATGTTCGAGAGGAATACGTTTGACATGAATGCAAAATTATGCTACTTTTCTATAACTAACTTACGACACAAACAATGATCATGTAAATTGTAAAACATGTTTCGATAGGAATATTCTATATGAATAAAACTTTGAGAAGAATGGTGACAGATAAGTTGTCTGCACTTTTTTTATGATGAATGTAGCAGCAGGCCAAAATAAACATATTATTTATGTCATGACAGTAAAAGTTGTGAGGAGTATGTGTAGCCTCACACATCGATGGATCAGCCCTTCTTCTGTGACCAATAGCTTGCAATCATGAATGCAAGGCCCAGCCTAATGCCTACAAATCTAATGGTACTGATCAAATATTACTTCTATTTTTTTATCACACATTTATGCTTGTCGACATCACCCTTGTTTTCTCTGCAAAAACATTGACGTAGATGCACTTCGATCTAGCGTGTATGCAGTATGAAAAAAAATCATGACCAAATAACATCCTCTTTCTGTAGCTACAAACACTTATTATCTCCATTAGTGAGTAGTAAGATGAAAGTACCATAGATAGATCGCAGGAGGCAAGTTGATGGTACCTTAGCGCTTGAAGGATGAATACGGATAACAGTTCGAGAATAACGATAAGAGGCAAGCCAGTCGTAAATTCAGGTTGAGTAGCAAACATAGGCCCTAGTTATGTTGATGAAAGTAGTAGGAGGCCCTAGTTGATGCAAGCAGACCACAAGAAGTGTTGTATGGTTTTGGAAAGATGTCTACTCTGTTTTATGTATACACGTATAGGGTAGTTAATATATTAACTACTTGCTCCATTTTCATTTGTAGGGCATGCACACATATCATGATTCAAACTATACAATATTTGACCAATAATTTAGTCAATAACTTTTAAATTTATAATGCAAAATTGAAATTGTTAGATTTGCAATCTAAGATACTATCTAATAATCATAAATTTGTACTAAAAATAGTATAATATAAGATAAATAAATGGTTAAAGTGTAATTTGAGAAACCGTGCCAGATCATATCACACCTTGTACATGGAAACTGTGGGAGTAATGATCTAATTTGTTAGTTGTGTTAACTATATAAGGATCTGTTGGGATAGGTTTTTTTTCTATGATCTAAATGTCAGATCATATCACACCATGTAAATGCATGTGACCGGCAGATACCTTACATGAACATGAAAGAGAGATTAAGCTACTATTAAGTGATTCTTGATGGATTTAGTGTTTTACATGTGAAAAATAGTTCTAGAATCTTCTTGTATTTATTATTGAAGTAGCCAACAATTTATTTTTCTTTTTTTGGCTGGCGCATGGGACATTTTCCTTCTCTGGGGGGTTGAAGTAGCCAACACTTTTTTTTTTTTTTTTGGTTGTCGCATGGGAGAGGCAGGGGGGGTTGTTTCTGTTTTCTTGGTTGGCGCATGAGAGATGCAGCGGATTGTAGGGTCTCTCGCCTACTCAAGGAGAGATTAATGTGTAATAGATTAATTAATTATTTAAGAAAAGATATTAACTAATTAATGTGACCGGTAGGATAGCTGTGATATATATTTTTTAAAGTGGCAGAGGTGGGTAATTTATATAAAGATATAGGGGGTTATTTTAGGTTGATTATTTATAATGGCATAGGTGGGTAATTTTAGAGTGTCCACCTAGGATTCTAGGTGGCTTCATGTGGAGGCTGTAAATTTTTTTCTCTTATTCTAGAGTGTCCACCTAAGATCCTACGTGGCTTCATGTGAAGCTTTCAAAAGGAGCCTCCAATTAGTAATAGTAAGATTCTCAACAAAATCTTTTACAGAATATAAGTTGAGTCTGTTCTGACTTCATAAGCTATCTATTTTATAGTGAAAGAATGACTTAACTTACATGTTTTGATTCCTCAGAGTGTGACTTGCGACCACCCTGTCATGATTTTGAAGTAACATAACCCCCATGAGTTTTGGATTGTTGCAGCAACATGCTCCCATTAGTAACATGTGTTACATGTTATATATGATTTTGAAGTGACATGCTCCAGTCAGTTTACACAGTAAAAGCTTTTTTTTAGATTGTTGCAAACATAGATATTCAGAGAAATATGTTCTCTTTTGATTTGCTCCTGGTGTTTGCCGAGAAGAAGATGGAATAGCAACTGGCATAGAACAGAGGAGAGAACATGTGCAAACATAGAGGGTTTGGCTTTTGGTTTCATCCAATCAAATATAGTGTTTTCAAATAATTTTTTGATACATTGTGATTGTGTGTTCTACCCGTAGCAACGCACGGGCACATAACTAGTATAAGAAGAAGAATCATTCGTACAAAACGCGTCAAAACGGACACCACCACACAATCCTCGGATCACAACAACAAAAGCACACAACACAAAGACACCACCACTCCCGACCTCTTGGGAGAGGAGTTCAAAGCAGACCGTCGACACCTGCGTCGTCGTCGCCAACGCTGTGTCACACCAAAGTCGCACCCGCTGCAAGCTCAAACGACTACCGGAGCTCCTCCACCATGGGGATATTATCGTGAAGCCGCTCACACACGATCGTCGATCCCTCTACTTCAATGATGCATCAGTGAACACTTCCATCGCAGCACCAATGAAAACCACTGGTCCTGGCCACTCTGCGTGGGGGCCTCGCCGCATCCACCGTCTAACTTCTCTGCCAAGGACTCAGATATCTAAGATTGCTATGAGAGCATCTCCTCCGCCCAGCCGTCAACGAGATCACCACTACACCATGCGCGACAGCACGAGCCTTCTAGCACCCATGGGCCCTCTGCACCTCCCCGGCAACACGAACAAAGCGCGCATCTTCAGTTGCAGGCAGCACCACCATACGACCTCCACCACCACTACCACAAGCCGGTACAGGGCCTCCAAGAAGGACACGACGCCAAAGGTGCTGTCGTCACACATCCATGAAAAGGTCAGTATCTTCACCCCTAGAGCCCCGCGCGGCAATATCATGATGCCCCCCCCCCCCAGCGGGAGACCGACGCCCCAAGGTCGCCATCATCATGCCCACCCTCAAGTGAAGGCTTTCGCCCGATTCCACACCTTGCCTGCCGCATGCTCATGGCCATGACATCACCCCGCTCTCCGTCACCCGCATCGCCTCCACCGGAAGAAGCCCGACGCAGCCTGGAGCACCACCTTAGCGCCACCGGCATGCATCAACCAGCCTCCTAGCCCCGCCACCACGACGGCGCCAGGCTAGCATCGTCGACGAGAAGGTGGGAGCAACCGCCGGCCGCAGCCAGTGGAACAAGTGAACACTAAAACATTTCTGGACGCGGCCAGAAGCCGCCAATGAACATGCATGCGAACAGCCATCATTTGGACCCGACCGGTGTGCACGTGCCTTGCAATTTTTGACCCGTGCCAATCTCCAACTCCAAGCACCGCCGCGGCGCCACCCGACATTCGCAATAAGTTGGTTGACGAAATACTCCCTAGCACTCATAGTTTCTCAAAACAAATTAACACTGCGATGGCAGCTTTGGAAGATCATGTAAAACAAATACTGTTAGTTCCAGTTTACTTGTTAGGATTAGGAAGAGAAAATATATAAGGCGCTGCTAGACAACATGTGTGGACAGTGCTGCAAGCACATTGAATACCATTACTATTCACTTCCTCAGGGCCAAGCTACCGGCATGATGATATCCCGTGGACCACGAAACACCGGCACACATACTTTACTACCCGACATGTACATGATGAAACCCCGACCGCTAGATTCTAAGACAACCAAGAGAAAACAAGTGGGAGAAAAAAGAGAGAGAGAGAGAGAAACAACCCTAACAAATAGCGAGTGCCGCCGACGCCGCACGGGACGATTCCATGTTCGTGCAAAATTCCTAGCTCGTCAGATATAGTACCAGAGACAAAGACAGTTTCACTCTGTCGTCGTCACGGTCGCGGGATCTCTGTTTGAATACTGGCCTGACACACGGCCGCTGCAGCGCGCGCCGCCGCCGAGCGCACGACTCGCCGCGGCTCACATCGCACTGCGTGACCGCCAGCAGCCGGCCGGCCGTTGCAGCCACGCGGGAGGTCGGTCAGGGGCTCAGGGCTCGTAGAGGCGGTCGCGGCACTGACACTTCCACCCGACGGGCTTGTAGTTGGAGAGCGTGGCCACCTCGTTCGCGCGCGCCCAAGCACGGGCGGCGGCGGCGGACGGCCCGGACGGACCCGTCGACAGCGTGGGCACCTGAACCGCCGTGCACGGGCTGCACTCGTAGCACTTGCCCCGGCAGCTCGGCGGGCTCGACCCCAGCCGCACCTTCTCCTCCCCCGCCGCCGTCCTCCCACCACCACCGCCCTGGACACCAAAACACACCATTGCACCGTGCACCGACACGCGAGAAAAACCGTGGCAAAGCAGAAGTGAGATCGATCGAATGGTGCGCGCGGCACGGGCACGGCACGTACCTGCAGAGGGGTTTGAGGCTGATGCAGCCGTCTTGGGAGGCAGGCGGCTTCGAGAGCCAAGCCGAGAAGGGCAAGCAAGAGCACGGCGGCCCTGAGGAAGAGACGCGCGGAGGCGGCTGATGCTGGCCTCATGGCTGAACCTGGCGGCTGCCTAGTGGCTAGAGCAACGACCCGGCCGGGCGCGCGTGTGCTTTGTGCTCCTGGTAGTCGTGCTCGCTCGCTCATTCACTCACGGCGGCCGTGGGGGTGAGGCGAATGGGCGACGCTATTTCGCTCGGCGTGTGGGGGAAAAAGAGAATGCTACGGCTACTTATAGCAAGAACCAGCCGAGCTTTCGAAGCTGCGGGCTGGCTCGAGAAGGTGAACACTGAACAGTGCGTATGTGAGCTACTACCAAGCTTCCAATCCCCTTGCCCCGTGGGCAGAGATCAGAGGGTGATGACTGATGAGGTAATGGTCAAAGGAAAGCCCAAAAACGGAGGGGGAGAAAAAAAAAAGGGCAGATGATGAGAAAGACGGATGGCACTCTAGTCTACCCAACGTAGGCACAATTTTTTTCCAGGACGTCTCCAATCGTCTCTCTCGGGTTCTTGGCTTTGGTTGCTGCTCAAGTAGATCTCGTGATCTCACGGCCTAACCTCCTGTCACCTTTTCCCTCTACACTAGCATCAAGCAAGCAATGTGAGGTGAAGGTGGTGGACTGGTGGGATCAGAGATCTCTGACCGTGCCTGCCAATGCCAGCCAAACCCAGGGCGTACGCCAGGGCCACGACTACTCGGCCAGCAGTGCTCTGCTCGGTGCTGCTGCTGCCGCAGCCGAAGCAGCCGGCCAGCGGTACGGAGGGGGCGGGGCGGCGGGGCCTGCCTGGCGGTCGCCGCTGTAACAGTAAAACAGGGGAGAAGGTGTGCCGTAGCTGCGGTGTAGCGCTCCAGTTTTACTGCCGTTCACCAGTCGCCGGCGTGGCGCCGCCCCAGTAATTGGCCGCCACTTGGGAGGCACGGTGCCCGGGGCCTTGACGCCTTTTGACCGGCTCGCCATTCGCCGGAGACCGGAGCCAGCCCAGCCAACGGGAAAACCAGATCCAATTTTCACTCGGCTCCTGGCATGGCACATGCCGTTGAGCGAGTTCGCGTCATCATCCTAAGGCTGTGTAGCGTGAAAAAGGTAAAAACTACGGAAAAGTACTGTTTTTATGGAAGCGTGTATAGAGATAGAAATGAACTGACACGGTTCTCTGGGTAGATAATTTTTTGTGAAAAGGAAATGGTTTTAAGGAATCTAAACAGGGCCTAAAACGCTTGTCAGGGCAGCACAATGCGGGTCTTAACCCATCAGGTGATGCACCTGAGCTGTCGAGGGTCCATGAACACCAACAGCTAATAACTGACCACTGTGGGTGACCACAGTAAACACATCCAGCAAAGTGACTTGCTCAAAAGACTGGCTCGGCTAGAAGTCTAGAACAGTAAAACATCCAGCAAAGTCTATCTTGCTTGGTGATTAGTTCTACCTTGCCTACCAGAAAGGTTTGACAAGTCTTCATGACTTCATTGGGTGATCACGTGAGAAGGAAATTTAAGGGTCTATTCTCCTTTTTGGTCAACAGAAGTTTCTCCAGCGTCTGCACTCTGGACATAGGTGATGTAAAATGCAAGGAAGGAGACGGGGGAAAGACCAAGAGGCATGTAGTGGCCTCCCGCCTCTGGCCTCCTCTCCCGGTATGGTATGAAAAGATGGCTTCTGTTGAACAAGGACACCAATAAACATCAGGCTCACAGGCTCAACCTCTAAGGCTGTCTGCACCGGGGAACTGCATCCCGCACGGTACGCGCCACGTCGCGTGCATGCCGTGCGGGATGCAGTTTTTGGGGCTGCAGCGGCGACCTGGGAGGTTACGGTACCTCCCAGGTCGAGCGCCCCGCACGGGAGATTCAGAGAGAGAAAGAGGACCTGGGAGAGGCCACATCGGCGCGGGGCCCACGCACCGCGCGCGCGAGCAACCACCAGGGAGAGAGGGGGAAGGGGAGGAGGAGGTGAGGCGCGCCGGAGGAGGAGGAGAGGCGTCCGGAGCTTTCTCGCGCCGGCGTCGTCGGGTTGGGGAGGAGGACGCCGCCAGAGAGCTCGAGGCCCGCACAGGAGCTCGATCTGAGCTCGATCTGCGACGCCCGAGCTCGATTCGGACGCCTGGAGACTGGGAGGACGACGAGCGCCGAGGAGATCCGCCGTCCATGCCCGTCGCCCGCGCGCGCCTGGAGATGGCCCAACGCCTGGAGGGCCGGAGCAGCGCGGAGAAGACGAGGGGCCTCCTGCGCCGCCGCTTGAGGGGCCGCGCCGCCTCCCCGCTCGATCTGCGCCGCTAGCGGACCAGAGCTGCCAGCGGCGGAGCGGAGGAAGAGGGCCGGCCGAGGGAGAGCTCGAGCGCCGCCGACACGAAGAGGCCTCCGCCGCCACGAACCGCGCCGCCTGCCGCCGGATCCCGCACGCCGCTGACCCGCGCGAAAGCCCACCGGTCACCTCCGGTCACCATGGCAGGGGAGAAGAGCGCGAGCTCCGCGCCGGCTCCTCCGCCTGCCGCCGCCCTGCGAGAGCGCCGCGCCGGCTCTTCCGCGCGGCCGCAGGTGCTCCTCCTCCACGCCCGACGCCGCCGTCGTCGGGAATCGACCGCCGCCCGCGAGGAAGACGAGTCCGCGGAGCTGAGCCTGCCGCCGCCTTCTGGAGCTACGCGAATCCGGACGCGCGGGCACGGCAAGGACAGGGCGAGCTCCGACGGAGCTCCTGCTGCTCCGCCGCGCCGGGGTAACCCCGCCCGGCCGCCGCGCGCGTCGATCTGCGGCGCCCGTGACTCGCCGGCGGTGGGAGTTGGGGAGGGGGCACCGCGCCCCGCGGCTCGCCGGCGGTGGGATCTGGGGAGGGGGAGGCGTGCCCCGCGGCTCGCCGGCGGGGAAGGAGCAGGCGGAGGGAGCAGGGAGGGGCGGCGTAGGGAGATGGCGGAGGGAACAGAGAGGAACGAGCCGGTGGGAGAGAGGGGGAGGAGGGAGGGAAGGAGAGAGAAAAGGGTAAAAAAATCTGGATTGCGGGCTCCACTGACTGGTTGTTGGTATAGAGTAGAGCTATAAAGGTTGACGAATGTGGAAGAAACTGGTTTAAAGTAGAGAATCTCGATGACCAGGCAGGAATATTCCGTTTAAAGGTTGAATGTAGAGTTTTATTGGTGCAGATAGCCTAACGCTGTTGTTCATATACAGTATGTAGCCAGGCATCGACGACGGAGCAGGAGCTGATAGTAGGAAGAGTATTGCAGTCTTTTGCAGTAACTATGGCTGTGTTTAGATGGGAAGGTGAAAAGTTTTTGACATGTCATATCAAAGAAAATTTATCATTTAGGAGTAGTAAATGTAAACTATTGGTAAAACTAATTACAGATCTAGCCAGCAAATCGCGAGACAAATCTAATGACGGGTAATTAGAGGGTAATTAATTAACAATTAGCAGACGGTTACTGTAGCATTACTGTTGCAAATCTTGGATTAAGTAGGCTCGTTAGATTCGTCTCGCGACATACACTCCATCCATATAATGAATTATTTTTTTCGTCTACATTTAGTGCTTCATGCATGTAAAATTTTCTTTTGAAATTTTTTCGCATGCCAACTAAACACGGCGAATCTACTGTACCTGACTACGTGTAGAGTCTGCATCCATTGACCTCACAAGCATCGGCTTGTCCAGAAACAGTATCCTAGAGGCGAATATGCAGGGAGCCTTCTCCAGCAGTCCAACATTCCTGAGTCCTTAACCAACCCTTCTTTGTTGGAACATACATGTATTAATTAGCACATGTTGAACAAGGATGAAGTGTCTCATATTCCATCAATATGCTAATAGCTCCAGTATGATATTATGGGCACATGGAGGCATAGTCACTAGTCAGGGCTAAGCATCAGTATAAGTAGGTCTGAGTCTGGAGCACACTCTTGCCGGACTAGACAACATCATTTGTGATTGAGCAGTCATGGACTGGATCTTCTCATCACAAGGAATGAAAAGGCTGCATTGCTTCCTACCGAGAGAAGCGTGGCGTGGACACGATGCATGATTGTATACCCCACGAGCATCCAAAATGATGCATGACGCGTAGCAAGTAAGTACTAGTATGATGTTGTTCTGAGATTCTTCCAGCCCATAGATTGATTGAACATTTGCTATCACAGTGTCATCAACATCAATCACACACATATCCAATACCTATGGTTGAATTACCTGGACAAATCCATGTCGTGTCCAAAGCAGCCATAAAAGAGTGGCCCTGAAAATAGCACTGTGCTGGCACCCTTTGTATTTTTCCTCTGTTCACCTCACCTGCATGGTCTGGTCAGAAGCTCTTAGGCCTCCTCCAATGGTTGAGCTAGCACACTAGCTCTAACCATTATAAGAGACAACTCTTCCAATGATCTAGCTCTTAGCACATAGCTCATAATATGAATGACCCCACACGTCATCCTCACATAATCTCGAAGTACGTGTATGAGACTATCTCTTGATTAGTAAGAGATAGCTCTCCTCTCTCTTATTAAAATATGACAAAATATTCTATGAGCTAGCTAAGAGCTATCCATTGGAGGAGGGCTTAGGCAGTCAAGTGATAGTGGTCCAGAACTGAAGAAAGCCTGGTGGAAGAGCCGACCAATGCATCAATGGCGTTTGGACAGAGACAGTCCAAAGTCTGTACGAACGGTAGACCAGTAGTCCACCATCTAGAACTAGACTATTGCATGGTGACTGGCCAGCTTGGACGAACAGGAGGCGCGCTATGCGCGCCCTATTGTTAACAGTGGATTCAAATAATGTATGCAGTAAAATTAATGCTACTACCTAACACAATTCAAATGAAAAATGGGTACACCACCTAACATAGACCAGAAGGGCAGTCCCAATGCAGACTCTACCATAGAGTCTAAAGTCATTAATTATGTTATCATGTAAGCAAAATGCTGATGTGGCAGAACATTTATTGAAGAGAGAGGGGAAAAAAATGAAGAAACCAAGTCTAACTAAGAAACCAAGTCTTCACGCAAATCAAGACTATCTGTGAGAGAGACAAGTGGGTCATGAGATTAGATAGACTTCAAGATACGAAATCTGCGTTGGAGGCTATGGTTTCTTATAATAGAGTCTTGAACATATGAACTCTATGGGTAGAGTCTGGGTTGGGACTGCCCGAAGGAAAAAGATATATAACAACTTAGACCAGCAAATAAACTACTGAACAAAGTTTACACCAAGGATTGCTTGTTCTATCCGATCATAATACTACAACATATGCGGGTACCATGGATATGCTACTTGTTCTGCCATTTAGATTACAAAATACTAAAGCACATGGAAACACATTTGGAACAACACAATATTACAGCAGATACGGGTCCTAATGAGTCATGACGAAGCATATTACAACAATATTACAGAAAATATATAGATGACGAAGCTCATAATTTGAGGTTTGTTCACCGGAGACGAAGCATGTGCAAAAGGTGACTGCAACTGGTAGAGGCAAAATGCACAAGAACTCTACTTGGCCATGCATCCTTTGTTGGGCTTGTCCTGTCAGAAAATTACCATCATGAATGTAACAACACCAACATGGTCAAACTAAGGATACTAATTGAAGGCAATAATTATCAAGAATGGAAAAACATTACTTGGTTAGACACCTTTAACAAAGTTTGAAAACATTTCTACAGGACAACGAACATGTTAATCAAATGTGGCAAAACATTGTGAAATAACAGAACCAAAGCATAGGTTTTTTTTTGTCTTGTATGAAAGGAAGTCTTGCAAGCCAAGGGTTCATAAAACAAATGAATGAATCGAACCATTATATCAGGTAAAAGAACTTTGCAAGTACCAGGTAGGTAGTAGCAACAAGCTAAATCAGTGCCTGGTAAATAGTACTGAACTGAATCAACTGCAGCCAAGGAGTTTCTTTTAAGCACAATAGGAGTGCACCTATGGCAACGAATATTAAAAAGGGGTATCTATGTAAATTAGAAAAGAAGAACATATATAGGAAGAAGGGCATGTATGTAGTAGAGAAGAAATTTATACAACCACAAAGCATGACACGTAACAGAACTGTACAGATGTACTAAAAGATACAAAGAAAAGAATGACGCCTAACCTGGTGTGATCAACGGCAACTGCACCGCCATCACTCTGACCGTCGTCATCCCCAGCTCCTTTAGGCCAAGCCCAACGCGCCACCCTGGCTGGGAGCCTCAGCCTCCACGTCGATCTCAGAACTCCAAATCAGCTCAATCAGTGGTTCCGCAGAGGCACAGAGTGACTTGCAGAGGTATCAAGTGCTTCGTCTGACGGAGAGCAGAAGCTCTCGCTCAGGCGCGCGTTGCGGCGGATAAAACAGCGGCTTGCTGACAGTGATTATCAGCACCATGCGAATCTTTTCTGCAAAGAGCTAGCGCGCTGGGAAAAAGGTGAGGGGAGTCTCACTGCAAAGTGAAAGTAACTTTTTAGCAAGGCCACCGATCAATATTGATGCGCTGTTGGTTCCACAACTCCCCTACATACGTGGCCCGCTACTTTTTCACGAAGCTAACAATTCTAGTAGCCTGCGTTGGGCTTGCCCTTACTGGTGAATAGTTGCTTAGCAACTTTTTTGTTAGGGGAAGGGCGAGACCTTTTCTTTGTATTGCTTTTCTCTGTCTCTACAGAAGAATCCCCAGGTACATTTGCAGTGGTAGCTAAAGTCTTGTCCTACAACAGTATTGTTTCATGTTAACAACAAATATGGAAACCCTGGCCAATTAGTGTATCAAGCTATATTAAAGTGGAATATTTCTGTGCTTGCAAAACACACAACAGAAAGCAGCAGCAACTTCACTGTGATGTACCTTTCTAACTTCAGCAGGAAATAATCTAAAAAAAGCATCAAACTTCATAAATATCGCCAATGCAGCAGCACTAAACCATGGTGAAATCAGAATCTTGTACCAAATCGTGTTGAACTCACCTCTCCGATGTTAAATATTATCATCCAGATAAATTGAGCAGACAGATAAATCATCAATGATTCTCGTAGGCCATAGAATGCACAGATATTTATAGCTAGGGCCTTATTCGTGTCTAACTCATAAACTCGAAACAGGGCATCAAGAACCACAAAGCTAAATATCGTGTTCACCAAATCAGTAGCTTATTTCAATAATCAGGTGGTGGAAGCAACAGTATATGCTGTTGCAGAACTTTATTTGAAGTAAAACGTGAGTATTGCTGAACTTTGGCCAAAATATATAGATATTTCCCAACAACCTTATCTTAACACTAAGAAATATAAGAAATGTGATGGAATTATCACCGAGCAGGGCGTACCAATTCCATGAAGAAACAGAGCTCAATAACGTTTACTAAGCGTGGTTCCTATCTGACAACCACCTGCCAAAGCAATCGCGCCTCACTTGCTTTGTTCATCCCATCATCAACAGAATACATGCGGAAGCATCAACCTGCACGGGCATAGAAATCAATGAATCTGCCAGGATCACATGGGACGATGGCGTGATTCTTCATGCTTCTCAATTGTTTAATTCGTGATTATTCTCTGTTTCAACTTTCAATAAAGTGGCCATTCGTTGCTAGAACCAACAAAGAGCATAACTAATTCAGGGGTGCATTAATACAACACTAATGCTTAACAATGATCCGATAAATCCTGGATAGAACGGATTAACTCTTTTATATCCTTGTTTTAGGTTAGCTTTTCGTATCATTTTCGTGTAGTACGCAGTCTACTAAACAATTATGAGAGAAATTGATCTGTAATCAAGAGAGACAGATAAAATGCTGTGAGATCTGAGATCTGCTACACGCACCTGAATAGCCGAAGATGAGGCCGCAGGAGGCGGCCATGAGGTTGGTCACCGGCACCGAGAACGTTACGATGCCACCGAGCTCGCTCGTGGGAGGGGGACGCCGGCGGAGCAGGGGCCACGGCGGCGGTTGAGGCAATCGGAGGGGAGGAGAAAGGGATGGGCGGCGGCGGCGGAGAGCAGGGAGTGGGCTTGCGGCGGGGAGAGAACCTCGTCCGTGCCGCTGAAGCCGCAGCCGCCGGCTGGATCCATCGAGCCATGTCCCAGTGGCCGCCGCGCGTCGAGACGGGCTCCGTTGCCTCTCGCCCCAAGGGATAGGCTTGCGCAGCTGCTCTTGCCCACGGCCGTGCGCTGGATCCGGCGCCGGCGGCCGCACCGTCACCTCCCTCGCCCTCACGCATTGTCGTCCCCCCGGACGTGCGCTTCGGCTCCGGCAGCCGTGCGAGCCTATGGCGGACGCTCGGCCCTGGCCCCACACCTGCGCCGGTGGGTTAGCCGCGACCCGTCACCGCGCCCGAGTGACAGAGTGGGAGGCATGGCTTCAAACCGCATCGCCGCGTCAGAGCTTGAGGCCGCGGCGGAACTGGATCCCGCAGGAGTGGGCGGGTGGAGGCGGCGGAGAAAGGGAGGGGCGGCGGTGGGGGAGGAGTGGTGGAGGCTGGCGGAGAAGAGGAGGAGAGGCAGAGAGCTGGGAGAGAGGGGGCGACGGCGCGGAGAAGAGGAGTTAGGGTTCGGGCTGCGGGGGGGGGGGGGGGGGGATTGAAAAATTGCCACGCGGGTGGTGTTTGTAAACATGACAGATTCTGTTCTTCGCGTTGAAATAAAATTTAATACAAGGGTCAATATGTAAAATATTTGAATGTGAATACTGTACGGGTTGGACGAGCTGTACCTATTTGTGATTATTAGAAAACCGGAGGGTTTTTTTGCAAAATAACCACCAGGCTCCCTTGCGCGCTCAGCGCTCGCTCGCAGGGCGAGCCACATCGACGCGCCGTACGCCTGAAACGCGGAGAGGCGAGGAAGAGCAAGCAGCTTTTAAGAAACCCCAATGGCTGGATTGGGACTTTTAGGATGTGCTTCATCAAAATTTGCAAAACTGTCACTGATTATGTTTGAAACTATTTAGATTGATAATAATTATCATCGTATTAATCATAGGAAGTACTTTGATATATGACAATTTAAACTAAGTTATGCCAATACAAAGAGGGACAAAATGATAGCAAAAATAATGTCTTGAATATCTTCAGCCCCCCTTAGGAATATATGATTTATAGAGGAATTTCGTAAAGCTTAAATAAGCTTAAATCCCGTGGAAAGATTTCCAATGTGGCCCTTTGGAACAAAAGATTGGCCATCCTAAAGTCCTCCAAAATTTATATGTAAATAGAATGTAACCCCAGTCATTTATTTTTTCCTATTCCTACGTTCCAAGGAGACACTAAAAGATGAAGCACAGAGGATACACAAAGATTTTCAGTAAACAGAATACCCTGGTAGTCTCATTTATTTCTGTTAATGATTATTTACAAAAAGCATACAGAAGCAAACACCACCACTATAAATTTGTGCAAGTACACTGACAGCGATGTCACCAAAAAAAAAAAAAGAAAAGGAGGATACCTTGGTGATCTCATTTGTTCTGATTGGTGATTACTTACAAATACTTCATGTGTTGAAGTTCAATAAGACTTCTACTTGAAATCAGAAAGCCTTTCTCTGATGATATCCTTTGCATCAGCAACCAGCCTTTGGACAACTTCGACAGCTGGTATGATCTCCGTGATTAGCCCAACACCCTGACCCGCATACATGACCATGCTACCGATATCAGCTGTCGCAGTCGCATTTGGAGCAGCACCAGCAAACCTACGAATATCATTGTGCTGCAACCAGAAATTTCTGTTAAGTTGCTATTCTTTTTTTGAGATACATATAGTACAAAACAGGCAAAAGTTTTCAACGGCAGGTTTACTGAGATCCATCATGTGCAAACTTCATAATGTATAAAATTCCAGCTTCCACTAAACCCTTTTGGTGTAAAGGAAAGCAAAAGATTAAATACAACACCCAATAGTTAGTTGAAAGAATGGAAACTAATCCAAGCTGAGATACCACATATTCAGATGGATGTAAAATGGTTTTATGGTTTTACCACCGAGCTGCAACTGTTGATTTGAACTGACTGTAGATGTCCAGTACTAGAAAACAACATTGTAAGCTACCATTCGATAGAAAGCAATGTAGCTAAATGCCAGAGCTCCAAATCCAAATTCTTATTGGTGGTGTCTTGCAAAAGGTATCAGTTCTACCAGCAAAACAACTTGTTCTATGCTTTGTTTTTCCTTATAAGTGCTGAATTCCACACCTTTTTGCATGATTCTATCAAGAAAACAAGCTAGACCTATGGACAAACAACTTGACGAGCCCAACTACATGGCTTATGCATTTTGTTTGCAACAAAACTACTAAAGGTTCTAACATCCTAACTTTCAGTGTGATCTAGTTCTATTACTACTGTAACCTGTATACACAAAACGAGTGAAAATAATTCAGGACAAATAAAATAACCAAATACATTGTCATTGTGTTAGCTGGTGTCCCCAGTTTTGATGTGGAACCCAAAACAATATATGCCTTCTAGAAAATCCTTTCTCATAAAAAAAATATTCAAATACATACCACGCCATGGATGATAGACTGCCCGATGATGGGTTGATTTTCCTCTGTTTCCTGATTTGGGAGATTCTTCCAGACAGAATAGAATGGTGTTTCCAGGACACGTTGTGGAGCATAAGACCATCTAGCACGCCCGAACACATTTGTATAGTCTGTGTGACTTATCTCGATTAGCTTTTCCTTATAAGTAGGATGAGCAGAGCTTTCCTCGGTAGCCAGGAACCTGAATGTTTAATGAACGATTTGATGTGAGCATAAAAACTATGCAAACTTCTGATTTGACACATCCCCGTATAGAAACACAGAAGACCAAGAGAATACCTTGTTCCTAAGCAAACACCTTGAGCACCAAGTGCCAATGCGGCAACATAGCCACGGCCGTTTACGATTCCCCCAGCAGCGATAACTAGAATGCCAGCATCCGAAACAAGATCTACTACTCTTGGTAACAGTGAAAATAGTCCTTCCTATTTTTACAAAAAGAAGCTGATTGATACAACATTCATGAAAAAAGACAATTAAACGACACAACTATGAGTGCATGTTATGCTACTATAGATGAGACAGTACAAGGGGCCTTGCGCTGAATCAAGCCTGCACACATCACTTCTACTGAAATATGCGTAGGTAGAGAAATGCTACTCTGCATTCCGCATGAAAGCAATTCATAGCCTCATTACTGGACACGATTGGGGCCGTATGCTTACTGAAAGACATTTCAACAAAGTTGAAAGGATAAACCAGCTGGGAATACTGATTTACATTTACCTTACCAATTACATGACCCCCTGCTTCACATCCCTGAACAATGATTCCATCTACACCAGCTTCTTTAGCTTTCGCTGCCTCCTCAAGGCTACCGACCTGTTCAGATATCAACGGAAAGTCTAAGTTCAAGAAGCAATCCATCAAAACAATGTCAAGAATTTAGACGAACTCGACTTATCATATCAGCATCACCAAGCAACAAATACCACTCTATGGTCTCTAACAAAAACCAAAGCTTACTGGTTGTTAGCAATGAAATTTACCCTACAAAATATTGCCAAAACTTGGCACAGCCTAGTCTGATCGTCAAATCGGTTGCTCAATATTGGACATTTTTTTGGTTAGAAAATTATTACAAAGTTAACAACATGAGAAGCTTCCCAAATTTCAACAACCAACCCTTGCAGTAAAGGCCTTACCAGTTACCAGTTACCACAGATCATCAGGTCAAGTGGTAGACTGGTAGTGGCTACTGTGGATTCAAACATTTCCGTAGAATTTGTTGATCAGGACATTCATTTTATTTATAAGAGAATCGCATCAGTCAAACTTAATAACATGTAAAGTATGTGATCAAGCGCAAAGGGTTTTCATTTCGTAGAAGAAATCATGTTTGCATTTCAAATATAATCAGCCCATTCTTGATTTGAGAAATGGGGATTTTCGCTACAAACTAGACATGAATACACGATAGCATGATGACTCCTTTCCAAAACATGAAGACAAGCCAGCTTAATTTGCAAAGTTTTCCTATGATATTAGGTCTCCTTGTATTATTACTTGCAGTTTGAGGCATTAACTTCTGCTACTGTGTGCCTTGAACATTTTAATTGGACAATCCAATGCTAACCCCGTGCTCCATTGTAACAAACACTTGCATTGTAACAAACCTGATGCAAGATCTTGACGCCGGCGCGGTGAGCCTCCTCGACCCGCTCCCTTGGGAACTCACCCCAGTACACCTGCAGCACGACAAGCTTCTCCTCCAGCACGACCCTCAGGTTCTCATCGTACGGGAAGGGTAGCACAATGGCCGCCCCGAACGGCCTCGACGTCAGGCTCCTCGTCTTCCGTATCAGCTCCCTCACGTACTCCGGCGCAGGCTGCCGACAGCAACGTAGCCAGTGATCAGCCGAGACAACAGAGGAAATGTATAGCGAATTAGTAAAGAGAACGGGGAGGAGGCGGTCTGTTAGGATCACATCTTATATGGGCTTTGTACTGGGCTCGTATTTGTTTTGGGCCTGTGTGCCTTGGTTTCTTTTGGGCTCAGCCTGTGTACTATCTTGTGTCTACATATACCTGGAGAGGCAGAGAGAGGGGGACATCGATTATCATGTATTGAGACTGTGCTTCTTCTTTCTGAAGGAAACTTCCTCCGTTCCTCTTTGCTTCTTCCTGCTGCCTCTGAGTTCCCAGATTCCCCAATTTCTATTGCTCCCTTCTCCAATTTCCCATTCTCGTGCTGCCTTTCCTCTTCGATTCTTCTATTCCCTTTCTCCCCGTTACTGGTTGTTAACAAGTGGTATCAGAGCAATCGTGGCCGATTCCTTCTTCTGCGATTCTGGTTTGGTTCTTCTACCCCAGTCCGATTTCCCCGTGAGATTTGGTTCCTCCACCACTTTTCCTCATCCAACGCCGCCATGTCTCCTGACACCCAGCTGATCCTCGATGCCATGAACAAGCTCTTCGACAAGGTCGAGGCAAGGTGGGATGCGAGGTGGGCCAAGATGGACGCCGGGTGGGAGGCTTCCAGGGGCGTCCTCGTTCCGGCCCAGTCCGCTGCCGGTGGAGCCGAGGCAGTCGCCGACAACCCGGGCGACCTCGTCGACAGAGGCGACGTCACCGGCGAGAACCACTTCGAGGCCCCCGTCGTCGCCGACACCTGGGGTGGGCTGTTCGAGCAGCCTACCCACGTGCGGGAGGAGCACGACCCCGACGTGGCCGCCTGCATCGCGCCCGTGCACGCCTGCGTCACGCCGGTGCCCGAAAGCTGCCTCACCTCCACCAACGAGGACGACACCACCAGCACCCCGCCCACAAGGTGCTCGACGGATTGTCTCAGCCACGACATCGTTGTGCTGAAGCCCATCTGTGTTGTGCCGACTTCCACCCTCAACAACTCGCCCTCAAGGTGTTCAATGCAAGTTCACAGCAGTGAAACAGCGGTAATGACCCTACCAGCCTCTGCTTACTGTCCGCTTCACATTACCATGGACATTTCTGAGTACATATCCACATGGTACATATCCATCGATTCATATGCTTCCTTGCGTGGTATTGTTCTGTTGCATTTTGCCACTAAAGTTCATGAGGGTTCTGAGGTATTGGTAGGGATGACCAGTCAATGTCTATTGATGCCATGGCTATTATCTGCTTATGTGTTGGACATAGGACTCTGGCCACCCCCTCTGCAGAACAAGAATATATTGCTCAGTGACACTATTCAGTCGTATCTCAGTTTAGGCTTGTCATTTTGTTATGGTCAGGATGTTGTTAAGCAAAGGCCACCATGGCCTCCTCCTTTGCCCTGCTGTCAGAATTTTTCCACTGATACAATGGTTTGTTGCCTTAAGATCATGGCAGTACTTTATTTGTGGTTTGGGTGATGGGCAGCTAAGGCAACCGTGGCCGCCACCTATACAATGGTTTATGCAGGATGCTGGTAATCCACTCAGACCAATACCATGGCCATATTTTGGTTATTTTGCTGATCATTGGGCTGTCCTATGGATCCCTTGTAAATTTCCTTGGTTATTAGTTGGTTCAGTTGGTGGGTTGCTTCATGATAAGGGGAGATTGTTCAATTCCTGGGCAGTACCATCTCTTGTTGCTATGCAAACTGCTATGACAGAAGTTTATTGGCTATTATTTACTTACCATCATGAGCAAGTTCAGTCATGCAAGGAGAATTGCCAATGGTTAGTGTCTGGTTTCCTTAAGCAGCCTTACTGCAATGTCTGTTGTGGTCGGACTGCTGCGCAGCATATGCAACCTTGGCCACCACCTGCGATGTGTGAGTTGCAAGTTGATGGTGTTCATGTTAGGCCTCTGGCTTGGCTGCTCTACAATGTCCTTACAATGGTAGTTTATTGGGCAAAAGTACTTTGGGGAGATGTGCCGCAATGTTTGCAGTTTCTGGTACATCAAGTGTCTAGCATTGTAGCTGTCCAGCATCTGTTCTTATGGGACCCAGGTGAAGAATTCAGATTGTCGATCAAGCAATACTTAGCTCAGTTCTGGAATTTGTCGCCGAATTTGCTACAACATACTCCCTCTGTCCCAAAAAGAAGGGTGTTTTGGGTTTCAAATTTTGTCCCACAAAGAAAGGTGTTTTCGCTTTCCAATGCAACTCCTATCTCTATCTCTCTCCTCCTCTACCCCTCCTCGTTTTCTGTGCGTTCTCTACTTTTTACCCTTCCTTAATTCCCGTGTCCAACTCCTAAAACACCTCTCTTTTTGGACGGAGGGAATAATGTTTATCATGGCTGCAACGACATTACAATACACATGGCAATCAAGGTGATCCTTCCCATGTCTGATGGGTTCTTGTCTGTAATTTCAATTGCTTGGAATATGCAACATGCTTGGTTAGGATGGGAGCTAATACCAGAGTTAAAGCAGCCCACTGGTGATTTTTATATGCTTGATTTATGCATATTGCTGATTCTACAAAACCTGGGGCAGTGTTGGAATTCAATAGCTTTAACTGAAGCTAACTTGGATACTGAAGTGTATAATTGGCCACTACTTGCATATGGACGAGTCATGATTCTGATTCAGGCTGTTGGCAAGGGAATTATGGCTACGGTACAGTTCTGTATCCATTCCTTTGATGGCATGAAAGATCAAGTGTATTTTGTGATGCCTACATTACCAGTAAGATATACTACAAGTTGGGGCTATCTCTTGAGGTGTAGAAACTCATTCGAATTTTGTGGTGATGAGGATGACATACAACATGTCCTTTGGGATCCTGGTGGTTCAGAATTATACATCCAGCTACTCCAAAAACATTCTGATGGTTCATGGTGTCATATGCCTTATGCTAAACTCTGCTGGTCCTCTATGAGCTTTGGTTGGACCCAATTGCAAGTGACTGAAAGGTTCTACCCAGGTTTGATTGCCGCATTTATGTTCAGAGTGCAAGGGCTTCTGCTAGCTGCTTCTTATTATGTGGTGATCAAGATCAACAATGTGATAATCATCAGGTACCTTCAAGCACCATGGGATCCTGGAGGCGTCATTATTTCATATCGGCTTGGGGGCAAGCCGATTTTTAAGAATGGGGGAATGTTAGGATCACATCTTATATGAGCTTTGTACTGGGCTCGTATTTGTTTTGGGCCTGTGTGCCTTGGTTTCTTTTGCGCTCAGCCTGTGTACTATCTTGTGTCTACATATACCTGGACAGGCAGAGAGAGGGGGACATCGATTATCATGTATTGAGATTGTGCTTCTTCTTTCTGAAGGAAACCTCCTCCGTTCCTCTTTGCTTCTTCCTGCTGCCTCTGAGTTCCCAGATTTCCCAATTTCTATTGCTCCCTTCTCCAATTTCCCATTCTCGTGCTGCCTTTCCTCTTCGATTCTTCTATTCCCTTTCTCCCCGTTACTGGTTGTTAACACGGTCCCGCACAAAGTCCGGGAGGCGGATAAGACCGATGGCGCCGGCGTTGGCGACGGCGGCGGCGAGCTCGGGGCCCGAGATGTCGGGGCCGAGCGGCGCCTGCACGATGCCGTAGTCGAAGCCCAGGATGCCCCTCCACCCAGACCCCATCGAGTAGCGAGTTCACAGCTCACAGCTGCCGATCACTGATGGCCGCTAGAACCAGGCTGGGAGATGGTTGGATGCGTTGGTGGCGGCGAGCCGGCGAGTGGTTGGGGAGGGTTAAAGTTAGGCGGGGCGCGGGCTCAGGGGACCCCGCGCGGCGGGGACAGGTCGCTGTAGCTCCCCGGGCGACAACGAGCCCAGCGGCGACGGAAGCTGCGGCCTCGGCATCATGGAGTACGACACGGCTGCAGCGGAGTAGCGATGGTGACACTTGTAGATAAGCCAAATGCAGCAATTGCGCCATCATAGCGATTGAGCAAAATCATACAAGAAAACGATAATGCAAAGTACTCTTCAGATTTAGTTTAACAACGCACTGGAACTTGAAAAGCATAGCGACAATGCAAGAGACCTTTCAGGTCTATGTGAAGGCTCATATACAAACATAATTCAGGGAGTCTTTCATCATTAGGATTTTGGCAGGCAGAATACCTTGGTAGACTCATTTATTTTCAACAGTTGTTATTTACAAATAGCAGACAGAAGCAAACATGGTGGTCCCAGTTGTTCTGATTAATGACTACTTACAAATACTTCATGCTTCATAGATACAGCTTACAGAGTTTGCAGTTCAGGAAGATTTTACTTCAAATCAGAAAGCCTTTCTCTGACGACACCCTTAGCTTCAGCGACAAGCCTTTTGACAACTTCACCAGCTGGTATGATCTCCTTGATCAGCCCAACACCCTGGCCCGCATACATGGCCATGCTGCCGATATCACCTGTTGCTGTGGCGTTTGGAACAGTACCGGCAAACCGATGAATATCCTTGCCCTGCAGTCAGGAATTGTTGGTCAGTTGTTGTACAATTGAAGCTGCAATAAGTTGTACGCCAAACTATTCTGGTAATTATGTACAAATTTCATAACATATCAAATGTTTGGCTTCCATAATAGAAACTTTTGGTTCAAAGAGGCAAACAGATAAATACTATTATGATTCATGAGGCTATAAGCCAACGATTAGTTGAAAGAATGGTAATAATCCAAACTGAGAATGAGCCAACGATTAGTTAAAAGAATGCTAATAGTCCAAACTGAGATACCATGAATCCGCAATTCCAGATGTAATAGGTTTTACAAAACAACTATCGATGTAACCATGTAGGATTTGTTCCTTAGAAGAAAAAAAGAATCCGAAGTAGGATTCCATAAACTAGGTTAACCATCTTAAATCTAGTTGCAAATTCCGGTTCTTTATACTGGATGCAAAAGAGAACTCCTACACTTGTATTTGGGCTTCTGCACTCTGAATTGGAGGAAACCTTTTTTACGCCCCAAGTGTTCCACTGTGTTTTCTTTCCCTTTGGAGCACTGATTTTCATATCATTTTTGTATGATTGATCCTACGGAAAGACCAGCTAGCTAGAGGTAACAGTAAAAAAAAACTTCATGGTTCGAACTACATGGCTCGTGTTTCTCGTTTGCAACTAGAGTACTCAGATTCTAATGTTCAGCGTGCTCTAGTTCTTTTACTACTCTCACTGATTCAAGATACTTGTCAACAACATGAACTGGCCAACAATATCTATGGGAACATGACATTCACATGAAGATAATTAAATATTTTAAAAGCACTTTTCATGATGGGCAGTCTATGTAATTCTCTATACATTGCTGGTCGAAGTTAAAAAAAAAAGTGTGACCAGCAGGAATCTTCAAACGGCATATGTTTTGAATCAGAGGGAGTATTTAAGTGTGCAAATAATTTGAATAATTAGCCTAAAGTGGTATATGAAAGACGGATACTTCTAAATTCAGGATGAGAGAGCAAATTCAGGAGATCAAATATCCAGATACATACCACGCCATGGATAATAGAGTGGCCTATGATGGGTTGACTTTCCTCTGTTTCCTGATCTGAAAGATTACTCTTCCATCCAGCATAGAAGGGTGTTTCCAGAACACGTTGCGGAGCATCAGGCCATCTAGCACGTCCAAACACATTTGTATAGTCTGTGCAACTCATCTCAATAAGCTTTTGCTTATAAATAGGATGCGCAAAGCTTTCCTCGGTAGCCACGAACCTGAATATTCAAGGATCATTGTAATGTGAGTATAATACTATGGAAATACAAACGAAAGGCTCTGTTTTGAATATGTCCTCAGATAAATGGACAAGAGGTCGAGAGAATACCTTGTTCCTAAACAAATGCCCTGAGCACCAAGTGCCAATGCAGCAACATAACCACGCCCATCTACGATTCCCCCAGCAGCAATAACTGGAATGCCAGAATCCGAAACAAGATCTACCACTCTTGGCAACAGTGGAAACAGCCCTTCCTGTTTTTTTTTTTTTCAAATTGAAGCTAATTGAGAGAGCATTCATGAAAAATACAGTTAAAAGGACACAAGCTATAAATGCATGTTATGCTTCTAGAGATGAAACCATACAGGGGCCCAAAGCTGAATCTAGCCTTTCATATACCACTTTAGCTGAAATATGCGTAGCAGCAGAAAATGGTGCTCTGCATTGCTAATGAAAGAAATTTATAGCACGATGGAGATTATATATGCACAAATGACTGTATAGGTTTACAGGTGGTGTGTTACTGTGTTTCTTGAAAGATTTCCCAATGGCATTGCAACAAAGTTGAATCTAGAAAACCAGCAAGGAATACTTGTTTACCTGACCAATTACATGACCCCCTGCTTCACGCCCCTGAACAATTATTCCATCAACACCAGCTTCTTTAGCTTTTGCTGCCTCCTCAAGGCTGCCAACCTGTTCAGATATTGACCGAAAGTCTAAGCTCACGAAGCAATCATTCAAAAAAATGTCAAATAATTACACGAACTGGAGTTCCCATGCCACCATCACCAAATAGCATTAACTTCCGTGGTATAAAAAACCCCGGGAAGTTACTGGTTACTGAAAAAAATCGACTTAGCAAACATTGCCAAAAAAATTGCAAGGCTTAGTCTGATCGTCAAATTGGTTGCCCAGTATCGGATGCCTTTTGGCAATAAAATGGATACAAAGTAAACAGCACTAGAAGCTTGCCAAAGTTTAACAGCTAGCAACAAAGCAATAAAGTCATAACGACAGATCATTGGATCATGTGGTAATGTATACTGTGCATCTAGGCATGTCGCATTGAAGTTGACTTTTATGTTCCCTATTAATCAGGATTATTTATATGACAAAACAATCAGATCAACTAACTTAAATAACTTGTAAATATCTTATTCTTTTTAATTTGCTAAGTTAATTGACGTCCATTTCTTAGAAGACTTAAGTGATATTGAATCATGTGTACATTTCAAATATAATCAGGTCTTTCTTCACTGTGAAATGAGAATTTTCAGTACAAATTAGCAATGATGGCATGATCACTCGTTTACAAAGCATGAAGACAAGACTGGTTAATTTGTAAAGGTCAATTTGTCTACTATATCATCATTTGCAGTTTGGTGCATTTAACTTTTTCTGCTGACTACCGTGTGCTTTGAACATTTTCCTTAGACAATCCAGTGACCAGTGCTAACTCTGAACCCAATTCCATGAGTCATTGGACTCTGCCGTGCAGACAGCCTAACCACAGACAAGCACTATCCTATTTAAGTATTTACTACTCAATCACTCTGTCTCCATTTTGCATTGCCTCTACCACCCATACGAATTTCTAAACAGCAAATCGGCAACTAGCACCACCAGCATATCAAGTTCTGGAAATTGGAATTATAATGTTGGAATAAGAAGTGAGGATGTATTTTCCCATGGATGAAATTCTAACGAACAATTGCATAACAGTAGTTAAATAAGGAAACTAGCGTTATTAACCGTACTGCAAGTCTGCAACTAGTAATGGCACGCACCTGATGCAAGACCTTGACGCCGGCGCGGTGCGCCTCCTCGACCCGCTCTCTCGGGAACTCCCCCCAGTACACCTGCAGCACGGCGAGCTTCTCCTCCAGTACGACCCTCATGTTCTCCTCGTGCGGGAACGCCAGCACAATGGCCGCCCCGAACGGCCTCGACGTCAGGCTCCTCGTCTTCCGAATCAGCTCCCTGACGCGATCCGGCGACGGCTGCAGTCACGAAAGTAAGAATCGGTCCGCCGAGACAGCGCAGAAAACGAAACTAATTGAAGAGCGCGGAGAGGAGGCGGTCGGCGGTGGGTACCCAGTCGGGGAGGCGGAGGAGGCCGATGGCGCCCGCGTCGGCGACGGCGGCGGCGAGCTCGGGGCCCGAGATGTCCGGGCCGAGCGGCGCCTGCACGATGCCGTAGTCGAACCCCAGGATGCCCCTCCACCCGGACGCCATCTAGCAGCGTGGAGCGCACTTCGGAGTGGGATAGAGTTGACACCTGACAGCCGTCGATCCCGGCGCCGCGTGTTTGAAGCTCCGTGATGACTGGAGGAGGAGGTGGGGGGAAGGTTTAAGTAGGCCCGGTCGGGCCCGGCGGTAGGTCGCTGTAGAGCTTCTCCGTGCGACGACGAGCCGCACGGCGACGGAAGCTGCGGCCGCGGGGGAAGTCCGTCCACGCCGCCCGGCGTCATGGAGGACGTCACGGTCACGGCGGCTCGGTGCGCCGCCCCTATGGGGGGGATACGTGGCGAGTCGGAAATGGGGGCAGCCGGGCAAGGTTTTGCTTAGAGGAAAATAGGAAATGTTTGTCTCGTGAATCTTACTTGTCTCCCTATTGGATTCGTTAAAGAATTCGAAGACTGCTAATTCAAAGTGGATTTCGTTTCCGCCTTGACGCAATGACGCCGATCCTCCGCAGCAGCGCTGATCCGTTTCCACTTTCCAGGGAACTCACCCGTTTGGAGTTTCTGTATCACTGCTAGCTGAAAATTTGTGGCACGTGAAATCCAATTGAAATTCAACAAAGATACCTTGAGGTCATCACTTCACGGGGTTAGTCTGCTACGCCCTTCACCTTAAATATAAGAGTTTGAATGTTTAATTTGGGTGGGGGGGGAGACCGAAATGTCAGTCTTGTTCACTAGAGCTAGCAAGATGGCCCGTACAATTTACGTGGGTAGCTAGTATTTACAAACTAATATTGGTTTTTTTAAATGTAAATAAATATTTTGCTTAGTAATGTCGTCGTAATTGTTTTCTTCTACATGAGCAAAATTTAAAATATTAATCACACCAAGATCAAGATATCATCTATGTTTTTTCATCATCATGTTCTGCAACACATTCTTTTTAACCATATATTTTTATATTTACTAAACATAATATTATTTTTTAACACATGTTTGTTTGAGAATTTTTGTTGTGATAATAATTTGTTCGTAAACTTCTAAAAGAAGATCTAGAGGAGTGTCCACAAAATATAATTATAATTGAATTTTGAGTTTTTGTCTACACAATAGTGTTGCAACATCCTCTTTTGCTCTTATCTAATTCAAGTCTCTCTTTTTCTCTGATATCCTATCACCCGTCGCTATAGCTCTTTGCATGCATGCTCTTCTTGCCTTACAATAGGTACCCATTTTCTCATCACGAATTATGTGTTGGGGCCAACAAATTCACTTTCATGCTAGCCAAATTTGAGGCGCCGATGCATGATCCCAACTCCTCCTCCAGTCATCACGGAGCTCCGGCTGGGTTTGAGGTGATCCCTCATGATCCCAACTCCCCACCCCTGGTGCTGTCATCCTACATCGTTGGATGCATGGACTGCGTCAATGAGGACCTTGCCATCCTCCATCTGGTGCCGGAGGTGCGAAAGGAGGACTTCGATCCAATGGCGGCTGAGCTCAAAGACTTCTTCATCCACAAGTTCGGCATCAGGCTCAGGGAGGTACAACCTTGTGCTATTGGAGATGCTTATGTTAGATTCAGTAGCCCTGTTGAGCGTGAGAGGTTCCTAGATAGAATCATTCAGTTCGGGCCGGAGTATCAGATGTACTTTGCCAAGCATGATGAGGGGAAAAAATGCTAGATTCCAGGACATGGATAGGGAAGCTTGGGTGATGCTGATGGCTTTTCCTACTGATGCTCGTACCAACACTGCTGTCTCCAAGGCTGTCTCTGGTTTTGGCCTGCTCCGCTACTGGCACGACACCACGAATGTGGCCAGAGTTGTAGCCAAGGTGAATCTACATGATGATGCAAAAATTCCTCATGGAGTCATTGTCTCTGCTGGTGTTCCACCGAAATCGAGATCTTGGGTGTGTCCAGTCTTTGCTCTCAAGAAGAAGGGTGTCACCATGCTCTCTGATCAGGGACCAATCACTCCCAATGGACCTCTGTTTCCCCTGCCTCCGCTTGCTAATGGATGGAAAGGTGCCAATCTGGCTGGATTTGATCCAGCATCAGGTGGAGATTCATCAGTTGGGCAACAGAATTCTACCCAGGAAGATGTCCCTATGGCTGATGATGGGGCCAAAGAGATGGGCTCTGTTGAAGTTGGTCCTGCTTCTGATGACACACCTGCTCCTCCTGTGCCAGAGGTTGTTCCTGATGCTCCTGTTGCTGAGCCAGGTACTGTCTTAAGGGCGATCCCTCTGCAAATCATCCCCGCTGAGAATGTCAAGATCTCCAAACCTCAGGTGATGCAGTTTACAAACCCATTCATACCTATTCATCATCCTTTTAGACTGAATATCAGTACTTTTCTTTCGGCTATGGACTTTGACCTGGACAACACTATCATCCCATCTTATCTTGCTGATCATGACTCGCGTTTTTTCCTCGCATCTATTGCTATTGATCAGACTGAGGTGCCTGAGCGAGTCTTTGGCCCTATGAAGCCGTTGGTGCCTTACTCTGATGACGAGGAGGATGAGGATGATGATGATCTTCGTGAGATTCAGGGTCCCATTGCCACTGCTACTCCCAAGAAGAGGAGGTCTCGTTTGATGAAGGAACCGCTGGACAAAGACTTCAGGAGGCGCAGCAAGAGGCTTAACCCTGATGTCCAGGGCTTCCGCAACAGCGCCAGCAGGGAGGCAGCTAAAGACTATCCGAACTTCTACTCTGCTTCCTCTGCAGCAGAGTCCACCGCTCCCTCCCCACACCTGACTCTTGGTGTGGTTCGTGGGATTGCTGCTGGCTTTCTGCAGATGCAGCCTAGTGCTGTTTCTGCTATGGAGTTGGAGGTGCTTGATGAGTAGTTATGTGTAGTTGTCATGATCTTTTGAGGTGCTTGGGTTTTAGTCTCTATCTATCTTACCAGCTTTTGTCTAGCTCAGTATTGGCAAAACTTTGCATCTGTGCTGATGCCCTTGCTGTAATAATTTCTGCTACCTTTGAGTGTTGGCTAGTCACTCAACAGTTTGGTGTGCTGATGGGCAATGAATCATATCTATCGTTTGATGATTATCGTTGTGTTTACCTTTACCTCCCTGTGTTTGATGCCATACTAGATCTTTCTGGTTGCCGAGCTGTAGGCTGTGCTTCAGCTCTTCCTTTTGAATCTCCCAAATCTTTTTCCAATGAGTAACAACAATAGACCGATCAATATTTTGGTTTGGAACGTAAGGGGAATTAATTCCCAGGCTAAGTGGGATGCTTTGAGAGATAAGATTTCTGAAAGTGCAGCATCTATTGTCTGTCTGCAAGAAACCAAAAGAACTTCCTTTGATGCTGCCTATGTCAGGAAGTTTTGCCCTAGACATCTGAATCAGTTTGAATTTTCACCATCTGATGGGGCTTCAGGTGGACTCTTAATTATTTGGAATGCTAATCTTTACTCTGGTGCTCTAGTTAGCAAAAACTCTTACTCCATCACCATGAAGTTCACCTCTTGTTTGTCAGGACTTTCTTTCCACCTGTCTAATATTTATGGTCCTGCACATTCCCCTGATAAAGCTGCTTTCATTTACTGGCTGTACAACCTTGATACTACCAATCTGGATAATTGGATATTAGCAGGTGATTTTAACCTCATCAGGTTCCCTGAAAACAGAAACAAGCCTGGAGCAAATCTAAGAGACATGATGGATTTTAATGATCTCATCCAGCATTTGGACCTTGTGGATATCCCATTCCAGGGAAGGAGTTCCACTTGGAGTAACATGCAGGAAAATCCACTTTTGGAAAAGTTGGATTGGGTTTTCACATCTTCAGAATGGTTCCTTCAGTTCCCTGACACAACAGTGCAACCTCTAGGCAGGCCTATATCAGATCATTGTCCATATGTGGTCAAAGTTGGCACTTTTATTCCTAAATCCAACTTGTTTCGGTTCGAAAATTTTTGGACAGGGTTTCAGGATTTTTTACCTCTGGTACAGTTACACTGGAATACAACACCATATCATGCCAATGCAGCAATTACGTTGAACTGGAAATTTAAGCAAGTGAGAACTGCCCTGAGAAAGTGGAGTCGAGAGCTTTCTAAACTTAGCAGATTAATCCATAATTGTAACTATGTCTTGGCCATGGTGGATGGATTAGAAGAGCAGAGACCACTTGATCAATTAGAAAGGAATTTTAGGCTGGCAGTGAAGGAACATCTGAGTAAGCTATTGGAAGCTAAAAGAATCTATTGGAGGCAAAGAAATACTAATAGATGGGTGAAATTTGGGGATGAGAACACAGGTTTGTTTCAAGCCATGGCTACTTATTCATACAGAAAGAAGTACATCACAAGCTTAACTCTGCCAGATGGCACTTGTGTAACTGATCATGAGCAAAAAGCAGGAGCTCTATGGAATGCTTTTAAAGAAAGGTTGGGTGTTTCTTCTTACACTGGTTTACAATACAACTTAACAGAATTAATCCAGCCAGTATCTCTGCCTGAGCTGGACATCCCTTTCTCAGCAGATGAAATTAGTGCAGTCTTAAAAGACATGCCAGCTGACCATGCTCCTGGTCCTGATGGTTTCAATGGAGTTTTTATCAAGAAATGCTGGGATATCATTAAAGACGACTTCATCAGACTCTGTGATGCTTTTGCTTCAGGAGAGTTGGACATCTCCAGCATTAATGGATCATTGATCACTCTAATCCCCAAGAAAGATAATCCTGAGAATGTCAATGACTATAGGCCAATCTCCCTTCTGAACTATTCTCTCAAGTTCCTCACCAAGCTCTTGGCTAATAGGCTTCAACAGGTGATTCTTCAGGTAATCCACACCAACCAATATGGTTTCATTAAAGGGAGGACCATCCAAGACTGCTTGGCTTGGGCCTACCAGTTCCTGCATATCTGTCATAAATCAAAGAGACCAATTGTTATATTGAAGTTAGACTTTGAGAAAGCCTTTGACAAAGTGGAGCATGAAGTGATTTTGCAAATGTTGCAACACAAAGGTTTTTCAGATAAATGGGTTTCTTGGATGAGGTCCTTGCTTTCCTCTGGTTCATCTTCAGTACTCCTTAATGGAATACCAGGAAAACCATTCAAGTGCAAAAGAGGTGTTAGACAAGGGGACCCTCTTTCCCCCCTCCTATTTGTCTTGGCAGCAGATTTATTGCAATCTGTGATCAATAATGCTGCAAACAATCATCTTCTTAACCATCCCTTAGGGCCGAGTTTTGGTGGAGATTTTCCCATAATTCAGTATGCTGATGATACATTGCTCATACTTCCTGCCGAAATTCAAACCGTGGAGAATTTGAAGGTTATTTTGCACACCTTTGCAGCATCCACTGGCTTGAAAGTTAATTACAATAAGTCTTTTATTGTGCCAATAAATGTGGAGGATGATTTGATGACTTCTTTGGCCAACTCCCTGGGATGTCAGATTGGACAAATGCCCTTTACTTATCTCGGTCTCCCTCTTGGGACAACTAGACCAGCTGTGTCTGAATATTTGCCTATTTTGAATAGGATGGAGAAACACCTCATGGGGATCTCCAAGATGTTAACTTATGCTGGAAGGCTTATTTTGGTTAACTCTATTTATTCCTCAATGCCTACCTTTTACATTTGTACTATGAAGGTGCCTGTCGAAATTCTTGATTAGTTTGACAAATACAGAAAGCATTGCCTATGGAATGGTGGGGATATAACCAAGAAAGGGGGATGCTTAGTTGCTTGGAAAACTGCTTGTCTGAGTAAAGAGGAAGGTGGCTTGGGAATTATCAATCTCAGAAGGCAAAATACTGCACTCCTCCTGAAGTTCCTGGATAAGTTCTATAATAAGAAAGAACTACCTTGGGTCAGCTTAACCTGGAACTGTTTATACAAAAATGGTACACCTCCACATGCTAGGAAAAATATTGGCTATTTCTGGTGGAGAGACATTATGTCCTTATTCCAACAGTTTCAAATGATCTCCACATGCTCCATAAACAAAGGTGATACAGTTTTATTCTGGAAAGATTTACGGAATGGACTGATCCCACAATGGAAATACCCACAGCTTTTCTCATTTGCTTTCAAGGAGAATATCTCAGTTCACCAGTACCTCTCATCAGGACTGGACAGACTTTTTTGGAACCCTCTTTCACAGCAAGCTTCTGATCAGCAGGAGGAACTTCAATTCTTTCTGCTTAATCTGCCAATGGATGATTCATCAAATGATCTATGGTCGTATATTTGGGGGACTAATCTATTCTCTAGTAAACAAGCATACAAAGCTCTCAGTGGCACTATGCCAGCCTCACCCTTGTTTAAATGGCTATGGAAATCTAAGGTACAGAATAAGCACAAATTCTTCTTTTGGTTGCTTTTGAGGGACAGATTGAATAGAAGGAACTTACTCCGGAGAAAGAATAAGCACCTTGATGATTATAATTGCGCACAATGTGTGGAGCTTGTTGATGAGACAGTCCAGCATCTATTCTTTGGCTGCCCCTTTTCTGAAGCATGCTGGATTTTCCTGGGGATTCAATGGGATGTTAATCTTGCTCCCCTTGACATGATTGTTCAAGCTCGACAGCTTTTTGGTTCAGCCATTTTCAGAGAAATCTTGATTATTGCTGCTTGGTCAATTTGGAAGCATAGGAATGGTACAGTCTTTGATGGGGAGGCTACCTCTTTTGCTCGGTGGAAAAAGATCTTTTCGGATGAGCTACACTTGGTTCTGCTTAGGGCTAACCAAGGATTAGGTGATGCATTAAAATCGTGGATGAGTAATAACAGTTTGTGATTTTACCCGCATTTTTCCCCTTTCGGCCTTAGGCCTTGTAAATTGTACATATACATCCTTTATAATGTATAAAAAATGGTAGGGGCCTCCCCTGCCGGTTCGCTTCAAAAAAAAATTTGAGGCTGCTCTTTCTCTATATTTTTAACTTCTCATGTTGTGGACTCTGTCCCGAGTGTATGGGCCTATCTAGTTTTATTTCAGTGCTTATTTTGCAAGAGCGCAGGTAAAGGAGCATAGAAAAAGTTGACGGAGCTACTCTACTTTGGAGTTTTTTTAGCATAACTGAAAAAGTAGATTGCAGCATCTCTCTCTCCAAGAACCATCCGCTATGCCGCAACCTGAGGATGTGTCCCTAATGGCTTGTGTTGTCCCTTCTCATCGAACGCTACTTGCATCAAGCTATGGATCGGCATACATGCCAAACATCTATTTTGATGTTGTTTTCTTCTAGATCGCGTCACCATTATGACATGAGTGCATAATCATGTCATCTTACTTCTATCCTAAACTTTTCAGCTTTCTATGAGTCAAGGTGTCCACTTATCACAATTGTTAACAGAAAGACATCACTATCCCATTGTTTCTTATCGTAATTCATGGTGATCACCATGCCTCAGTGATAACGACAATTCTAGGCCATGTCATGGTGATACTCGACTTGGTAGTTGGATTGGGATCACACTGTGGCTTGACATGGCTGCACAAAATCGAGTTGGTTATTTTAGTTCCTAATTTAGTTGTTGTTCTCCTGAAAACCCTTGAAATGTTTTCTCCCATTCCAATCACATCAGTTTGCTGGTGCTTCTTCTATGCTTCTATCTTCTTGGCCACAATGGCATACACTTGTTACAGGACGCCAATAGCCATGGCAGCCATGCCACGTTGCCTGCAGGGTGGATCCATCGATAGTGTCAAAATACCACTTCTTCATGACCGCATCCACATCTTTTCACCTCCTTGGTTGTCTCTCTTTTTTATTACCATCTCTCCCTTGATGCATCTTTCTATCACCTCTGGATCAACAATGCATTGCAGTTTCTGACATGAATGAGTGGCCTTTGTTCTCCATATTGTAGCTCTGCCATGGCCATACTGGAAGCTGCTCTTCTCCCTTCAATCATCTAATCAACATGGTCTTGTGACTTTATAACTTATAAGTCACAGTCTTGTCATGGCCGGCAGAACCATTGTGGTGCCATAGACCAAGGATTGCATCGTCGACCATTGATCAATATGGTAAAATCAACATATTATCGAATAAGTATAAATCCAACTATTTATAGATTAGAATCTGTATAGTATCTTCTACACATTTATTTGTTTCCATCCAAAGAGTCTAGATTGATCCACAAGTAATTTAATCTAACAAAACGGTTACAATTTAAACCAACAAAGATCAACAGGCAGTTATCATAGCAATTTATAGTTTATTTTTCTTGTATACACTTTATTTAACTATTTAGTTTCCAATTTTTGTAGAAATTATTGGGTAGTTTTTTAAATCAAAATTTATATTTATTGCTTGTGAGTCTTTGAATTTATCCAGGACATTATATTATCATAAATTCCAATTATTTATATTTTTTATCTTTGTGAATTAATGCATGAATTTTTAGGTCCTCAAGTGAATCATGATGGCTAGAGATTTAATTATTTTTTAGTTGTATATATCATGTACTCTTTATTTAGCTATTATACTTCTCAATCCATATAGTAATTAGCTTTTAATTTACTTATTTATTATATTCCAAATTTATATGTATTTATTAGTTTTATTCCTATGTCTCATATCAGCATCCATGCATGTATTGTTGTGCTATCCTTAGCCCGTGTTTAGTTCCACAAAAAGGATGAAAAGTTTTCACTTAGAGAACCGTGTCAGTTAATTTCTTCTCTTTGTACACGCGGCCCAATGCATAAACTTTTCACCCTTTTCATCCCTTTTCACCCAACTAAACACACCCTAGGTTTTGGGGGATATACGACCAAGGGGATGGCTGCATATTTTTGTCTGTAGTCTGGCTCCAATTTCTCACCGCCCGTGGCATCGAAGGTTGTCAACAAACAACATCACTCATTTTGTGTACATTGTTTGTCATCTGCCTCTCTCTCCCAACCCAATTTCTTCTAGAATTGATATTTTTACCCTAACTAAATATATAATTGCACACACGCATTGTGTCTCCTTTGTCGTCATCTCTCCCAACCTAAATTCTTCTAGTGTTTAAGTATTTTGCAACCAAATCTCTCGCGGATTAAATGTCAAGGGTAGTGTGGCTGTTGTGCTAGTCATGGTGCTCCTTGGTGTGCTTATGTGTTATGGAGTTGCCTGCGATGACAATGGATGGCATGCTTCAACTCAAGTGAGATTGTTGTGCACGCTGGTAACCTCATCGTCGAGTGGCCGCCTTGCGGTTCTCATTAAATCAGGTCAGATTTGTCCGTAGTGCTATCCTCCTCACGTGTTCCTATGGCCGTAGCATCTGCTGGCTCACTATTGCCAGTGCCTATGGCCCTCTTTCAAGATAATTTTATCTTTAAATAATTCACAGAATAGCTTATATCTTCTAATGCTCAATGTTGCACGAAGTTGTATAAGATTTGTAGTGCAATGTATTTCCGATGTTCATGCACTCCAACACTTCCAGCATAAGGCATGTGCACCTCTGCTCTTCTATCTTGTAGCCATCAGCTACTCATTGAAGTCCATTGGGAGGAAGTATGATGTGCTAAGGGAATAAACTTTGTTGTAAAGTCAAAATTTAGCCAATATATAGGTTAGCTGGTTTGTTAACCCTAATTTCCTAGTTATATCATTTGCTAATATTTAGAAAGTATGTGATGGTGTTAGGCACAACAGGCTGGCAATATCTATCACCGCCACTGTTGATGATGTCCAAGTAATTTTTTTAGATGGTGAAATATCTGATTCTATGGCCAGGTTTGTTTAAGTGATCCCGATTAGAGAAGATGGATCAATATATGGGATTCCTTTATGGGAGCATATCAGGTGGAAACCAGAGTACCTGTACAAACATGCAAACTAATGATCAAGGCCACATGATTCCCATCTAATGGCTCTCTTTAAAGATGGCTTAGTTTTACACTTAAACCCTCACACCATTAACCTTTCTAATCTCGATTTTGCAAAACCCCCCTCCCCTAATCCCCTGCGCGGCTGCGCTGCGCCCCCTGTCCTGGACGACTCACGACGCGACGCCGAATCTCTCGACGCAGACGTCGGCGCCCTCGAACGCACGGACTCCGCCCTCCCGCGATCAGGTCCGCCGCCCCGACGTCCGTAGCCAGGCGCGTCCGTGACCAGGCCGCCCTCCGCGTGGACCTCCGCCGCCCGTCGAGACGCATGGGCATACCAGACGTCGATCGATCGATCTGACAGCAGGCCGTCGCGTCGTGCACGCCGTGCATGACTGCTAGCTGCATCACTGCATGGAGTAAGCTGTGTGTGCCTGCCTGTACATCCTGATAGGATTATCGATCAACCTCACCTATTACAGAGACATCGGGCTAAAGATGAGCGTGATTGCTCCATGATAAAAAAAAAATAAGCAGCAGACGGCAACATACAGGGCAAGTGTTGGCGCACAGATTACAGCAGCAGATCAAGAGTGCTCACCAGCGATATGGAATTACGGGAGTCGCGTGCGGTGGGTTCACGAGTCGCGTGCGGGGCGGCGGGCTGCTGCAGGCGTGCGAGCGGCGGACTGATGCAGACGTGCCGGCGGCGGGCTGCTGGAGGCGTGCGGCGTCGAGACGTGCGGGTGGGACGTGATCTGCGAACTCACGTTGCGTCGGGCGCCGGCGGAGCGACGTGCGGGCGTGGCTACGGACGTCGGGGCGGCGGACCTGATCGCGGGAGGGCAGACTCCATGCGTTAGAGGGCGGCGGCGGCTGCGTCGAGAGATTCGGCGTCACGTCATGAGTCGTCCAGGGCAGGGGGCACAGGGGATTAGTGGAGGGGTGTTTTGCAAAATCATCTCTAAAAAGAGCCATTAGATGAGAATCATGTGGCCTTGATCATCAGTTTGCAAGTTTGCACAGCCACCTTGGTTTGCACGGGATACGCTCCCTTCCTTTATATACTGAGTTTAAGTTTATTTGTGTCCGAAGAAGCAGTCATGGGATAGCAGACATTTTGTTCCACACATGTTCACGATGCGACCTTGCTTTATTTTTTTTATTTCTTTTGGGACTCTTTGGTTACACGGAAAAAACAAATGCTTTTACAAAGAGGGAATCCAAATCTAGTACGAATACCAATAGAAAATTACTTAGCTCAAAGATATAGTAAAGCCTTTTTTTACCCCGTGAACAAAATAAAAAAAAATTATTTCTTTTGTATGGATTTCTTTAGAATAATAACAATCGTTAGATCTTCATAAAATCCGATGGTCTAAATCCTTCTCTTTTTTAGATTAACGTGGAATTTTTCAGGCCCTCTCGATACATCTGGTGGTTCCTTTTGCTTCTCTTGTAATAAGATAATAGATTTTTCAGCGATCAGATGAATATGCAATGCTTGCTCAGCAGAGTCGGGGAAGGAACTCGAAATCATGTGCCCGATGCGGAGGAAGATTGGAGTGGGGAGAGACTTCAGATCGCTAGCCTGGGTGATAGTTTTACCTTTAAATTGATTATGCCTACCTTTTCTTTAAGAAATGATCATGTCTACCTACAAGTAATGAATTGATCATGTAGGTCTTGCCTTACCTTAGAGCATCTCCAAGAGTTTTCCAAAAAATTCTTCCTCAAAACTATCTATTGGGAGCTCTAGTAAAAAATTGTTTCCCCAAAATCATTTCATTCAACAGCAGTTCCCCAATAATAAACTCTTCAAAACCTTAAAACTGGCCATGTCAGCATTTGTGTGCTCGTTTGCCGCTACTGCCGCCGCCACCTGAAACACTCCGGCGTGGCCCTCCATAGCCTGACCTCGCCACTTCCGTTTTCTCTCGTCGCCTGCTCCGATTCGCTGCTGTGGGTGCAGCGCTGCTGCTGCATCTCTTGCTTCCCCGTGCGATGCCATAGTGTAGCATGCCGCGAGTTCAGGCTGTGCTCCTCGCTGCCGACGATGAAGCGGATAGCAGCTCTCCTCCCCGAGCTTACGCGCTGGTTGCTTTGTTCGTCGTCATGCTCTTACACTTCTATAGTTTTGTTATACTGAATCTCTTTGTATGGTACTCCCTCCGTTCCTAAATATAAGTCATTCTAACTTTTTTGGAGAGTCAAACTATTTTATCTTTGACCAAAATTATAGATATGACTTTAAAGATTTATGATACCGAATAGCTATACTATGAAAATATATCTAATGAAAAATCTAACGGTACTTATTTGATATCATAAATGTTAGTACTTTATTGTATAAATTTGGTCAAAGTTGAAAAAGTTTGACTCTTAAAGAAAGTTGGAATGACTTATATTTAGAAACGGAGAGAGTAACTCGAAGTATCAGTAATGGATAGAAGCACGGTGATGGGTGTAGCTAGCTTGTAGCTTGTTGGCAATGCCAACTTTTTTACTCAGCAAGCATATTGGATACGGTGGACAGAGTCCCCTTTGAGTCATTCGTCCGCTACTCTGATGTGCTGCAATTTCTGTTCTATTCATGCATCTGGTTTCCTTCGGCTCTGTATGCCGAGAACACCGCTGATGCCATAGCGAGCAGCATCTATGCTGAAGGTTCCGCCCATGACCGGACGACCGTCCATGCGGCGCTGCGGGGCGTGCTCGTGGTCACGCTCTGGGGCACCGCCGGCCACAAGCCTCTGCATCGGTATCTGAGGAGGTTGATGACCACCCCCCACGGGAAAGGATGTGGGGTCAGGGTGATTGGGGAAGAGCGCAGGCGTGTAAATTTACGGGGAGAGGAAGAATGGATGCGGGTAGGTGAATATTTAGGGGAAGTTTACGGGAACTGTTGGAGGCTATTTTTTTTTTCCTTTTCTCTCTAAATCTGGTTTTTAGGTTGTTTCAAGGGTTCTCTTGGAGTTGCTCTTAGTCCTCTGTAATACTATTATGGGATAATTTTTTATAACTTGGAAAATATGACTAAAACTGAATATATTAGTCCAAACATTAGTCTATAATTATGGCAATTAGGTGTGGGCTTAGCTGTTTAATTATAGGCATTTTGAATTTTTAGAGATTTACTCCTCTTCAAACGGTTGATATCTTGTTATCTATCAAACGCCCAAATTATACGAGAAATAGCATGGGGATACATTTCGGGTTATAGGGTTCTATTTGACGAGGCGGACTGACCACAGGGGAGGACCTGAGTGTCCAGTTGGCTTGATGGTAATGTAAGTTCTCAGTACCAAATGATGATGAAATCATTTGCATTCCTCTAGACACGGTGCCAGTTGGATGGTCATATTTTTAAGTACTTAAGCATTCATCAAATAATCTAATCGATCTCCACATCAACATAATGGTCGTGTAAATTTTTTCTTTCTTCTAGGCCATCATTGTGGACATAGATGATCCATTATTTTATAGAATATTCGTATAACAAAGGCACAGAAATAGAGAAAATTACAACATATATAAATTGTTGCTTCCCATCCATAATAAGCTATCGCAACGTGACATATCCCCTGTTGATCAGCCTAATATGCATCAGTAGTAACGTTTAATCCCTTTATAGGGCTTCGGGCGGAAGATGCTGATGTCCCTGTCGTTCACGTCCTGAAGCGGCCTCGCGTTCTTCTCATAGCCCTGCAGCAGGTAAGAAACAGAGCACGCAAGAAAGGGACCTGGTTATTAGTCAGGCTTACAAAAACCAAAACCAGCGTCTGAATATTTTTTTGGTCAGGCGTGCGGACTGCGGAAGTTAAACAAGTTAACGAGATACACTCACGTCGTCCACTGCATCCCTGAGAAGCTTCACCTGGTACTTGGCCACGGGGCGAACCTGCAGAAAGAAAGCACTTAGAAAGCTCGAGGACACAAAGAGCGACTGAGCGAGAGCTATCGCCTATCGGAGCGTTATTACCTTCTTGAAGACGGTCCAGACGACCCCCTCGGTGCAGGGCGGCGTGGTGAGGGAGCCCATGTAGCGGTAGTACACGCTGCCCGTGGCGCGCGCGAGGTTGGGATCCACCACCCCGGCGGGCACCTCCCTCTCATGCGTGTCCCTGATGCGCTCGATATTTCTCTCCAGCGTCTTGAGGAACGGGTCGGGGACGCTGCTGTTCTCGTACAGGACGCCGATCACCGCGGCCTTGTTCTCCGCGCTCTCGTGCACCAGGTGCAGCTCCATGTCGTACCTGCGCCCGTCGATGGTGTGCTCGCTGGGCGTGTGCCAGTGCAGCTGCTTGAGGTAGTACGCCGTGCCGTTGGTCGCCAGCCTCCCGGCGCTGCCGTTGAACCGCACCTGGATGTCGTGGCCGCGGTTGACGAGGGTGGCCTCGGTGGGGCGGTAGGAGTAGTTGAGGAAGCCGAGGGAGCGCACCAGCGTGGCGTTGTCGCGGGAGAGGTCGATGGGCGACTGCATCCGGCCGGCGCTGCAGCTCGCCCACGACGCGTTCAGCTCGGCCCACCGGTCCGGGCCGTTCGGCGATCCCGGGACGTAGCCGAACTTGCTCTCGTCGTCTGCCAGCTAACACATGCTCCAGTCAGATTTATTCAGATAGTATATGTGTACACTACTACGTACTCCCTACATGGACTGACGGGTCATATTGGTGCACGCATTGTGGGTGTGGGACATCGTCATAGAGAGACATGTGCATTAATTCGATCGAGGGAGCTCATCACTGGCCTGTTTCTTCCTGCGCCATGGCGCCCGGGACGCGGGCGGAAAGCAGGAGCAAAGCGGCGGCGACGAGTGCCCCGGCGGCGGGGTGGAGGTGGCGGCGATCTGGACCCATTATGCTGTTCTCTGTGGTCTTTGCAGCTAGGTCTGTTTGGGAGTTATTGGGACGAAGTTGGCAGCAGGGTAGGGGTATATATAAGGGGAAGACGGGCACAGGGCTCGCCGGGAAAGAAGAACTCTTTCGTCACCAGAAATGGAAGAGGCCGGCCGGCCGGCGGCGAACGCGCGCGTCAAAGAAACCTGCTGCTATACGGCGGCCGAGGACGACGAGCTCCATCTGCACGGTGCACGCACGCCGCAGGAAGTAAAAGCGTTCCTGCCGGTTACGCATTGCTCTCTCCGTCTCTCGCAGGCGTATCCATAATTCCATATATGGTCACACTGGATACGGAGATGGCGGGCGTACTACACGTACGGTACAGCTCGCGTTGCAGAGTCGTCGTCCTACAGAGACGACGCACGTGGATGCACGGATACGGATAGAGAGCCCCTGGTGGCCGTCGATCCATTGGAATTGGAGCATGCACGCTGCACGGCATCTGCACTACGGGAATCCCCAGAGTCGCCGAGTGTCCCAAACACTCGGCGAAGGCCCTTTTACACTCGGCAAACACTTTGCCGAGTGTTACACTCGGCAAAGAGCACACGGCAACTACCGACTCGGCAAATGGGCTCTTTGCCGAGTGTCCTTTTTCGGACACTCGGCGAAGGTTTGTCGTGTGTCTGGAACGACACTCGGCAAAGATTGTTTGAAAAAATAAAAAAAAAATAACAGCCGGCCAGGCCCTGCCTGCCGCCGCCGTCGGAAACACACGGCCACGCCTCCCTGGCCACGCCGGCCGCCCCGCGCCGCGCCTCCCTGGCCGTACGCCGGCCGCCCCCCGCACCGCGCCCCGGCGTTGACCGCCGCCCGAGCCAGCCGGATCTGAGAGAGGAGGAGAGGGAGCCGCTGGGCCGGCCTGCCCACGCCGCCGCTGGGGAAGGAGGTGGACGGGCCCGTCGAGGGAGAGGAGAGAGCGCCCGCCGCGCCGCCGCCGGGAGATGGAGCCGCGCCCGGCGCCGGGGAGAGGGAGCCGCGCCCCCGCCGTCGGGGACAGGGAGCCGCGCGCATCGGGGAGAGGGAGCCGCGCCTGCGCCGCCGTCGGGGGAGAGGGAGCCGCGCCCCGCCGCGCCAGACGCCCCGCAGCGCCGCCTCCCTCGCGCCGGGGCCATGGGCCCCCCGCGCGCCGGCTGCCCCGCGCAGGGGCCGGGCCGACCGTCCGCGCCGCCCCGCCCCGCCGGCCGTCCGTGCGGCCGCTGGAGCCGGCGCTCGAGGCCCCCGACGCCCAGCTCGGCGCCCAGCACGCCGCCGTCGCACCCGCCGGAGAGAGCAGAGAAGGAGAGAGAGAGAGGAGTGGGGAAGGAGAGCTTATCCTCTCGGGTGGGTCTCGGGTGGTAAGGGGAGAGAGAGACAGAGGCTGAGAGGTAGAAAGGGATCCAAGAGAAGAGGAATAGACCAATGAGAAAGCATCTTTTGAGGTCTTGGATCGATGACATGGCACCTTTGCCGAGTGTAAAATGGAACACTCGGCAAACATCATCTCTTTGCCGAGTGTCCAGTTAAAAAACACTCGGCAAAGACATAGTTACATAATTATCAAAATTTGACATAACTAAACAATTTTAAATAAAAAAGTTGTAAACTACAAACTTTTACATCTCATTGAGACCTACAATTTTTATATAGTAACTATTTACGTCTGAGACTATTTGAAAATTTTCAAAATTTGAAATTTAAAATCGGATAGCTTATAATGCTTTTTTAAAGTACTAAATAATCTCAAATAAAAAAGTTGTCAACTTCAAAGTTTTATATTTCATCGAGCTGTACAACTTTGGTATAAAGTTTTTTTTCGTTTGAAATCATATAAAAGAGTTTGTATTCTAAAAATACATTGTCTAACTCTCTTACATGGAATAACACATATACTTCTTCTGAGATATTTAAATTTTGTAAACATAATTATGATAAAATGTGTAAAATCTTCTCAACTTTTTATCATGGCCTTTATATATATGATAGCATCGCATCATGTCAAATCTCATGAATTTTAGACTTCATTTGCTTATTTAAAATTTAAAAAGCTCTCATCTTTGCCTAGTGTCAAAAAAATACACTCGGCAAAGAAGCTGTTTGCCGAGTGTATTTTGGTGACACTCGGCAAACAACTTATTTGCCGAGTGTCAAAACCTTTGCCGAGTGTCTTTTTTTTACACTCGGCAAAGGGCTTGTTTGCCGAGTGTCCGAAAAAAGACACTCGGCAAAGTTTTGACACTCGGCATCTACGGGTTTTCCCGTAGTGCTGGTGGGTACGTGTACACGTGCCTGGACTGGACCTTCTTCTTCAGATGGTCCTTTCGTGTCCCCCACGAAATTTCTTGCTGGGATACTGCACTAGGACGTACTTCGTACTTAGGACTTCTCTCATTTACATTACCCATTGCTGTGCAAGTTCAATTCACAAAGTGTACGTTTATTATGCTCATTTGTTGTATCCTTCTCTCTATGGATGAACAGTGTTGCTGCTGGCGTTCCTTGTCAAGTTGTCATTATCGAGGTTGTGGTTCCTCAGTCAACGGTACGTGTGGGCTACATAATGCTCGTGTAGCCAATGCAGCAACGTCGAGCTACAGGGTCGAAGCCAGCAGCTGCCTCATGTCCTCAACGCGTCATCCTCCCATATCGACATCGATGGCTGTACTGGCCGCTTCCGTCGTCCTTCGAAGTGCTCAATGGCGTCAGCAAAATCAGAGACCAGTATAGCCTGTTCACGTCATCACGAAGACAGGAAAAAATATGTTACTCAACGCATCCATTCAAAATTAGAGGTCACTTTAGATTTATCTTGAATCAAAATTCTTTTAACTTTAACCAGATTTATTAAAAATTCAACATCTACAACGTCAAAATAGTTTCTTTGGTATAATAGATTTATATAATAGAAAAATTAAAACGAAATGGTTGACATCCCTTGGGGACTTAATATTTAATTCGGTGTTCAGTTTGATTATACATAGTTTTCGGCCAATAATGTACCATGTTGATATGACACATGTATATATGCGGGGCAGAAGGATCCGGTTATCTTAGGGCCTGTTTAGTTGGGATGAAAAGAGTGAAAATGTGAAAACTTTTTGCATTAGGTCATATGCACAAATAGAAGAAATGAGCTGACACAGTTCTCTGGGTGAAAACTTTTTATGTTTTAGATGGAACTAAACATGCTCTTATGGGCGGGTATGGTGTCGTACAATGTCAGGTTGGAACGCTTCGAAATTCAATCCTACACGGACAAGTACGTACAACAGAGAGCAGAAGTAAGCGTGGGCGTGGCGTATAAACATCTCTTGCTCGATCTATGTCGCGTCGTCACTCATCACGGAGTACGCGAACACAATACCTTCTATCGGCAACATTGTTTATATTTTTTTTAAAGCAAGAGCTTCATATATTAAACTCAGAGGTACAAACAAACAATATTAATGTTCAAATATTCACGCACCGGAGTTACAACCCAAGACTCGCTCACACGTGCTACTTCTTCTTCATATCAGATGTTGTTCTCCCACCTCGTCACCCTACTGAGGCCTCGCTCTTCTGGCTCTGGCTACATGCTGCAGTAGGTGAACGACACGTGGGGCAACAAGCACAGTTTGGAATTCTGAGCTAGCATTTGAGGAATTCCATCATCAGCCAGGGAACGCATATCACGCATAGAAAATTAGGCATATAGTTATTATTATTGTCTATTTTTTCTTCTTCTTGATTTATGTAACTTTTTAGACATATGCATTGAATTTGAGCAACGTGACAAACTATAAATAATTAGAATGCTAATTTTGCCAAAGAAAATATCATGGAACAAGAAGGAATAGACCGTGTTAGAATCGGCGTAAATATACAAGAGCATATGACTTGGTGACATTATGTAGACAAATGTAGTAGATCTCATTATGTCTTTCTCATATATAATAAAAGTTGTCGGTCTTGGCTTTTGCGTTATCGATGACTACCGTTGCATTGGGGTTTGCTAGTAGTTTATTTTACAATTCACTTGCTGCTTGCTACGCATTTTTTCCTTGTGCTTGCTATTAGGAGGCGATGATAATACTAAAATTCTACGGTAATAGATGGGATGTTGCTTTGTGTTTGCCTAGCTCCCCCCCAAAAAAAAAAAAAAAAAAACCTCCCAATTCCGACACTGCTCGTTGCTACCTCCACCACCCCCCGCTGATGGCGTCACTTCTGCTACCGATCAAAGAAGCATGTTGCCCCAGAGGCAAACCCTGCTATCCTGGCCGGTGGCTCCTGCTGCCGACCCTCACCATCGTCTCACCCGCCAACCACTGTCGGGCAAACCGGCCGCTCCAAGCGTTTCTCTAAGGCACTGGGCAGCGGCGGCGGAAAGGTATGGCAGCGCTGGTGAGTGAGCGCTAGGGTTATGGAGGAAGAAGAAACATATTAGACGACTGTTACGGGCATCGCAATTTTACGGTCGACCGGTGGGCAGCTTCCCACCGGTCGATCTCCGACAGACCGTTTTGGGAAAGCGACGTAGAGTGGATCCATTCACTTTTCAGCTTCTCCGTTCGTCAGGCCTCCCACCCACCAGTTTTTGGAAAGCGACGTGGACGAGCGCTCCACGCCATTCTCTTTTCACGCGTTCTCTTTTGTGAAGCAAAAAAATCATTTGGGGCTATGGGCCCTCCCTCCTCTTTTCTTTTGTGATAAAAAATTAACAAAAATTGTTGCAAAAAATTTTGATAAATTTTTTTGAAAATTTTTCAACTTAAAGCTTTCAAGCAAGTTTTTCGGTAAAAATTTTGATAAACTTTTCAAATAAAGTTTTTAAGCAATTTTTTTGAAAAAAATCAAAGAAATTTTTTTGAAAAAATCAAAGAGAAATATTTTCAAAAAAATCGTAAAAATATTTTCAAAAAAAAGGCACATGCTGCCGCCGGCGAGGCCGCTATCGGAATGTTAAATTTGCGCTCGTCCGTTCCGGACGGTTGACGACCACGCACTTCCCTTGACTTGAAAAGTTTTTGAAAAACTTATTTGAAAACTTTACTTGAAAAGTTTTCAAAAACTTGCTTGAAAACTTTACTTGAAAAAGACCATTACTCGTGTCCTTCGTCTGAATCTCCGCGCTCCTCTTTTACTTTCAAAGTTTTCGAAAAACTTGCTTAAAAAAGTTTTTGAAAAACTTGTTTGAAAACTTTCACTTGAAAAGTTTTCGAAAAACTTGTTTGAAAATTTTCACTTGAAAAGTTTTCGAAAAACTTGCTTGAAAACTTTAATTGAAAAGTTTTCGAAAAACTTTATCAAAGAGGAGGGAGGGACGTGGGTGGGGAACACGGAGGAGGGCGAGAAATAAATGGGACGGTGAACCCGCGTGACCGACCGGACGGGAGGTTTGTTACGGGCGATGGTAAAACTAAGATTCCGGACTGTTACCACATGCACGATTCATGAACATCGAAAGGTTTCCATTGGATGGTATGTCTCAATAAGCCACTCATCGAGCCAGCACGAGGCCTAACATATTTCGTCCGACTGATGGGATTGCTTGGGCCCAGTGGTCTAATGGGCGCGTAACATTTTTGCGGCTCTTTGCAGCTTGTGCAATTACTCTCTTCTCGTTTTAAATTATAAGTTGTTTTGATTTTTTTTAAGCTCATAGCTTTTGCTATACACTTAAACATATGCCATATCTATAAACTTCTAGTGTACGGCAAAAATTATGAACAAAAAATTGAAATGGCATCCAGGTAGACGCCCTTTGCGTCGCGTTCAAGGCCCTTTTGCGGTTTGACGACAAGGATAGCAATTACTCTTTTCTCATTTTAAATTATAGATCATTCTGGTTTTTTAAATTCATAGCTTTTGCTATGCACCTAGACATATATTGTATCTAGGTGCTAATGTTATCCTAGACGCTAAACGCTAGGCGGTCTGCCACCTTCCGTTTAGCGTTTAAATAATTTAGACAGTAAATTAAACAGTTTAAACGGATTGCACTGTAGCAGTAAATGTACATAAAAATATTATAATTTGGTATTATTTTTTATTGATTGCAATTTCTTGGTTGTAACATAACATATAATGAGACAAAATTATCATATAGTGCTTAACAAATACATAAACACTACTCGAGATTCATGTTTTTTCCCTCAAACAGAGCTTATGACATAATATTCTCCCACTTGCATTTAATTATCATGTTAGAACAGGTTCCTTATACCTATATGACGGTCTAAACATGTGTTTAACTGTCTAGACATCGTTTAAACCGTTTTTTGACCAAGTTGACCGTTTAAACGCGTTTAGCGTTTAATTTGGCGACTAGGCTCTAAACTAGACGCACACCCTCTGTTTACAGTTTAAACACGTTTAAACGATCGTCTAGACGCGTCTAGGCGAACAATGCTAGGTGCATAGTAAAATTTACGAATCTATGTCTATGTGTATAGCGAAAGTTATAAATCTAGAAAAGACAACCTAGAATTTGAAATGGATAAAGTACTAGATTTTCATTAGGAAGCAGATCGACAAGCACAGCTTTCTTGATTGTCCGACGTAATAAGTTCTCACTATCAATTATCAAATGATTCGTGAAACCATATGCATTCCCTTATTTTAAGAGACACAATGCGATTTGGATGGTCATATATTTTGAGTTGTTTAGCACTCATCCAATAATGCAATCGATCTCCACATCAACATGGTGGACGTGCGTGTAACTTTTTCCTACTAAAGGCCCCTTTGGTAGCGCTTCTTGAGGTGCTCCGCGAGCAGCTCCGCTAGGAGCTCTACCAAACGGGTGGGGAAGAAATAGCTCTGGCGCTGGTTTTTTGCGCTGAGAGGAGCCGGGAGGGAGGGAAGGAGCTGAAAAAATCTGCTTCCCGTAGCTTCATCTCCTCCGCGTGCCCCAAATCTCCAGCTTGCCTCTCGGCGAGGCCAGAGAAACCTGCTCGCCGCGGTTGGAGGGGGGCAGCGGCGCGAGCGCGAGGAGGCCGCCGGGCCGTGGCGGCGCGGGCACCGGGGGCGGAGGGTCGTGGCGGCGGCGCAGGGGCGTTGAGGCCGTGGCGGCGCGGGCGTGAGCTCAGGAAGAAGCGTCGCTGCGCTGGAGCCTTGGAGCGGATAAGGGTCGTGTTTGATTCAGCTTCTGGCTGATTTTGGAGGCTCGATTTTGAGAAATCCAAAATCAGATGACTCTCAAAATCTACAATCCAGAATCCAGCTGGATTCTCGATTATGGATTCTCAGACCCATCAGACTTTTGGATTTTCCAAAATCAAGCCTCTAAAATTGGAAATAATCGGAATCAAACAGGGCCAAGACTGAGGCCTCTCGGTGAGAGGATAAGACCGATACAGAAGAAAGAAAAGGATGCTCCGTCAGTGAAAACAGAAATGGAATTATATCTGTTTATTATTTTTTATAAAAAAAGAAGAAAGAAAAATAAAAAGGGTATAATGGACATTTTGTCATATTCATCATTCTTAAATCATGTGAATGAGCTGTTTTGCCAAACGATTTCCAAACCATACAAGCTGAAGCCAAAAAGAGCTGCTCCATTGAAGGAGTCACAGCCGGAGCCGTTTCAGGTGAAGTTGGAGCTCTACCAAAGGGGCCCTAAAACATGCATGCAAGGCCATCAATGTGGACATAGGTGATCCCATGTTTTATTCGATATATACTCACATAACCAAAGGCACGGAAATAGGGAGAATTTTACTTCGTACAAGATATACTTCGTATATTAAAGGTCGGCTGCCATAATAATAAGCTGTCGTCGCAACACGGTATCCGTACGTGTGTTGATCAGTCCAATATGCATCGCTAGTAATGTTCACTCCACATATACAGAGCGCTTTATTGGGCGGAAGATGCTGATGTCCCTGTCGTTCACGTCCTGAAGCGGCCTCGCGTTCTTCTCATAGCCCTGCAGCAGGTAATAAGAACAGAACGCACAAAGAAAGAGACATGGTCAAAGCTTATAAAAAAAAAAGCGTCCATATACATTCATAAATCATACACCGTTCTCTACTAGATTGTAGCCACGCCTGGATCTTCTGGTCAGGCGCGTGCAGTGGAAACAATAACGAAATAAGGTTAACGAGATCCGACTCTTACGTCGACCACTGCCTCCTTGAGAAGCTCCAGCTGGTACCCGGCCACGCGGCGAGGCTGCACAAATCAATTAAGCACTCGAGAGCTTGAGGAACGTACGCCAAAACCCCAACCCATTTCCGGCAACACAAAAACAAAGAGCAAGCGATGGAATTAAGCGTACATACGTTCTGGAAGACGGTCCAGACGACCCCCTCGGTGCAGGGCGGCGTGGTGAGGGAGCCCATGTAGCGGTAGTACACGCTGCCCGTGGCGGTCGCGCCGTCGGGGTCCACCACCCCGACAGGTTCCTCCCTGCCCCGTATGTCCCTGACGCGCCTGATGGCCGGCTCCAGCGTCTTGAGGAACGGGTCGGGGAGGAGGACGCTGATGAGGCTCTTCTCGTAGAGCACGCTGACCACCGCCACCGCCGGCTGCTCCAGCTCCTCCCCCGCGGCGGCCTCGTGCACGTGCACCAGGTGCAGCTCCATGTCGTACCGGCGGCCACCGACCCTGTGCTCGCTGGGCGTGTGCCAGTGCAGCTGCTTGAGGTAGTACGCCGTGCCGTTGATCACCAGGCTCCCGGCGTCGCCCGTGAAATTCAGCATGATGCCGTGGCCGCGGTTCACGACGGAGGCATTGGTGGGGCGGTAGGTGTAGTCGAGGTAGCCGAGGGAGCGCACCAGCGTGGCGTTGTCGCGGGAGAGGTCGATGGGCGACTGCATCTGGCCGTCGCTGCAGGTGGCCCACGACGCGTTGATCTCGCCCCAGCGATCCGGGCCGTTCGGCGCGCCCGGGACGTAGCTGAACTCGCTCTCCTCCTCTGCAAAACCCCAACCAAATCCAAATGCAATGCGTGCTCCTGTCAGATTAATTATATATTCAGGTGTATGTAATTAACTATGCATGTCTACTGCTACGACTACTCCTACATGGAGGTGAATAATGGTGAGATGAGTCGACTGATTGGAATATATATAGACATGCATTCGGTCGAGCTCGATCACTGGCCTGTTTCTTCCTCCGCCATGGCGCCCGGGAGGGCGGCGGCGGAGAGGAGGAGAGCGGCGGAGAGGAGCGCCCCGACGGCATGGTGGAGGTGGTGGCGATCTAGAGACATGCTGTGTGTTCTGCGCGTTGAGCTGCTAGTTTGTGGCGAGGAGGGGTTACAGATATAGGCGACGGGCACAACAAGCAGCCGGCAGCAAGCAGGGGGAGTATATAGGACTCTTCTTCTCATGGCGAACAGACCTGCTGCTACTACGGCCGAGATGAGCACGTCGTGCGCACGTTTTCCTCCGTCTATGGCACGCTTCTCATGCGCGCTCCCCGTGCCTTTGGATCCAGAGAGGAGCCGTCGTCATCGATCCATTGGAGCATGCGGCACGGCATTTCTGGTCGTGAACCTTCAGTTGTTGGTCCTCCGCCATTGGACTACTGGAGCATGCGGCACGGCATTCTACGTAGTACTAGCTAGCAGACACTTTGCCACTTGCCACCACCCAGGAGCGCATACTATGGACGACTGTGTCCTTCTCAAAGTTTCGTGTGGTCGATGTGGACGAAAATTCTCTGCGGCGGTGCGACACCATCCAGAATGCCGACGCGTGGCACTCACGCAATCAGGAGCCGGGCCATCGCGAGAGTTGCGCCGCGTTGCGAGCCGACGAGCCGACTCCGTTGCAGACCCAGCCCGCACGAGGAGAGTTGAGCCCCGAGCAATCAAGCCGACGCTGCTCCCACGCGAAAATGCTCCGTCAAAATAGGATCGTGCTGCCCTGTTCGGCTGCTCCTCATCGTCATCGCTTCGTGAATTCTGCCGTCGCCAGGAAATCGACTACTCCTTGTCAATGGAAAATGCTTCCGCCGGGCATTGGTGTTGGGAACATGGTCGGTAACATTCTGCTGACCACCCTTACCGTCGAGGCGGCGGCATCTGCTAACATGCAAGTTCCTTGTGTTTCACAATCGAGATCATCCTCAGCTTCCACCATTGAACTGTCAGTGGTGCTTCCATTTTGTCAGCGGTGGATATATGGTTCCTCCTCCAGCCCATGGAGGATAGAGGATATACAAGTCTTTTAGCTGACCTTCATCAGGATGCATCGACTGCCTGGCAATTACATTTTGATGAAGTCTCAAAGCCAAAAAGATTTGAGTAGTCATGCCTTGATTAATTTTAAATGAACCATATGACTGTAATGTTCCGATCCTACTAAGTAATTCTGAACTTTTTTTTTTATTTGACAGTGCTCTCTCATGCTCTTCAGGTATACCAGCACATATCTGTTTATGATGGCTGGACTTATTATATACTACAAACTAAACTATTTGGAACATTCAGCATCCTATTTTTTAATATCATTGAAGCTTTAATTTTCTTTCTGCTGCTTGTTCTTTTCGTGTGGTGATGTCTGAACACCCTCCCTGCTTGCACTTTTTATCTTGTCCACTGAAAGTTTGCAAGTTGAGAGCACCAGATGATCTTGTTAATTTCAGGCAAAATCAGGAGACAAAAACACTCAAAACATATTTATTGATCCACAAACTATTTCACAGTGCAAAATTGATCACTTGCCAAAGACCATTAAGCCTGCTGGTTTCCTGCAGACTTTCAGTTTGGATGAGCGATGTGCCGCCGCCGCAGCTTGCCCCTCGACCTTCTGCTTGCGGCACGACTCCGTTCGATTCAGACATCATCAAGCGCCGCCTCCGCGAGGGATCGGTCGCCATGGGAGCCCCCTTGCTTCTCTTCATGCTACACCTCACCATCGATCAAGAACGAGCTAGCGGCGGCTGCAAACCTTGAGGCTTCCAGTTGACGATAAGGTGAGAGCAGCTCGATTTGATTTTGGACTGAGCCGGCTTGTCTCTCCTCGTGCGGGCTGGGACTGCAGCGTAGTCGGCTCGTCGGCACGGAACGGGGGGCAGTTCTCGCGACGGATCCGCTCCCGATGGCGTCGAGTGCCACGCGTCGGCGTCCTAGGCGGTGTCGCACCGAGGGCGCGGTGCGGCACCGCCGCAGAGAATTTCCGTCCGTCGATGTGTGCATACGTGTCAGATATATGCAGTTGCCTGACACAATGACAGGTGCAGAGCAAGGTGGAGCCCACCCACGGCATGGAGTTGGGCCCACAGCCGCCTGAACTCGCCGCCGGCCCAGTGCTTTGCGTGCGCGTGACTACTTAGGTACATTGCCGATGGGCTTGGTCGAGCCCATTTAACCTTCGAAGGTCGCTTTGAGTTTTTCAAGTCGCTCGTGTTTTTTTAGCGTGGGCTTTTCTTCACTCTTGTGTGCACAGATTTTTTTTTTGTTTAGCACGCCCTCTTCTTCTTCCTTTTTTATATAAAAAAAGACTTTTAAGATGTTTCATTGTTTCATTGGGTGGGAGCGTAGGGCCATAATCACTTGACAGGCCTGGATTAGTAATCGTGCGCATATCTCCACGTTGTTTCCGGAGCTTGAAGCAGCAGGCCAGTAGCGGTATCGGCGTGTCGTCGCATCTTGCTCCACTCGTGTGCTCCACTCGCAGAGCTGCCGAAAAACCTAATGATTTCCTGCGGGCGCTGCGTCCGCCGTCCGGGGACCGGGGTCCCTCCCTACGCGCGCCCTTCGCCGCTGCGTCCGTGACCGTGACCCTTTGCGGCTTTTTTTTTTTACAGCTACCGAGCTATACGTACCGTCCCGCGCCAGGCGTGCTTCACGTTTGCTTCCTTGGTTTGGTTGTCACCGGACTCTCCCTCCGGCCTCCGGCAAGCACGCGATCCTGCTTTGATCGGCGTCAAATGGCAACCGCATCCCCTCCTTGCCCGGACGTGCACAACTGCGAGACCACTGGTCCGTCTGCGCGGAGCAATCTCTGGCTTCGATGAGCTCGCATGCTGGCCCTCTGTGATCATTCTGTTTTTCATGTTGCTGCCCTTGTTTTTCAGAAGGCTAATTTCAGTCTGAACAGAGCAGCGACTAGCGATTGGCACGATCGATTTCGTAGGCACATTTGGCCGCCATCGGAACCACAGGAATACCGTCAATTTCCTGTATCATTCACAGCACGTCTTGCTTTGGAATTGCACGCTCATCATCAGTAAATTAAAAATCAAAAAGTTAGACAGGCACAGGAACACGCCACTGCCTTTGATGCATCTTTCAGCAGAAGACTGAGCGCAGCGTGTGCGACAAGCATCTTTCCACCTTTTAAAAACCCTTGGCAGTCTTTAAAAAACTCGGATCTTTGGTCGAATTCGTGTACGAGTGGAGCACTCGGCTGCAGAATGTCACTTTTGTTCGGGTAAGCGAGGACGCGACACGTTGCAACGTGAAGGAATTCTGCATTTGGGCTGTACTCTGCAATCCGCAGGCATGAGAGAGCACCGCCCACGCCATGAGAAGCTGGGGAACGCCGGAACGAGAGGGGTTTCCTCGGGAAACTCTCGTTAATCTTTGCCAAAGCGTGCACGAACACATGCAGCGTCTCCATGTCGGCAACTGCAAAGCTTCCACCGGCTTTGGTGTGCTCCGGCTCCCTTCTGAGCTGAAGATTTGTTTGGACGGATTTAATCTTGTTTATTTGTTAATATAATCTCAAGGCAGCTGGTCGGTTCGGTTCTATGCTATGCCCATCCAAACATACGGAGTACACCGTATCAAGCAGGTTATTGAATGTGCTGGACACCATCAACAGTGCGAACCATTCGTGTTCAGACGATTAACACACTTCACAACGGGCTGAATTAGCATCATTTCGCACATCAACACCATGTGCTGACGTAGTACTGTGCAATGAGGGTGGGTTTGGCTGCTCGCATGAGTCCGGCTCGCACCGGTGGATCCGTATAAACTTGCAGAGAAGAGTGTTTGGTTGTCTGCACGAGTGGATGCAGCTTGCATGAGCGGATGCAAAAATATGCTCTAATCTTGGCCCGGTGGATACGCCTAAATTGGTCGCATCCGCTCATGCGAGCTCGGTGGATGCATTGCATCTGCTTCAGGCCCACTCGTCAGTCTCACGTGCAGGGTCACTTGCATCCGCTCAAACAATCAACCAAACATCTTTACAAGTTTCACTGCATCCGCTCGTGCAACCAACCGAACACATTCCTTTTCACGGTCATTGCATCCGCTCAACCTGCTTCCCCTCACTCGGGATATACGATGCGGCTCTACAAATCTCCATGCTAGCAACCAGACACGCCCACAATTGTTGGTCCTTGTTTTTCATTGTCACTTGGCCATACTTTGATGCACAGAGTTTCGTGGATGCAACGCCACCATGCCATACACGCCGGACCCTACCAAATTTAAGAGGACCCGGACAGGGAGACTTGTGACGCCGGTTATGAATTCCGGTGATGTACATGTCTATCCTTTTGCGAGACACGCATGCGTCGCCATTCATGCCCGTGTTTCTGCTAGGACTGTTCCTCCGTCCACCCCGTTTCAGGAGCAAAGATGCAAAAGATGATCATTTCAGACACGCATGTGTCCAAGCGAACCAGCATCTCGCGTCTGCTAGTACGTTTTTGTTTTCTGCTGGCCTTTTGCCACGTATATCGTGCACTCGAACAGAAGTCTGAAACCACATCGATTTGTATTTGTAGTTTTGAAGCCCCAAATTTGGATACACACAATTTTGCAGGGTCAGGGGCGCACTCGGGAACAGATGGCCTATTGTTAGAACTTAGAACTTGGAACAATAGCTTTTCATATGGGTTTCCATCATTCCATCCATGGCTTACCACCGAAAACAAGGAATTCCATTTGGCTAACCCCAGGGACACATGATCTTGTTTGAGGCGCCAGTAGCGTGAACACAGTGACTAGTCTACACTGTCACGTGGGCCTTTTTCCCGTTTAACCGAAACCAGTCGGTACAGCCTCACTTTTAATTTCGCTCTCGGTGCAAAAGGAAGACACTGTGCAATATATACTCGCACACTTCCCGTTAACCAAATCATTTGCGTAAACCATTTTCGTCTTAACGCCGTAGCCTCCCTAAAAAATAGTGAAACCTTTCTTCATCATGTCGTTGGCGTATGCCGTATGGTCCTTCCACATCTCCGGGTGCTTCGGCCAAATGGGAGGTGCATGGACGTGATGATGCGGTGTATTAGTTGCCTTCTGATCATGTCCATGACACGATTTTTGGCTTCTACTTCATGCCACACAACTACTATCCGTATGGCGTATGCGGTATGCCAGGTCACCACACCACTCGCCAGGTCGCATACCAGTGTACAGCAGGATGAACTGCCGAGTCAGCACGGCCTACATACTCCGTAGTAGGCGCCCATCCTCTTGCTCGGTCATCCATCATCATGAGCTGAACCATCAACCATGACATTCAAAAACGCCCCGTCCCTTCCACGGAAGGAACCCTTCCCCACAGTTTCCCCAAGACTCACCCTGACGATGTAGGCCCCACCACCTGCACGACGGGCCCGCTTTCCCGGACCCCAAGCCCACTCCCTTTCCCAAACTCCCTCTCTCCACACGGCCGCCGTAGAAAAAAGCAGCATGATTTCTTCTGAAAAATTAAAAAAACGAACATGGAAAACAAAACTCCTGAAAAGTCGCGCCCGACCCAGTGGACCATGCGTCCATGCGACCATGCCTACCCTTCCTTCCTCCACATCGGCGGCAGCCAACCTGTCGCTAAACCCCCTATAAAACCTCTTGCTCACTACCCCCTCGCCACTCAGCCTCTTCCACCTCACGGAAGCTCACTAGCCCGTCCACGCTGACAGCCATGGCCCACCAGCCCCACCACCACCACTGCCTCGCCCTCCTCATCTTTCTCGCCGCGGCCGCCGCCGGCGCCGGCGCAGCCACCCCGAGGCAGCTGTTCCTCGTCAGCCAGTCCCCCGTGACGCTCACCAACCACCACGGCCAGCTGCTCACGGGCAGCTACTCCGTGAACCTGCTCTGGTACGGCCGCTTCACCCCGGCGCAGCGCGCCGTTGTGGCCGACTTCCTCCTCTCCCTCTCCGCGCCCTCCGCGCCGCCGCCGGCCAACTCCTCCTCGGCGGCGCCCTCCGTGGCGGCGTGGTGGGCCACCACGGCGCGGTACCACCCGGGCGCGGCCCGCCTCACGCTGGGCCGCCAGGTGCTCGACGCCTCCCTCTCCCTCGGCCGCCGCCTCTCCGAATCCTCCCTCGCCGCACTCGCCGCCCGCCGCCTCTCCCCCCACCGCGGCTCCGTCGCCGTCGTCGTCACCTCCCCCGACGTCCTCGTCGACGGCTTCTGCCTCTCCCACTGCGGCCTGCACGCCTCCGCCACCTCCTCCGCCGCCGCCGCGGCGCCGTCGGGAGCACACGGAGCCGGCGGCGCCGCCCCTCCCACGGCCACGCGCGGGCGGGGGCGGTTCGCGTACGCGTGGGTGGGGAACGCGGCGGAGCAGTGCCCGGGGGAGTGCGCGTGGCCGTTCCACCAGCCGGAGTACGGCCCCCAGGCGCCGCCGCTGGTGCCGCCGAACGCGGACGTCGGGATGGACGGCGTGGTGATCAACCTCGCGACGCTGCTGGCGGGGGCCGTGACCAACCCGTACGGCGGCGGGTTCTACCAGGGCCCCGCGGAGGCGCCGCTGGAGGCCGTGACGGCGTGCACGGGGGTGTTCGGCGCCGGGGCGTACCCGGGGTACCCCGGGCAGCTGCCGGTGGACGCCGCCACGGGCGCCAGCTACAACGCCGTTGGGGTTGCCGGCCGTAGGTTCCTGCTCCCGGCCATGTGGGACCCCAAGACCTCGCAGTGCTCCACCCTCGTGTAGTTGCTAGAAACTTGGATCGGAGGAAGGAGGACGGCGAGATCGATCGAAATGGGTAACGAAATGGATGCGGCTTGCTGTAATGATCGAAGGTTGTGGAGCTGGGAGGGGGAGAACTTGGTGGTGTGATGGCCTTTGTGTTTCTTGTGATCTGGTCGGTCATTGTTCGTGTTCCTGTGCATAATCTCCTGGTTGGAACTTGAAATGAAACCCAAAAAAATGTTGGAAAAGAGGCAGCGGAAGCATAATGTAGTGGTGATCACCGATCAGCTGCGTTCAGGATTTGAAATAGGTTCATGAATCGCTCATCCATTGCTCGTGGCGACTTTTGTTTGATTGCGTGATGTTTGAATGCGTCAGACGACGGAACAAAAGCCACCAAAAAAAACTCCCGTCACTGTTTTACTTCTTCTGTTCAAAAAGAATGCAAAAAGAATGCTTGTTTGGGTTCACGTTTGACCAAGTTTCTAGTGAATTGTAGGCCTTGTTTAGTCCAAAATCCAAAATCCAAAATAAATGTTTAGACACATGTATGGCGTACTAAATGTAGGTAAAAAACAAATCGCATTATATAGATGGACTGGAATTTGCGAGACGAATCCAATGAGTCTAATTAGGACGTGATTAGACACTAAATTCAAACGTAATCTGCAATTAGTTTTTTAATTAGTCTATGTTTAATACTTCAAATGTGAAAAGATTCCCTTTCAAAATCTTTTCACCGCGGAACTAAACACGGCCGTATTCATATTTATGGCTCTAAATAATTTTGTTAAAAAACTATATTGGAAAACGAATCTAATAATATATATTTCATATCATAAATGTTAATATATTTTTATTTATAATTGATTAAATTTAATATTTTGGAATTTTTCAGGAAGCGAGAAGTGCATTCTTTTTTTTGGAGAGAGATTATCGTGCTACTAGTACAGTAAACAGCAGAAGTGCTCGCTCGCTGGCCCAGCGCTCCATTGATGATTTTTGCTCGGCGTGCGGAGCACGGGAAAGGGGAGAAAAGGCCAAGGCAAGGACAGGAATCCAGGATAAGCATCGCAGCAGGAGGCATCGTCCTGCGGACCTGCCCTGCTGCGCATCTTTCACTGTGCGTGTGGGCGCAGCCGCGCAGCGCTTGCAGGGTACTAGTACTCCGTATTCGTACGCCTGTCGCCCGTGGGCCGTGGCCGCTCCTACGTGCTGACCCCGAGAGGTTGAGGCGTACGGAAGGCGTCCCGTCGCTGCACGGACTTGGCCCATCGGACTCGACCCGATCTCAGCCTCCATCATTTCGCTGCGTGCACACACAGACACAGGCAGCCGGGGCAGGCACAGAGGGGCACTCGTCGCGTCGCGTGGGAACGCTGCGAGGCAGGCGTGTACCACAGTGTCTGCGTGTGGGGGCAGCGAGCAGCGGGCTTGCAGTTGCAGGCGCGCAGCTCGGCAGCCTGCCACCACAAAAGTCCACCACCAGCCACCAACGCCACTGTAAAATCTTGCCTCGCAAGGCTCCGCTGCTGCGCGGCATGGCGTTGGGCTGGGCGTCATTGCTTTGTCGCGTTGCAGCTCGAGAATCGTTTGTGTTTGAAAAAGAAGGCCAGAATGGGGATAGCGGTAAAAGTAAATCCAATGTTCGCTTTTTGTTAACACGAAAAGGTACAGCTCCGAGTGGTATGGCGCATTACTTTTCGTCCTTCTATAAGCCTCGTGCTCAACTCAATCATGGATGTCCCGGGGCCGGGAAGAGATGGCAAGCTGCAAGCTCCGTTGCGTTGCGGGTGGGCATCACGGGCACTCAACCACGCAAATCACCTCGCTTGCACAGTTTACTTGCACATTTGGCATTTCCGTGTACGTGGGGAGGCATGAAACCAAGGGATGGCCTCGTGGCCGCCGAGCTCGATCCATGCCACGGGCATTGCCACTCTGTCATTGACCACGGGAGCACACAGGCACAGCGCCGAGCGGCGGCGCGCTGGCACGAGAAGATAAATTATCCTGACGCGTGTGGGTGGGTACACACCGATGGGCGAGTCAGGCGACGGCCCTCCTCGCTAGGCGAGCAGCCGAGCACCGAGCGATAGTGCAGTACAGCAGCCGTAGGCCCGTAGTACCACCACGCACGGTCCGGCCCGGACCCCGAGTCCGCCTCGAAAACCCGGCGCGCCTCACGGGAAAACTTCCGTCGGCAGTCGTCACCCGGCCCGGCCGACCCAAACCCGGCCACCCGCCAGGCGCCATCATCCACATCATCGGATGGGCGGGCAGGGCAGATGCATCTGCGCATGTGAACCGCGGTTCGGTTTCTCCTTTTCTTTTCTCGCCCGGTCGGCTCGGCTGCTTCAGGAAAATGAAGAACCAAACCAAACCTATGGCGGATCAAGCGGAGTGGGGGCACGGCGCACGCATCCATCCATGGCGCTGGCGCAGGGGGCCAGTTGTATTCCACGACCCCCTGCCGGCAGGCCCGCCCGGCGCCCCGCGCCCGTGGATGACGGCCGCGCCTACGGCCTACGGAGTACGGAGCAGTACTACGCTTTTCTGTGGCAGATGACGGGATGGAGCCGAGCGCTGTGGCCTTGTCCCCCCGGACTCCTTTTGCTTTGCCTAAACCGCCGGACTGGTCACTGTCGCTTGACCACTTCACACCACTTGTGCCTAGGCCATGGACCGACTCCGGCTTTGCAGCCCCACCACTAATCTTGCTCGGAACGAAAAAAAAAGGCGATTCATGGACCATTGTCGTCTTTCAACTTTCAAGCCAGCAGCTGCGTGATGGTTCAGCTTACTGTATGAGATCACTGTAGTTTCTTGCAAACCCAAAGGCCAAATCCCCTGGTAGGCTGGTACTACTCCGGATAAAGCCATGCTAGGTGAGACATGAATCGACAATCAACAGCATTCTGTACTCTATCACCAGGTTAGCCGCTGCAAGCATGATCAACGACACGTTGGCACGGTACACTTGCATGCTAGCTGCATGATGTGTCTTTGTCATAACTCATAACTGGCAAGGTGTACAGTAGTACCTCTTGAGTCTTGACAGGAGAGTCATGATGGAGGACGTACAGAGGCGATCAGCAGAGAAGAGTTGAATCCATTGTTACTCCAGAGCTTAAAGGGTGGTTGCAAGCATCGAATGCAATGGTATGGGATTCTTCGGCATCCATTGGTGTTGACAAAGGCGTACACTGTACCTCTTGAGTCTTGACATCAGAGTCATGATGGAGCGCACCGTACTGGTCGATCTAAGCATGCGCACAGACAGATCCCAGCATGTGTTAAATGCCAAGTTAATGCAACAGTGAACGCCAGTGACGTCGCAGCGTGGTAATGAACCCCCGGTCGTCCAGAGGCACGCACGCATCATTGCGATCGAGCTTGCTGGGAGCCTGGGACTGGAGACCCACGAATGAGTGCTTGAACAGGCGCTGTCAAAGGCAGAGGAGAAGAGGATGGGCTCCGGTAGTAATCCCAGCTCCAGGCTCCAGCCAGCAGATGCCGATTCAGTACTCGAATTCAATTGCGCATAAAGAAACCTCGCAGGCGTTGGACGTAGACGACTAGACGTAGGGCATCCTAAGCCTGTCGTTGCTCATGAACAGGATGACGAATTGGTGATTTACCTGAAAAGGATTAAGCACATGTTTAAAGTTAGTGGCATGGAGTATGGACAACGGGGGCATCACATGATGAAAGAAACCCAAAGCCTGCGGCCACCTTTAAAGTGTGCCAAATTGGCAATGTCATCACCGGTGTTGGTAATCATTTTTTCCTGTGCAGACACTGTCCAGGGCTCCAGGCTGTGTTCGTGCCAGTACGAGCGGGTCTATGCATTTCGGTGATAGCACGGTCATCTTTGTATTTCGGTGATAGCACGGTCATCTTGTTGCATAACGGGACCAAACTGCTTATTCAGAGACAGAACCAAAACGTTGAAGTGCGTACATTGGTACAGGCACTTTCGATAAGCAAACCGACAACGCTGAATTATTGCACACCATACACATTTACAGGACAAGCTAACACTGAACGAAATTAATCCTTGATCGATGATGTCCGTACCAATCAGCATTTGGATGTCACAAATGCCTTGGATGTAGCTAGTACAAAGCCATAACATCCATTAGGTCACCAAACAATTTTACCGAATCATATGACTACACCAACCATTAGCTTGCCCTGTACAAATCCTCATGCTAAGCTGTAGTTTTCTGACCTGTATTTGCTAAGTGCTATCCAAAAGCCGCAACCAGGTTTATCATCTATGTTGTGGCACTGTAACCATCCATGTTTCTCAATGTTGGGCAAAATACAACCGAAGGCCTATCCTGGATGCTTCTTGTTTCCATTCAGATGATAATATCAGGGTTTGTTGTTGCCTCCTGTAACAGCTCCGGAGCTTATTTTTGCCTGTTTGTTCTCTCTCTCTGGAGCTGGATCTGCGCTGGAAGATCTAGCACTATCGCCGTCTAACATGTCTTGTTCATCACCTAGTATCGTGCTTGCTTCCCCAATTGCAAGAATTAAGTCAAGTTGCTTTTGCTGTTGTTCCTGCAAGATAGACAATGAGTCTTTAGCTAAAAGGTAGAAAGCCATTTGACTCAATACAATAGGAATTATTTATTAGACAGTAATCATTACGTTGTAGTATCAGTAAGGAAAATAACTGAATTATCTACGAGTCTCCAGCAGACAACAAAACCCACTGAATGGGCGTGATGATTGTTCAGGGTGAATAATTTCAGTGCTGAAGACAAGATATATCATATATCAATCCTTGGCAGGGGAAAAATATTCTAATGATGCAACTATATAATCATAGAAACTTTATGTGTCCAGATGAAAATGCTAGAAATCCCCATTAACTTTGTTCCGAAGGGAGCCCAGTGGAGAAAATTTCATGACTACAAGGATGAAAGGATCACAATTTCTTGATGACACTTGCTAAACACAGTCCAAGTGGACACATTTTAACTCCAACACTAATAAGAAAACTAACAGAACATACATAATCATGTTGATTGATGACACTTCCCGAGTACGCAGAACAACTTAGACCGAAGTAACACTGACTGCTACTTGCTAACAAAGTGTAACACAAAAAATCTAGGCATGCAATTTTGAGACTGAAATAATGTCCTATAAGTTGGCAACAGGTAACAACTAACAAATACGATGGGTTTCATTTTTCAACTGCTGCAATATCACAGTAGTATTATCATAATTGCCCTATAATATACAAGTGTACATGAGTTACAATAGAAGGGGAAAACAAATTCTCAAATCCTATTTTAATTTATACGACAAGTATATATGTACATGTCAACCATATGAATGTACATGAGATACAATGGTATATGTGAAAGACTGAAGGTATGTATGGCAGCGTAAGGACTGCGCAATTATTTGTCCACAACATGGAAGTGTGGAACATAATGCCGGCCAGTCATAATCGGCTAAGGTGCTACATATCGGGCAACCATAATATAGATATCAGCAAACTTTTATAATAGAGAACACTCAAGAAATTGAGCTTTTGAGAATGTCAAAGAAAGCTGCAAAGAAACATCACCTGCATTGCATATAGCACCTTCTGAATTGCGCCAATTTCTTTCTCAAGAAGGACTTCTTGTGCAGCTAGTATACGAGTGGCTTCAGAATTCTTCTGGGCTAAAGCTGCTGTCTGCAGAAAAAAAAAAAAAAAGATAGTAGATGAAACCAAACAGAGGCAATTATAGTAGTGCAAGCATGGCATAATATATTCAGGACCAATCACAAATTATCCCAAGAAGATTTGCATGTCACAAAGAAGCATGCCTGAAACAAATGATTCATAATATCTTAAATAGACAATCTTTTTTCCTGACAAAGCAATGTGTGCAAATTGCTAAGGTATTAAGGAAGCAAGCACTGTCATGATGTAAACTTCTTTTTCTGACAAAGCAGAGTGTGCCAATTGAGTTAGCTAATAACTAGGCGGATCGGCGCGCTTCGCGCGCCCATTCCGATTTCCTGTCGACTGTCGTGCAAAAATAAAATTGGTTGAAAGGTGTACATCAGATTTTATTTGTGGGTAGTAAAATAGTTGGTTGATTAAAAAAAATTGACTGTCGTGCGACCCAATATCATGTGGCTCATGTGGTTGCGTCTCTTCACATCCACGCATCGCTTTGACAGATGGCCCAGGCATTCACCTTTTTTTTTTTGTCTTGCTTATCCCCTGGTCTTCTCCAATCTCCAGTCCTTCGGCAGAGGCAAGCGGGATGGCGGTTCTTACAGAGCAGGCGGCATGGCAGCTGGCGGCCGGTCGTGTGCTCCGCTGTCCGCTGGCAGACGCAGCGCAGCCGGTGGCGCCCATCCCAGGTTGCACGCGCTAGCCCTCGTGGCGACGTACGGGGGTGACCGGTACGCCGCGGTGGCGCAGGAGGCCGTAGATGCGGCGGTGTGCGCGACCCGGCTCAGGACGGCGGGCCCTGGTCGCGGTCGGGGTGAGGAACGTTCGCGTGCTCTCCCGCGGGGCCTGGCCTCCCGCAGCGGTGGGCGACATCCCGGTTGGCACGGCAGCCGGCGAGGCCCTACCTCCGGTAGCGGCGCGCGACCTCCCGCGGGGCCACGGCGGCCGCCGCAGTTTCCACTCGGGCCCCGGCGGCGCGTGGCCCGACCAGCATAACCAATCGGGTCACAGACTCACAGGTGTGCGCGGCTAGCAGCGGCACGGCCCAGCGGAGCAGGTGCGTGAAGCAGTTGAGCTGCACGGCGCTGCCGTGGAGCGATTCGCCGCGAGTGGGGCTGCGCTGCGCGGTCTGTGATGCTCGGCCGGGTATGACGGCGATGCGCGGCCGCGGCCGCCATTGCGCAGCTATCCAGTACGGCTCGGCCGGCGGAGCAGGCGCCGTGTCTGTCGACGGGGCCAGTCGGACCGCCGCACCGACGCCGGAAATGGGCTCGCGTGTTCCGACGGTCGGCGATTGGATATAAGAAGGTAGCGCGGAGGTCTCCCGATGCTTCTACTTCCATCTCTTCATCAGGAGAGTTCCTCACGAAGGAGCACAGACAGGCTCGCGCCGATGGCCCACCTGTCAGCGTCGGCTACAGTAACTCGACCCCTCGAGCAATCGCCGATTCTTGGAGCTTTAATATAGGAATAGTAAATAAAGGAAGAAAACAATGGTGTCATGGCTATGTACTCCAGCCTTCTCCAAAAATAAGATGCCTACTATTGTTTACACCAATACAAATACATAGAAAATACATCCATGCTTTCATGTTACTTCCACTACAATTAATCCTGATGCATTTTGCTGCACGGCTTCTTGAAACTACAGGGAAATAGAAAGAGAAGCAACCAGGAGGTAGTGTTTTTCATGCTGTTTAGCAACTATCCCTACGAACTATTTCAGGAGCTTATTTTTCCTACAGGCTTATATACATCTAACATTTATCAGGAAGGAGCTAGACTTGTATACATGCCTACTATCCTAGCACATGATCATATAGATATGGAACATAGACCCAGGCACCAGGTATGCTGAATGCGACTGTACATCAGCATTCTGAATCAAAAGAAACCTAAGCACTATGCTATGACAAGCAATAACTGATCTAGCAAGGTTGTGGCCAATATCCTGTTGCACAATAGCCTGGCGTAGCTTACACTAATAGTAATCAACAACCCAGAATGTCCAACATTTATATGCTGTTTAATACATGAACTTATTAAGTGCATGTAAAACCTTGGGGAAAAAACTCAAGCAGCTACGATTTCCATTAAACAGTTCATAAGGAGTTTCTATCAATGTTAGTGTAGTACCGGTTAGTAGTATCAATTCAAGAAGCGTGAACACTTATTTTCGTAATTCTCACTAATTTGCATCCAATTTCAAGCACTATCTAACATTTTGTCAAATTCTAAGGGAAGTGGCTGTTTCGACAAAAAGCAAGTACCTCACTGATAGGACCCTTCAATGTCCTCCGCAACACCCTAAACCTGATGCCGAGCTTCTCGACGGTCCTCGACAGCACGCCAACGGCCGCCACCATACCCCTGACACTCTCCTCCACCTTCTCCATCCTCTCCGCCAATCCCAACCCCTCCTTAGCACCGCCCGCCGGGCGAAGCCGCTCTGACTGCCTCCGCCGTATCAGGCTCCCGATCGCCACCGCGCCCACCAAGAGCAAGTAGTTAAGGACCAGGAGCCTCCCGCCCGCGACCGCCGGCGGCCCGGCGCTGGCGCTACTTGGGGAGAAGACGAGGCGCACGGCGCAGACCACCGAGCAGATTGCCGGCGGCGCGAGGCAGAGCAGCTCCGCGGCCGAGAGAAGCGCGTCGAGGCCGGATGCGCCGCGGCGCCGGGCGGTCTCGCCTGCGAAATGCCCACGGAATTTAGCTCGAATCGGGGGTGAGAGGGTGAGTGTGCGTCAGTGTCACTGTGGGTAAGGGCGTGTAGTACCGGAAGCGTGGGCGCGAAGCGGGGGATGCCATCTTCGTCGGAGACTTCGTGAGAGGAGCGGCGCAGGGGAAGAACAGGAGGACGGGACGGGGAGGCGGAGGCGCGCGCCGTGGGAGGAGGAGCTGGCCCGGAGCGGCGCGAGGGGACTGGGATGCGGCGGCAGCAGCATGTGGGGTCGTGGGGATGATGATGTCGCGGGGACGAGGCGAGTGGTGCCGGTTGGAAACAACCTGGAGAGGAGAAACCGGACTGGGGCCGGCTTGGTTGGGCTTTTCTTTTGGGCCCAAATAATGGCTGCATCCTAACCTTGTACAAACGAAGCCCAGTTTGACAAGATAATGCTCTGACACACATATCCGGTTCTTCAGTCTTCATTCTATCGAAGATCTATCGAAGATATCAGCGACAGAAACATTGCCTCGGCAACTATCGTGCCAGACAGCATGGTTGTGGACAAACGAAGCATCGATTTCAGCTAGACTCGGCAGGCATGTGCCATGTGCTGTGCAGAATCTTAGTTAGAACAATATCCCAACCAGATCACTCGGAACATCCTGTAACGTGAGCCCGGTATAAAATGAGTTCCACGACATATGGTGTGCAGAATCACATTTAAAAAAGTAGATGACGACACGAAGGAAAACATAAGAGAACAATGATCTCCAGAAATTAGATGGCTAATGAGCAATTCAACGGAGATTCAATTCAACAGGAACAGGTAAGCAGCTCAGAAAAGGTTCAACTTGAACAAGGAAACTTGGAGAGTGGATGTGGATATGCCACCCTACCATGTGAATTAGCACGACTAAACCCTTTAATGATCAAGATCTCAGATTGTCAAAATAACTTCTGGAATTCCCTGGCGTCTGGTGTATCATCAGGGCACAGCATTCCCCACACTCAAGAATGAGATGATGCTACTGGGTTCTTATGTCACTCACAAAGCATTTGGAGTGCTCAAGTAGTTGATCACATAGCACCATCCTGCTGAAGTGTTAAGAGTGCTGACTTTTATAAGCACAACGGACGGTCATGATAAACAGGTACAACATTACACTGACACAATCACACAATGGAGGCATCAGTCCAACCCTCTGCTCAAATTGCTGCAAGAGCCGGACACCTGTGCAGCTTTGTCATCTCTCACAGGACACAGAACAGAAGTAAAGCACAGATATAACGCAACATAAACACAGATGCATGTACTTTAAATCAGCAACTACACTGCCTTCATCATCCAAAAGCATCACAATTCACCACAACGGATGCGCATAACACAAAGTTGTTAAACATGCTACTGCAAATCAGTACTACCATATACTCACGAACTACGACTAGAATCCTGAACAGAGGATAAACAACTGGGATCCCTACCATCACCATCAGATCACCAACCGTCAGTCGCTACGAGTCTCCGCTGCTGCCGTAGTCCCTCCTGGCCTTCTTCGGGGGCAGCGCGTAGGAGGCGGCGATGGTGTCGCGGAGCTTGCGCTGCGCATCCTGGAGCATCTTGGCGTGCCGGGCCTCTACCTCCTGCCACCCGCGCTCGATCTCCCACTGCATCTCCATGCGCCGCCGCTCCAGCCGCATGACCCCCTCGCTGAAGTCCCTCAGCACCGCCGAGAGCTGCGCGTTGCCTCCCCCAGGCCGAGAGGGGCGGCGAACCAGCTCCACCACCTCTTCTTCTTCTTCCTTGGCCTTGGCCTTGTCCGCCGCAACCGCGGCTGCGGCAGCCGCCGCGGCCTTGGCCGCCTCGTAGGCCACTCTCTTCCGCGGAGGCGCGGTGGACGGCGTGACTGAAGAAGGCAGCGGCGGAGGCTGCTGCTGGAGCTGTTGCAGCTGCGGGTGGCGCGGGGCGAGGCCGGTGCCGAATTCCCGGATGATGCCGTTGATGCTCCTGGTGTTGTTGTTCCGGGGGACGACATCTTCCTCCTCCTCCTCCTGATTTTCCTCTTCCTCTTCTTCTTCCTCCTCTTCATCTTCCTCGTCGGAGGCGGCAGCAGGCGGGGATCCCGCCGCGGGCGGGTAGGCGGCGGAGGGGGCGGCGTTGGGGCCGCGCTCGAGCTGATCCATGCGGCGGAAGAAGGTCCATAGGGAGGTGACGGGGCGGGCGGCCTCGGTGCGGTAGCGCTTGCGGAGCTTCTCGAGCTTGTGGCGGCACTGCGTCCCCGTCTTGCGCTGGACGGCGACCCCCGGCGTGGCGGCGCATCGCGCGGCGGTATCCGCCGCCACCTCCTCCCACTGCTGCGCCTTGAGCTGGCCGCGGCCCAGCGCCGTCCAGCGCTCGTCGTACGCGGCGATGAGGTGGAGGGTCTCCTGGTCCGACCACGGCTGCGCCGGCGCGCTCTTCTTCAGCAGCGACGGCCGCCGCGGCGGCGGCTCGTCGGCGTCGTCGTGCATCCGCGGTCACGGCTCACGGGGAGGCTCAGATCTAGATCTGGGGCGAGCGGGCGGGCGGCGGCTGGGGGAGGAGTAGTTAGGCGTAATAGATGGAGGAGGCGGCGGCGGCGGTGGAGCGGAGGATAAGGTGGGGAGGCGCGGGGCGGGGGTATGGGTGGTGGGCGGTTCGGGTTTTCTGGGTGGGGGTTGGGCCATCGGCCGCGGCGGGTGAGGGAGGGAGGTGTGGTGGTGGTGGCGGCGGTGCGGCTCACGTGGACGCGAGCGGGGGGGTGGCGCGCGGTGGCTGCCGCGCGAGCCCTAGAGGCGGCCGCGGCCGCGTGGTCCCTGGCGCCGCTGTGCCTCGCCTGCGCCAGCGCCGCGGCGCCTCCCCCGCTGCTGTGTCGCGTTGCGGTCACGTCTCGATGACAGGTGGAGCCGGGTCGGGGCAGGGGCCGGGAGCCCGGAGGGGGGGCGGGCCGGGTGGGCTCGCTGGTGATCCCAGGGGGCAAGGCGTCCGCGGCACGCAACTTGTTGCGGAAAGGCTGGGGCAGCGGCGGGGGAGCGGGGCGGGGGTGGGCGCGCGTTGGTTTGGCACGTTGGCCGGGCGGCGCCGCGGTAATGACTGGCGAAGCGGCTCACCGGGGTTGGTTGGCTGGTGGCGCACGCGATTAGGCTGGCGTCCGCGTGTGCGCGTGGCCCTGGCCCCTGGCCGGCTCTGATGTAACTGACGTTGCTGCCACGTTCAACATGACGAATTGACGGGCCTCAATTCGTTCAAAAAACATTAGGGCCTTCGAGCATTAGGAGGCCTTGACCTCCTATTACGATCAACTAATTTCACTTGATCGGGGGCTCGAGGCAAAACTAAGCTCAGCAATTGTGAAAAACCAAATTATGGAGCGTATTCAGATGTTCTTATTATCAGTTTTGCAGTGGCTATGCAATGGCATAGATTGATGCGGGTAACAGATGACTCATGTGTTAAACACAATGTTGCAAATTATGTTTCGTGGTCACGTTTCTGGTATATTACAACTTATGGTTTACCTTCGTATTCCTTTTCATTTCATTACCTTTTTTATTTAAAATTCATATGATACGGTTTTTAGAACAAATGCTTTATGTGAAGCTTTTGGGTAAGGCATGCATCCGCAAAAACATGTTGTTTATAAGCATGTTTTCATTATATAGGTAGCGCTTTTTTATCATTTGAAATGAACTTTAAATCAAACGTATACTAAGTACATTTTCGAGTTAAAATGCTTAAAGATTGCTGTCCTTTTCTATGTTTGTTGAATGGGATTTATGGAATACACGTGGAAGCAAACATCACTTTCAAGTTTCAAGAAAAAAAGTGTATAATTGATATGTACATGGTCGGCATGTGATGAAGGTATGCCCAATTCATGAGTTGGTTGCTAGTAGTGATAGGTTTGTTGAATGGGATTTATGGAATACACGTGGAAGCAAACATCACTTTCAAGTTTCAAGAAAAAAAGTGTATAATTGATTTGTACATGGTCGGCATGTGATGAAGGTATGCCCAATTCATGAGTTGGTTGCTAGTAGTGATAGGTTTGTGGAAATACATTTTCCATATCATGAAATAGAAGTGGGGGCTGATGATGAAATTTGGGTACATGTACCTTCTAGTTGGAAGTGGAATATCGGGTTGCTACTTGATGAGGATATCACCGGTACATCTACACCAGCAGCAACTTCACCCCAAGCACCACCTTCAGGGCCGATCACTCGGGCTCGTGCAAGAGAGTTGAACTACGTCATGGTGTTAAAAAATGAAGGATATGTGGCTGGATTCGGACTGCGCACGAACGTCAACTTGTGATGGCCGCCACGACTTCATCCGGACTCCGTTTTGGGCGATCAAGTACTTGATGGAAAGCTTATCAAGTCTACTTTCAGATGGATCTGGACTCACCTTCATATCTTCACCGAGGCGGCCGCAATCGTCATTTTGAGTCGGACTGTTTTCTGTCCAAGGTGCTGCGCCACCTTATTTTGGCCCAATGGGCCGTGTATCGAGTTGGGTCCATTAGGGACGCGTCCTAGGGTTGTAGCACGACCCCAACTCCCTTGTGGCCGTGCTATTAAACCCTATAGCCGTCATTAGCATCCTCGAGTTTTGTTTTACATCTAGCTTTAGCTACACCGAACACGCACAAATACGTGTTGTCCTCGTGTGATTCAGAACTCCACCTTCGAGTGATATTAAGATTGCTCGCCTTCTTTTTCTTGTTCGTTCTTTGATTGCGTACAGGAAGTTCTGATCTTGATTGCAACAGGGTCGGTAACCACAGGGAGTTGGTTCAGCGATTGCATTGGCGCTTCGGGTTCGCTCGTCGTAGTCGGATCGTGAGGGTCGACTTCCACCAAATCAAAATTATCCTCCACTCACCGAAAGATCGGGTACTTCAGCTCTATCAAGTGGTATCAGCTTTCCAGGTTGATCGGTGAGTTTTTATCGAGTGTTGTTCCATTACCTACAGTCCACAAAACCCAAAAAAAAATTCAGGTTAGACCATTGTCCCAAAACCTTTCTTCGCCTTGCACTTTCTTTCAATAATTTGCGTTGTTGAATTTGTGTGCTTCGCGTTAATTTGTTGCTGGTCACTTTGTGCTTCCGCCGCTTCCCATCTCCACCGCTGCCGCCGCCGCCGCTGTCCTACCTCGCCACCAGCACCACCGCCGCCGCAATCATCATCACCACCAGCGCCGTTACCCCCTCCAACCGAACCCTACTCAGTTTCGTTTTCTTTCCCCAAGCCGCACTCCACGCGCCGCCGATCCAACCGAACCCTACTCGGTTTCGTGTTTCTGTTTGAGGAAAGAGAAAAAAAAAGAAAAAAAAGAAAGGAAAGAAAAAAAAGGAAAGTTCTGAGAAGAAAGATAAAGGAAAGAATTAAAAAAAAGGAAAGAGCAGTTCGTTTTTGGAAAGTTCAGTTTTTCGTTTGGCAGGTTTGTGTCGTTACGAACACCCGTTTTGTAACGGCCATAACTTTTCGCTCGGATCTCCGATTTCAGCGTTCTTTTTTTTCGGAAAGCTTACGAAATTTCCTATACAGGGCATCCTGCGTAGCGCCAGGTGAACCCGGTTTCGAGGCCAAAAAACGCCGTTTACACAGTGAAAGGTCCTTGTTTGGTTTTGGTAATTGAGTGACAACCTAGGTGGACTAATATATGTTTATGTTGAGATACACAGGTGATTAGTCCATAGAGATGCACTAGTGTGAGCAACTTGAGTCATGTTGATGAAGTGACTTGAATTCGTTGTAAAGCTCAACTAGTTGTTATAAAGGTGTGAATAAATATGAACATCATGAATTGATAAAGATCAAAAGGATGAGCATGATAAGTTATTGATCACCAAGGAAATGTTGTTGGATTAGAATTTCATATGGTGGTCATAATGAGGAAGTGAATACATTGAAGATGTGGTATACAAAGTTGTCGGTGATATTATCTCCGTCAGTCTTCCACGGGGTAGCCCACGGAAGTGATTTGTAATGTAGGGAAGATCGCAAAGATCGGAAGCAAGATGGTTAGGATGGACAGACACAGGGGTTTATACAGGTTCGGGCCGTCGACTCGACGTAATACCCTACGTCCTGTTTTGGGGTGTTGTATTGCTTAGATTGTGATTCGAGTTGGCTCGAGTCGTGGTGTCTAGTTATGAGATGACGTGAGTCGTTTTTGAGGGGGTCCCTGCTCGCCTTATATATCGGGGGGCAGGGTTACAAGTCGGTTTGTATCCGATCCTATCTCTAAGAATCCTTTCCTTCTTTACAATAATTCCTATTCCAACTAGGATTTCTCCTTCTAGATCCTTCCTCCGTGCGCCGACTTGTCCCGCACGTCTTCAGGTCCAGAACGGTGAGGTGGGCCGCCCCCTTTTAGTGGGCTGCCAGGCTTGCTCGTGAGGTACCCAGGTACTATATCCCCCACAGTAGCCCCCGAGCACTTCTTGGCCGATCGTTGACTGTAATTGTTCCATCTTTTCTTGCATGATTCGAGTGCTCCAAGTTGTCTAAGATCTCATCCGAGTGGTTTCAAGGAAGATCCGAGTGATTTCTCAGACGTTCCTGAAAATAATTCTTCAATTATAGTCAAAGTGAGGGGAAGGAGTGCTCTTTTTCACGACGCGACAGCGAAGTGAATACACTTAGCCCCCGGGCTTTGGGCAATTTTAGAATGAAATTGGCCAAAGGTCTTCAACTTTTATCCATCTGTATCTTGATTTTCAATGGTGTGCACCTCCAGGTGCACCCATTGGGTGTAGCCCCCGAGCCTTGATTAGAATAAAATATTCTGGTCGAGGGTCAAAAATAGATATTATGAATCTCTTTTCGAACTTAATCCATCAATGGTGTGCACCTCCAGGTGCACCCATTGGGTGTAGCCCCCGAGTCTTGTTACGACTCAGCATGATCGTGTCAAGACTCTGAAAGCTATGAATTCCGACTGATTTTTCAGCCCCCATGCCTCTGGACATGGATTTTAGATAATCTTTTCCTTCAAGGGCTTTTTTATTTCCCCTTCAAAAGGATTTTGTTCTCAAGTTCTTTGAACTCGGCATGACTTCCGAGTCGTGTCCCACGACTCAGCTTGACCATATGGTAAGCCATCTTCTCACAAGACTTATACTTATCAGCATTTGACCCAAATTTCTGAGTCAATTTAGCGATAGTATCGCATGCCTTACGTAAAAAATCAGTTGCGAGGTCGCAATATTAATTGCAAAATCAAGTCTGGTCGTCGACTAATTTTAGCCTCACGACCGAGTGGTTTCTGCCCCTGAACCCTAGCTCAGGAACCCACAGTTTTATAATCATAACAGAACCGAAAGGTCGTGCTACATTTCAGCCCATTAGGCCCATTATTCCTAAAAGTCCGTTGCGTCCCTAACGGTCGCCTTACGGAAGGCGAGATATCGCGAGATATCGCGATTCCCTATCGCATCTTTGAATTCAAAGCGACGGGACGTGCCTGCGTCGGTTGAGTTCCCGAGACAAGCGCCGCGCCGCGCGCGGGAGGAACGGTTCCTTTCTTTATAAGCCATCCCCGCCGCATTCTTCTTCCTTTACTTGCCATTTGCCTTCCCCGACGCTCCAGTTCCCTTTGCGCCAGAGCAAAACCCTAGATCTGATCCCGCACCCTTCTTCCTCGCTCTTCAGCACCAATCACTGCCATGGCGCCCAAGAGGAAGGAAGCCTCGAAGCGGAAGGAGAAGTCTCCCGCGAGGGCCCGGTCGTCCAAGGGCAAGGCCGTCGCCGAAGTCGCCGTCGATCGGGCCGCCGAGTGGAGGGAGTCCATCACCTCCACCAGGCGCCTCGAGCAGCACGTCATGGATGGCGTCCTCCCCGATCAGCAAACCGCCGAGTGGCGCGCCGCCGCCGGTGAGTCTTTCCCCACCCCAAACTCCACTGATTTGGTGGTGTTCGAATCTTTTTTTCTTCGTGGTCTTGGCTTGCCCGCGCATTCTTTCCTCCGCGGGCTGCTGCATTACTACGGGATCTGCCTCTGCGCATTGAATCCCAACTCTATCCTTCACATCGCCATCTTCATCAACCTCTGTGAGGCCTATCTTGGGATAGAGCCTCACTTCAATCTCTTCATTCATCTTTTTCTTCTTAAGCCTTATCCCCGCACCGACTGCCCACTAGTAGTCGGGGGCGCCGGACTCCAACTCCGCGAGGGTCGAACTCGGGAGTATTTTGACATCCCTTTCCTTACTTCCAATAAGGGGTGGCAGTCCGAGTGGTTTTACGTAGGAAACCACTCGCCTGCCATCTCTCCAGAAATCGATTCTCGTCCTGTCCCCTCCCAATCCTGGACCGCTCTTCCCAAGGAGAGTGAAATGGACCAGGTTCGGGAGCTCCTGGGTCTTATTACCCAGTTGAAGGACAGAGGGTTGTCTGCCGTCGGAGTGGCAGCCAACTTCGTTCTACGCCGGGTCCAGCCCCTGAAGCAGCGGGCTCACCCGGCGTATGAATATTACGCCGAGGGGGACAACACGCGCGAAGCCCCCGAGCGCGTCGACAAAGTCCAAGCCGTCGCTCGGCTTGGCAAATTCTTCGCACCTGGAACGTCGCTGAGGACTACTGACTGTCCTCCGGCGTTCAGCTTGGGAAATCCACGCCCTGAGGTATTTAGTCAGTTTGTTATTGTTTTTATTTCAATTCCACCCATTGGGTGTAATCTCAGAACTGAATCCAATATTTGCAGGATCGAGTTGCCTTTGTATCCATTCCTCCTTTGCCTGAGATGCCAAAGGGAGTGGATCAGCCTCGTCGGCGCAGGGCCGTTGGATCTGAAGAAGCAGTCGGGGAAAGTGAGAGTGATCTGCATGACTCGGATATCACTCTGTCATCCTCTCCTTCCCCCGATGTGCAATCTCCGAGTGGTGGGAAGGCTGCTCCTGCTCTGAAGAAGCGGAAGATCTCCACAGGGATCGTGTTCAGGGACGCGCCCAGTCGCCGGCAGCTCCTTATATCTGAGTCGTCTGACTCGGAGAAGGATGAAGCTGGCATCGCCGAGCCGTCTCTCCAGCCGCCAATCACAAGCTCGGAGCAGTCTCCCCTTGCAGTGATGCCTCTGAGCGCTGCAAGTCCGAGGGACCTCCCTTCCCCGACTCGGAGAGGAAAGCGCCTGAGAATGCGCGTTTCTACTCTGTAAGTATTCTTGACTTGTCTTGATTTCCTTTATGCTTTTAGTTAGTGATCCATAAATTCTTTATGTTGTAGCACGCCGTCTGAGGTCCCCTTCTCGGGTCCTCCGCCTCAGTCGGCGATTGAGACCGCAGCCCCAACAATCCAAACTCCAGAGGTGCCGATCCACTCGGCTGATCTTCTCAGTGATCAGCCTGTGGGTCCGCTACCTGAGTCGCAGCGGGAGCCAACCCCGCCACCGCCGAGTCCTGTACCAGCGTCGCCGACTCCTCCGCCAGTCCCACAAGGCAGCCCCCAGCATGCTGCTGCAGTTGAACCGACTGCAGCAGTGGAGGAGCCCCGGACTGCGACGGTCGAGATAGCTGCTGTGGCGGTCGGCGTCCAAGGTGGTGGTGGTCCCCTGACTCCTCTGGAGGAGTTCCTGTCCCTTCATCGTCGCATGGGCCATATAGCCAAGGTACTTCCCGAACTTCTTATTTTGTTGATATCAAATACCATTGGCATATTGATTCATATTATCTTCTGACTTGTTTTTGCAGGACTTAGCTGCTGATGCCGAGGCTAAAGCCTTGGTTATCCAAGAGTTAACTTCTGCAGTTGCTAAGGCCGACTCCTTGGTGGCCCGAGTGGCTGAGCTCGAAGCTGATGCAGTCGAGCGACAGGCTGAGTTGGAGGAAGCCCAGCGTACCACCCGCGATTTATGCGGGGAGGTAGAGCAGGCTAAGCTCAACGAAGCCCAGGCCGTGCACGAGCTCAGAGGTATGTTCTTCCTTATTTGTTTTTCTGTCAGACATGAAAATTTATTCAGATCTAACCTTTTTTAGATTATCGATATCGGACTTTGTCCCAATTCGCAGAGCTCACTGCCAAGGTGGCCCGGCTGCAAGGCGAGGCTGAGGCGCTGCGCGCTGAGAAGACAGCGCTGGAGGATGCTATCCGAGTGGTGGCGGAGGAGATCGAGCCGGAGGCGTCATCGTCTTCAGCTTCCATCCTCGACCGCGTTCGGGCGCTCCCACGCTACTTCCGGCGACAGCTCTGCTCCATCAGCCAAGCTAGCTGTGGCCATGTCCTGGCAGTGCTCAAGTCGCTGTTCCCGGCGTCAGACCTGGAGCCACTCGGCCACGGGTATGCTGCCGGGACATCTGAAGATGACGTGGGCAGACTGCTCCATGAAGTCGAGCCCATCGCCAACGCCCTGTCCAAGGACGTTGTTGACGACTCGGATGAAGCGGCCCCGTCTGGTGCTGGCGACCCTGCAGAGTAAACAAAAATATTTGTAGTATGTGGTCGAACCAGTATTGTTTTTGAACAATGTATCAATTATCATTTTTGTATATAAGTTTTTGTTGGTCTACAACTCCCTTTCTTTCTGCGCTAGCCTTAATTTCTGAGTGGTTGACCTGTTACGGAGTAGATTAGCCTCGTTGGTCTCAGTCTCATGCCGCAGAGTCTTTGTCGTACGTTTAGAGCTTTGACTTGGCGAGTACTTTCCCTCTCGATTTAAGGTTTGTTCCCCTCATACTTTATGTGCGTGACGCGAAAGAGGAAATGCGAGTAGTAGAAATAGATGAAAGATGAAATCAACTTTATTGATAACTCATTGTAAACAAGCCGAGTCGTAACTGGGGGTGACTACCCTCCAAAATCACTCGGAAAAAATAAATCTAAAAAATATAGAAAACAAATACATAACTGATTCAGGCGTAGAAGCGTTGCAAGTGCTCGATGTTCCAAGGATTTATTGATGTAGGCGCCCTATTGCGTCCAGAGTCAATTGATCCATGCGCGCTTGCATTATCTTCTGGTAGGTCGCGCTGGCGTTTTTCAGACCGAAAGCCAAAGGAGCACCGATCGATGTGACGAACGGAGTTTTTATCTGCTCGTTAGGCTCCAGGTCTGTCTGGCTATAGATTGGATAGCTGTCGAGAAAGCAGAGCAGGGTAGAGCCTGCCGTGGAGTCTGACTCTGCCCCGATGATGGCCGTCTTCTTTGGGTCGCCCAGGTCCAAGGAGATCCTCTTCAGCTCCGTCTCCTTGCTCGGCGCGATGGCTTCTCTCGCTGGCTTCTTGGTGGGGATCTCTAGAGCGTCCTTGTCCACCTCCTGCGATGCAGCCAGTACTTGTTCCATGCGCTTAGACGTGTCCAGGGCGGCTGCCGCGTTGAGAGTTTCCTGCTCGCATGTGTATGCGACTCGGACGTCTCCCAAGACGGTGATTACGCCTTTCGGTCCTGGCATCTTGACCTGCAGGTAGACGTAGTGAGGAATCGCCATGAACTTGGCGAGAGCCGGCCTCCCAAGGATGGCATGGTATGCAGTCTCAAAGTTCGCCACCGTGAGCTGCATATGCTCGGTCCGGTAATTATTCCGGTCTCCGAAAGTGACGGGCAGCGTGATGTGCCCGAGTGGTTCTGCCCCCTCTCCCGGTATCAAACCATAGAAGGCGGATTGGGGGGGACTCAGATCGAGAGTAGTCAGGCCGAGCTCCTTCAATGTGTTAGCAAAGAGGATGTTCAGGCCACTGCCACCGTCGACTAGTACCTTGGTGAGCCGAACGTTGCGGATCGTCGGGGCTACTACCAAGGCATGGGACCCGGGCTTCGGTATGAAGTTCGGATGATCCTCCCGGGTGAATGTGATCGGAACTTCCGACCACTTGAGGTACTCAGGTACCGGTGGTTCCCTCGCATGCATGACCTGGCGATGAGTGAGCTTCTGCTGGCGTCTTGACTCGAACTCTGGTCCGCCGTAAATCATGCGGACCACTCGGTCGGCTTCCTGAAAGTCATTATCAGGCTCGTCGTTTCGCCTGTCGTCTCGTGGGGAACCATCGTTCCTCTTTCTGTATGGGGGGCCTCTGTTGCCCCCGGTGAAGGCTCGTTTGAGCCCGTAGCACTCTCGCGCCGAGTGCTTGTGCTTGTGGTATGGGCATTGCTCATCGAGCATGCGCTGGAAGTCCTCTGGAGTTACCCGGCCTCTGGACCGGTCCAGGGCGGCGACCATGTCTCCCTCGCTCTTCTTCTTGCGAGGTTGGTTGTCATTGCGTCGATGATCGTCGTGTCGTTCTTCGTCGTCACGGCGGTCGCGTTTGCGAGTCGTCTTATTCTCTTCTTCCCAGCGGCTTCTAATCTCGCTGAGTTGTTCTCTTTCCGCGATCTCGGCGTCCGCCCACGTGCTAGCGACCCGGAACATGTCATTGACAGTCGCGGGTGGCTTCCGAGTCCACTTATGGATTAATCTTCCGTCGGAGATGCCACGCTGGAAAGCTGACATCACCTCCTGATCTGTGACGTCCGTGATGGAGTTGCGCTTTTCCGAGAACCTGCGGACAAAGTCGTGCAGAGTCTCGTTCTTGCGCTGCCTGATCTGACCGAGGAGCCGCTTGCTCCCGGGCCTTTCCCAGGTACCGAGATAGTTACCGACGAAAAGTGCGGTAAGCTGATCCCAGTTGTCGATGGCGTCCTGCGGGAGCCCTGCCAGCCAGTTGCGGCAGTCCTTGGTGAGCATGATGGGAAGGTAGTTCGCCATCACGTCCTCGTCGCCGCCGGCTGCTTGTACGGCGGTATAGTAGATCTGAAGCCATTGAGATGGATCAGATTTCCCGTCGTACTTGTCGATGTCCGACAGCTTGAAGCCTCTGGGCCATGTTACACTTCTCAAGCGCTCGGTGAACGACTGGAATCCGCCGATCCGACCTCTAGGGCGGGAATCGCTCGGACCCGATCCGTCAGTTGTCCTTGGGGGAGTACTGTCCCTCCTGCGATCCCGATCCCTGGGCGGGGAACGGGTCCTCCGATAGTTCCGAGTCCTGGGTGGAGTTCGGTCCTGTCGGTAGGTTCTGCTGCGCGGTGGAGTCCGATTTCTTGGTGGAGTCGGCCGCCTGGGTGGCGGAAGCATTCGTTGTCGACCACCATTGTTGCCGCGCCTTGGGCTACCGGAGAGGTCAGAGTAGTCTGACTCTGTCGAGTAACCGCTTCTGTTGGGGTTATGACGGGGATTTCCATGATCCCGATCATACTCTTGGCGCCGTCGGAGTTCTTCGCGATGGCGCTCTTCAGTGCTATTGGTGATGATGTCCCTTGCATCTCGATCTCTGTTGATCGTGGTGCGTAGGTCTTCATCACGACCCGATCCGCCGCCGGCCCGGTGTCGAGATGAACCGGGTTCAGGAGCGTCGGTGATCGTTCTGCCTTGCATCTGGTGAACCTGGACGGAGGCGGCCTGCACGAGAGCCCTTACCTTTTCCAAGCCCGGAGTGTTAGGCGGTAGCCGATTGATTTCCTCGTTGATAGTAACGAGGTTCTGGACCGGTGTCTCGTGACTTCGTGTCCGTTGAACTCGAACGTGCCGTCGCGCATCAAGTTCCGGGCGCTCCTCCGCTCGTGTTGATCCCGTTGGCGACGATGATCTTCAGAGTGAGGCTCCAGGAGTCGAGCAGTACCAGATCCTGACGCGGCGGCTCCGTGTGGTCGTGCGGCTCTTCGAGTCGCCCGACTGGCATTGCGTCCTCGACGCTGGTTCCTGGCTTCGGTCGTCTCTTCAGCAGGAGTGACCTCATCTTCTGAGACAGGATTGGTCGGCGTTGCTGACGCCACCATGTAACAATATGATCCGACTCCTTCTTGCGCGAGGTAGTCTTCCTCGGACTCGGAGAAGTCGGAAGTGGGCGTGTAACGCTCCAAACTACTCGGAGTCAATTCTCCGAGTGATCCTAGTAGTTCCGGCTCTGTAGAGGCATCGGACACCGTGTATCCTTCTGGCAGATCGTCTAGGATTGAGGGTCCCAGAAGATCTAGGCCGTAGGAGTCGCTCCCAGAGAAGTAATCATCCGACTGGACGATGTCCTTCATCTTTTGCTTCCGAGCAAGCGCGCAAAAGCCAGGGGTCTGAATAGCTATGACCTCAGGGCTCTGGACGCGTGTGGGTTGAGCGTTTGCGCTCTGCGATGATTCGGCGACGCGACTCTCAGGAGTCGGATCGGAACCGAGTGATGGTAGATATGTTCCCGACTGGTTTGTCTTCGCGTTCTGCGAAGGACTCAGCGGGGTAGATCCGGCACAATCAGAGGCGATTGGACCGGATTGGGCCGTGATGGCCGAAGTCGGCGCCAGAGAGGAGACCTCCGTGGCGTCCGTCGCATCCGCCGCCTGGGTATCCAAGGCGGTGGTGGTGATGACGTCCCCGAACTGGATCTCGACTTCGTCGACGTCCGGGAGGTTGCAGCTGTCCAAGATCTTGACGCGATCCATCGAGCTTACCAGATTGATCTCGGCGATATCCCCTACCTGGCGCGCCACTGTCGGTGATATTATCTCCGTCAGTCTTCCACGGGGTAGCCCACGGAAGTGATTTGTAATGTAGGGAAGATCGCAAAGATCGGAAGCAAGATGGTTAGGATGGACAGACACAGGGGTTTATACAGGTTCGGGCCGTCGACTCGACGTAATACCCTACGTCCTGTTTTGGGGTGTTGTATTGCTTAGATTGTGATTCGAGTTGGCTCGAGTCGTGGTGTCTAGTTATGAGATGACGTGAGTCGTTTTTGAGGGGGTCCCTGCTCGCCTTATATATCGGGGGGCAGGGTTACAAGTCGGTTTGTATCCGATCCTATCTCTAAGAATCCTTTCCTTCTTTACAATAATTCCTATTCCAACTAGGATTTCTCCTTCTAGATCCTTCCTCCGTGCGCCGACTTGTCCCGCACGTCTTCAGGTCCAGAACGGTGAGGTGGGCCGCCCCCTTTTAGTGGGCTGCCAGGCTTGCTCGTGAGGTACCCAGGTACTATATCCCCCACAAAAGTGGTTTTGTATAAGAAGATGGTGAAGGACAAGCAAGACTTGGCTGCGATGGACCATGCAAGGGTAAAGGGCAAGCAAGAGGCTTGACGCCGAGGGACCAAGGCAGTGGTGAAGGGCGAGTAAAGGCTTGGACCGATGGACCATGAAATGTTATATGAAGCTATGAGTGATCCACATCAATCATATGAAGAATGCAAAAATATGAAAATCATATGTTGATCGACATTATGTATATTGATGAGATGAAGTGGGCACGGTCTATATGTTGATGAACATAAAGAGCATTGAAGAAATTAAGGTGATGAACAATATGCATATGGGCATCAAAGAAGACCAAAGAATTTGCTCAAGGCAAAGGTATGAAATGTAGGGCATTTCATTTTGCCGGTCTCGGTGATTAGTGGAGAAAAGACCGGATTGATAAGATAGAATGCCGTACTATTAAGAGGGGTCTTGATGATGCTTGAGTCTTTACTAGGTGTTGAAAAGCTCAATCTTGCATATGCATACTAACCTTGACAAGGAACCGGTAGTTTGCTAAAAATCGTTAAGCAAATGGTTGATGGAAATGAGAGGTGGATCTTGGATTGCTTTTCTGCCTTGATCCAATGTGTTTTGGGTCAAGCATTCAGTTGGGATGTGTAGTCCTCTGAACAAGCTTTCCATAGAGTCCAAGATCACCTAATTTGGACATCGGAGCTAAGAGTAATGACCTTTTTGCTCAGCCTCGGTCGTACTGAAAAAATGGACTGCGGACCGTCCGCCACTTTTGAGGTGGACAGTCCGCGAATGGTAGACCGTCCGCCAATTCCTGGCGGACCGTCCGCAGTTGATTTTCTGACCCGCGGACCTAATGGCGGACCCTTCACTCAGAGACTGTTTCTGGGGGTTCCAGAGCACTTTTATAAGGCAGACAGTCCGCGAGAGGCATAACGGTCGACTGAGAGAGGCATTTATTGAGAATATAGCCGTTGGAGTTCAAATGGCAGACGCTCCGGCCTTGTAGGGCGGACGGTCCGCCAAAACAGAGTGTTTCGGGCTGTTTGATTGTAACGGCTAGATTGGGAGTGTTGGCCTATATATACCCGGTCTCCTGCGCTTTAGAAGGTTGCTGAGCATTCCATTGAGTATCCTTGAGCTTGAGAAAGTCCTCCCCACGAGTTTGTGCATGTGTTGCACATAAGATAGGGTGAGAGGCAAGATTTGAGTGCATTTGCATAAGAGATTGAGCTTTAGGCACTTGGTGAAGGGTCAAGTGAGTCTTGACTTGTTACTCTTGGTGTTTGCCGACACCTAGACGGCGTGGTGGTGCTGTGATCCGGTGATCTTCTCAAGAGAAGCTTGTGAGAAGGCCCGATGTGCTTGTGAGAGGTTTTGTGCTCGCCTCACCGGAGTGGTGAAGAGCAACTCTAGTGGAATCGAGGTGTGGAGCGGTTCTTTGGTTCAAGCCGGCTCAAGATCAAGCGGTGCCTTGATAGAGGAGCGGTTGGAACATTGAATCCACCTCAACGTGGATTAGGGGTGACCGGCAAGTCACCGAGACCACGGGAAAAATTCGGTGTCTCTCCTTTGTGGTTTGTTCACTTGAGTTCCTTTATTTTGTGCAACTTACATTCAAGCAATTTATATTCTTAGAAACATTTTTGCTTGATTGTCACCCTAGGATTGCAAACCTTGATCTATACATAGGGTGTTGGTGCACATAGTTGAGAGACATATTTTTGGGGTGTAGTCGAGTTTTGACCGATCGTTTTAATTCCGCATTTTTATCGGTTAAGTCTTGTTAGATTTTTTAGAACCGACTATTCACCCCCCTCTAGTCGGCCTCCTCGATCCTACACATAGCGTAACGCGGCCCGAGAGATTTTCCGTTTCTGCAGCCCACTTCCTTGTTGCCTTCCCTTGATCCATTGCGGGTGGCACTTGTTACCAGCAGCTTTGTTACGTGTTTAGCACTATTATTCAGCTTTGCATTTATTGTTTGATTGTGCTAATCCTTGACTTGAGTGCAGCCTACCCAGAACTACACATATTCCTACGACGAGCAGACTTTTGTTTCTCCAGGCAATCGCTGCTCCAATCTTTCACAGGTGCCACTTGTTGTCTGCGATCGCCCCTGTTGCTTGGTAAGAACGGATAAGAACTTGATCGCAGCATCTTTGTGAGCTTTCCACCCACACCTTTGTTGTCGTAGGATCTGTTTTTCTTGTGTTTGCGCTAACCATGTCAGGAGACGACGACAAGATGGACTCCAAGCTGCAAGGCATGCGGGCAGACCTTGATGGACTTAAAGACGACATAAAGACGCTGCACGAGAAGGTTGATTCCGCGCTCTCTTCATCCAATGAGCATCTCGACCAGCAGGACCTTGCTCAGACAGCCGCCAAGTGTACATTTGACGCCTTGACGGCCCGGCTTGATGCGATGAACACGACGCTCACGACGATGAACGCGACGCTCACGGACTTGCAGAAGGGCTATGGTGGTGACACGGAATATGAGGATGGAGACCGTCAACCTCGTGCCCGCCGTGTGGTACGTAATCCGGTTAATGATTCATTCGCGAAGATTAAATTTAAGATTCCTAATTTTAATGGCAAGTATGATCCTGCTGCATATCTTGATTGGGAGTTAGAGGTAGAACAAAAATTTTCATGTCATGATATCCCTGTTACGTCTCAAGTTAAGGCTGCTATTAGTGAATTTACTGAGTTTGCTTTAATTTGGTGGCGTGAATATAAACTCAAACATCCCACTGCTGTTCCATCTACTTGGGCTCAATTAAAAGCCGCTATGCGACATCGTTTTGTTCCTTCTTATTATGCCCGAGATTTGCTTAACACCATGCAGCGATTCCAGCAAGGCCAACGATCCGTTGAGGAGTATTGCCAAGAGTTACAAAAGGGTATGATTCGTTGTGGTTTATTTGAACAGGATGATGCTGCCATGGCACGATTTCGTGGTGGATTGAACAGGGAAATTCAGGATATACTTGATTATAAGGAGTATAATGATATGACCACGTTATTTGAATATGCTTGCAAAGCTGAACGTGAAGTGCAGGGACGCCGTTCGAAGACATATACTAACCCTTTTGCAGGAAGAAGCCCGTCGTCCAGCTCTACATCTTCCAGTCCAGCACCTTCTACACCTAGCACTACGCCGCGTGAGAAGACGACGAAACTTGCAGCACCTTCGACGAAACCTACACCAGGCGCAGCTTCTTCCTCGGGACGTACACGAGATGTTCGGTGTTTTCGTTGCCAAGACTTTGGGCACATGATTCGGGACTGTCCCAACACCCGTGCTTTGATCATACGTGACGATGGTGAGTACTCTTCTGCTAGTGATTCCGATGAACCTCACCATACTATGATTGCCACTAACCATGCAGATAATGAGGCGGTCCATGCTACTCCTAGCGACGCAGATAGGTATGAAAGTCTGGTTGTGCAGCGTGTTCTTAGTACACAGGTCGCCCCGCCAGAGAAAAATCAGCGACACACTCTTTTCCATACAAAGGGTGTTGTGCAGGAGCGGTCGATTCGCATCATCATTGACAGTGGTAGCTGCAACAACTTGGCGAGTACAGCGCTGGTAGAGAAGTTGTCCTTACCCACCCATAAGCATCCGCATCCCTATCATATTCAGTGGCTTAATGATGGTGAAAAGATTAAAGTAACACAGTCGGTACGTGTTCCGTTCTCCATAGGTGCCTATTCTGATTTTGTTGATTGTGATGTTATTCCTATGGAGGCATGTTCTTTGTTACTTGGTAGACCTTGGCAATATGATACTGATAGTTTGCATCATGGTCGTTCGAATCATTATTCTCTCATGTTTAAAGGTCAGAAAATAATTATACATCCCATGACACCTGAACAAATTGTTAAAGATGACCTTGCTCGAGCCGCTAAAAATGCTAAACAACTTGTACCATAACCTTCTGAAATCAAGTTGAATGCGCCTGTTTTATTTGCTACACGTGCTGATTTTGTTGATCTTTGTGTTGATGAGCTACCTTGTTATGCACTTGTATGTTCTAGTGTGCTCGTTTCACTTGATGATGTACCATCTTTGGATATTCCCCCTGCGGTTGCTAACATTTTGCAGGAGTACGCTGATGTTTTTCCCAAAGATTTACCATCGGGACTACCTCCACTTCGTGGCATTGAGCACCAGATCGACTTCATTCCCGGCGCACAGCTTCCGAATCGCGCCCCGTACCGCACAAATCCCGACGAGACGAAAGAGATTCAGCGCCAGGTCCAGGCGTTGCTTGACAAAGGGTACATTCGTGAGTCTCTTAGTCCTTGCTCCGTTCCAGTGTTACTTGTTCCAAAGAAGGATGGATCGTGGCGTATGTGTGTAGATTGTCGTGCTATTAATAACATCACTATTCGTTATCGATATCCTATACCACGCCTTGATGATATGCTAGATGAGCTTAGTGGTGCCATTATTTTTACTAAGATTGATTTGCGTAGTGGTTACCATCAGATTCGAATGAAATTGGGCGATGAATGGAAAACGGCTTTTAAAACTAAATTTGGTTTATATGAATGGTTGGTTATGCCGTTTGGTTTGACTAATGCTCCCAGCACTTTTATGCGTTTGATGAATGAAGTCCTCAGGCCTTTCATAGGTTTGTTTGTTGTTGTATATTTTGATGATATCTTGATTTACAGCAAGTCTATGGAAGAGCATTTCGAACATTTGCGTGCTGTTTTTAATGCGTTGCGTGCAGCTCACTTGTTTGCTAACATGGAAAAATGCATCTTCTGCACACAACGTGTTTCGTTTCTTGGTTATGTTGTTACTCCACAGGGTATTGAAGTGGATAGCAGCAAGATTGATGCAATTCGGGAATGGCCTACACCGACGACGGTTACGCAGATTTGGAGTTTTCTTGGGCTTGCAGGTTTCTACCGTCGATTCGTACGAGATTTTAGCTCTATTGCAGCACCTCTACATGAGCTTACAAAGAAAGGTGTGCCTTTTACTTGGACTGATTCCCAGGAGCTCGCCTTCACTACATTGAAAGATAAGTTAACACATGCTCCTCTTTTGCAATTGCCTGATTTTGGTAAAATATTTGAGCTCGAATGTGATGCCAGTGGTATTGGGTTAGGTGCTGTTCTGTTACAAGAAGGAAAACCGGTTGCTTATTTCAGTGAAAAATTAAGCGGTGCTAGTTTGAAATATTCTACTTATGAGAAAGAACTTTATGCTTTAGTGCGTACTTTGCAAACGTGGCAGCACTATCTCTGGCATCGTGAGTTTATAATCCATTCTGATCATGAGGCTTTAAAACATATTCATACCCAAACTAATCTGAACCGTCGTCATGCTAATTGGGTAGAATTCATTGAGTCTTTTCCTTACATCATTAAACACAAGAACGGGAAGGACAATGTGATTGCTGATGCTTTGTCTCGCCGATATAATATGCTGTCACAATTGGATTTTAAAATTTTTGGTTTACACACTATGAAGGATCAATATGTCGATGATAATGATTTTAAAGATGCTTATAAACATTGTATGACTGGTAAACCATGGGGGAAATTTCACATACAGGATGAGTTCCTGTTTCGCGCTAACAAGCTGTGTATTCCAGCTAGCTCGGTTCGTCTTTTGTTGTTACAGGAAGCTCATGGAGGCAGACTAATGGGACATTTTGGCGTTTACAAAACGCTTGAGGTGCTGGCCACCCACTTCTTTTGGCCTCGGATGCGTCCTGATGTTGAGCGCTTGGTTGCACGATGCAGTACATGTCAAAAGGCTAAGTCACGTTTGAACAACCATGGTTTGTATATGCCTTTGCCTGTCCCTACTTTACCTTGGCTTGATATTTCTATGGACTTTGTTTTGGGATTGCCTAGAACTAAGAAGGGGAGGGATAGCATTTTTGTGGTTGTTGATAGATTCTCTAAAATGGCTCATTTCATTCCTTGTCATAAAACTGATGATGCTAGTAATGTTGCTGAATTGTTCTTTAGGGAGATTATTCGTTTACATGGTGTTCCTAAAACAATTGTGTCTGATCGTGATGCTAAGTTTCTAAGTCACTTTTGGAGATCTCTTTGGAATAAATTAGGCACTAAATTGCTGTTTAGCACAACTTGTCACCCACAAACTGATGGACAAACTGAAGTGGTCAATAGAACTTTGTCAACCATGCTTAGGGCTGTTTTGGATAAAAATCTGAACCGTTGGGAAGATTGTTTACCTCATGTTGAGTTTGCTTATAATCATGCAACACATTCTTCTACAAAGATGTGCCCTTTTCAGATTATTTATGGTTATATTCCTCGGGCGCCTATTCATTTATTTTCGCTTGATGCTGTGGACGCCCCACATATTGATGCCGTTGAACATGTTGACCATATGATTAACCTACATGAACAAACACAACAAACCATTGCTGCTACTAATGCTAAGTATCAAGTTGCTGGTAGTAAAGGAAGAAAACATGTTACTTTTGAACCCGGTGATATGGTTTGGTTGCATTTGAGGAAGGATCGTTTTCCTACTTTGCGTCGTTCTAAATTAATGCCTCGTGCTGCTGGTCCTTTTAAAGTGCTAACCAAGATTAATGATAATGCTTATGTCCTTGACCTGCCTGTGGAGTTTGGTGTTTCCACTAGTTTTAATGTTGCAGATTTGAAACCATATGCGGGCGAGGATGAGGAGTTGCCGTCGAGGACGACTTCAGTTCAAGAAGGGAAGGATGATGAGGACATCACCGGTACATCTACACCAGCAGCAACTTCACCCCAAGCACCACCTTCAGGGCCGATCACTCGGGCTCGTGCAAGAGAGTTGAAATACGTCATGGTGCTAAAGAATGAAGGATATGTGGCTGGATTCGGACTGCGCACGAACGTCAACTTGTGACGGCCGCCACGAATTCATCCGGACTCCGTTTTGGGCGATCAAGTACTTGATGGAAAGCTTATCAAGTCTACTTTCAGATGGATCCGGACTCACCTTCATATCTTCACCGAGGCGGCCGCAATCGTCATTTTGAGTCGGACTGTTTTCTGTCCAAGGTGCTGCGCCACCTTATTTTGGCCCAATGGGCCGTGTATCGAGTTGGGTCCATTAGGGACGCGTCCTAGGGTTGTAGCACGACCCCAACTCTCTTGTTGCCGTGCTATTAAACCCTATAGCCGTCATTAGCATCCTCGAGTTTTGTTTTACATCTAGCTTTAGCTACACCGAACACGCACAAATACGTGCTGTCCTCGTGTGATTCAGAACTCCACCTTCGAGTGATATTAAGATTGCTCGCCTTCTTTTTCTTGTTCGTTCTTTGATTGCGTACAGGAAGTTCTGATCTTGATTGCAACAGGGTCGGTAACCACAGGGAGTTGGTTCAGCGATTGCATTGGCGCTTCGGGTTCGCTCGTCGTAGTCGGATCGTGAGGGTCGACTTCCACCAAATCAAAATTATCCTCCACTCACCGAAAGATCGGGTACTTCAGCTCTATAACTACTTATCCACACCATTGGGGGCAAAAAGGTCTATGGCGATTATGACTCTTTTTCTTCAATATTTTTCTAAGATAAAGAATATGATTGAAGATGTATGTATAATTTCCCTAAAAAGATACATTCAAAAAAGTTAAATGAAGTTTGAATGTACACGAGCAAGATTCAATTATTTGAAAAATTGTTAACCTTATTCCTCTCTTGTTCTAAAAAAAACCTTGTTCCTCTCTTCTTACAACAATTGAAATAAAACTATAGTGGCCACAAGATTAGCGAATCCACGGACGAAAAATGACAACAATTTGTTACCCAACTCCATTCGGGAGTGTTACTCCAAAATGTAACTTGTAGTGCTATAAGAAGTGAGCTAATATAAAACTAAGAAAATAAACATGTATCATGCAATCCAGTTTGTAAATACTCACTGTGAAGTTTTTGCGACGAGAATATGAGTGGATAAAATTAATACATATTATCGTGCACTTGTGCTTTTTTTTTTCATGTATTGAGATCTTGCACATGCGACAATCATGTCATGTCACCATGACCTTACTTTACATGATCAAAATTAACCAATTGAACGCTCAACTATCGATCATATCTGTTCACGGGCATGTTTGGATGGTGAGATAAATGAGGTAAATGGGGCAAATTTGTCGCAATTTACCCCAAAGGTAAACATGTTGGGGTAAATGGGTTGGGGCAAATGTTTTGCCCCTAAAGAGTGTCAAATTTGAGCAACTATTTGTCCCTCAATCGAAACAGCCCATGTGGCAAATTTAATAAGGGCAAATAAAAGAGGCAAAACATTTGTCTTGAGGTAAATATTTACCCCTCTCAATCCAAACAGGGCCCATGATTCATGAACAGGAACAAAAACAATACCCAAATAGGCAAATATGCAACAAAAACCTTTCGTTTTCTATCGTGACTGTGCCGACTGCCGGCCTAGCAAGATATCCCCAAGCGGAAAATGGCACCCTGGACCGGGACTCGCACACGCATCGCGCGTACTTCTTCAACCCCACCTCCCGCAAGGCCGCAACCCCATTCCGCCGGCGAAAAACCCTACCGCCGTATTCCCCAAAATGCCACTCGCGCCATCAACCCCCGCGCTGCAGCTGCTGCACAACCCGGCCCTCCCCTCGCCGGGTCCGGGCGGGCCGCCGCGCTCCCGCGGGGCGCTCCTCCGCGCCCGCGCCGTCCGGGCGGCGCCGCGGCCCCCGAGCCGGTGGTCGGTGGGGAGCTGGCGGGACCGCCCGGTGCAGCAGCAGCCGGAGTACCCGGACAAGGCGGAGCTGGATGAGGTGCTGCAGACGGTGGAGGCGTTCCCGCCCATCGTCTTCGCTGGGGAGGCGCGCACCCTCGAGGAGCGGCTCGCGGAGGCGGCCATGGGCCGGGCGTTCCTCCTCCAGGGCGGCGACTGCGCCGAGAGCTTCAAGGAGTTCAACGCCAACAACATCAGGGATACCTTCCGCGTCCTCCTGCAAATGTCCGTCGTGCTCATGTTCGGAGGCCAGATGCCTATCGTCAAGGTATTAAATCGCCTCAAAGCATTGGCGTTTTCGATCCAAATGTTTAGACGTATGAAACTAAATCTTTTTTTTTTTCTAGTCGTAAGCATGACTTATTTACTGAGTAACTGTATGTTTGTGAGAAAAAAATGGGGTACGATTGATGGAAGGACAATAATTTTATATGATATATCTGTTAAATCTGAATAGAATAATATTTTTTGAAATGTATGGCATGGATTTTGTTGTTGATATGATGAATATAGTTGGACAAGGAACTATGTTGGATGCATTCCTGAATCATGCTCCAGATAATTGTGTTATTTACCGTATGCACGAATGTTTAGGTGGGAAGAATGGCAGGCCAGTTTGCAAAGCCAAGATCAGATGGTTTTGAGGAGCGGGATGGAGTGAAGTTGCCAAGCTACAGAGGGGACAATATTAATGGGGATCCATTCGATGAGAAGTCAAGATCGCCAGATCCACACCGCCTGATAAGGGCGTACTCGCAGTCTGCAGCGACACTAAATTTGCTGCGGGCATTTGCTACCGGAGGTTATGCTGCAATGCAGAGGGTCACACAGTGGAACCTTGACTTCACACAGAATAGTGAACAGGGTGATAGGTGGGTTACCTTGAATTGATGATGATTGACCTCCATTCCCATTGATTCATGCGATTAACTTTTTTTATAACTACAATTCATGCAAAGATATCTGTCTTTTTTTAACTTCATTTAATGGTCTGAGTGATTAGCTATTTATTTACAAAAAGGGGGAATTGTTTTCTGAATCTAGGGATCTCCTGATTTGCTTTAAGTGACTGCAACACTCTTAACACTCCATGCTATTCAATTTTGCCAATTCTTACTTTACTTATGGACAATGCTGAACAGGTACATGGAGTTGGCTCACCGAGTTGACGAGGCTTTGGGATTCATGGCAGCTGCTGGACTCACTTTAGATCACCCTATAATGACAACAACAGAATTCTGGACATCACATGAGTGCCTTCTTCTTCCTTATGAGCAGGCGCTTACTCGTGAAGACTCCACCACTGGCCTCTATTATGACTGCTCTGCCCACTTCCTATGGGTTGGAGAGCGTACTCGCCAGCTTGATGGTGCCCATGTGGAGTTCCTTAGGGGCATCGCCAATCCTCTTGGTATCAAGGTAATATACTACCCAAACACTCAACAACTGTTCGAACGCTGCATTTGAAAAGCAAAAGATTCAAGCATTCTCTGAAAGACATTTCACCCTCACTTCTGATAAAATACAGGTCAGTGACAAGATGGACCCAGCAGAACTTGTGCGGTTGATTGATATCTTGAATCCTGAAAACAGGGCAGGGAGAATAACCATCATAACAAGAATGGGACCTGAAAACATGAGGGTGAAACTTCCTCACCTGATTCGTGCTGTCCGTGGGGCTGGCCAGATTGTAACATGGGTCACTGACCCAATGCATGGTAACACCATGAAGGCCCCTTGTGGACTCAAAACACGTTCCTTCGACAGAATTTTGGTAATTCCTTTTGCTTGCAATCCTATTCGTTCTTGTAATTCTATTTATTGGTATTATGTTGAGTGAATAGAGAATAATCTATTATCTCTTTGTGGGGATTGCCTCTGCAATGTTCTTGTGAGAAAAAGATTACCTATGCAGTGTACATGTTTGAATTTACATGGGGTAGGCAATATAGCTTCACCATACTGATTGTTCAGGTCTCGAGAGTACATAGCACAATAAGTCCATGGCTCTATCCGTATATCTTATTGAAGTGATAAGTGCTTGGAAAAAGTTGAAAATGATTGATAAGGAACTTTGTCTTAATCTATTGCTCTTACATGGACCTTTGAATATTCCTTGAATATTCCAGCCCCACTATCCTTGCAAATTGTTAGAATGATGTGGCTTTGTTCTTCGACTGTCTATTTTACCATCCTTATCAGTTACTCTCTCCATTCCAAATTATAGATCGTTTTGGCATTTCTTGGTTCATAGTTTTTGTTATGCACTTAGATATCTAGACGCATAGCAAAATCTATGAGCCTAGAAAAGCCAAAGCGACCTATAATTTGGAACGGAGGGAGGAGACAAAGATTAGGATAAAAAGTTGAGCCCATAGTCATGCTCAGTGCTTGGTGAAAGTACCTAATACGTGTCCGACATCATACTGCAGAATAAATAAATTGACCGACTCTGATTGCTACTTTGTTCAAACCAGGCTGAGGTGCGTGCGTTCTTTGATGTTCACGAACAAGAAGGGAGCCACCCAGGAGGTGTGCATCTGGAGATGACAGGACAGAATGTGACAGAGTGCATTGGTGGGTCGAACACAGTGACATTTGATGATCTGGGCTCACGTTACCACACACACTGTGACCCAAGGCTCAACGCCTCGCAGTCGCTGGAGATGGCATTCATCATCGCTGAGCGCCTTAGGAAAAGGAGGATCGCCTCATGGCCTTTGAACGGGAACCAGCTGGGTTCTCTTCCATCAATGGGTCTGTAAACTGTGATAAGTTCACTGTCAAGGACTAGGCGTCGAGTTTTCTTTTATTTGCTTTGTCAAAAGAATTTTGTAGCGTACTGGTAAAACAAGACAACCTTTTGATTTCTGTTATATAAATAAAATGCAAGTTACCTTCACCAGTTCTCCTAGTCGTAAAGCATTAAGTCTAATTTTCCCCTTGAAATTTGCGTTGTACGCTGAATGTATCTAGTAGGTTTATGCACTTGCTGAAGTTAGCAATCGTTGAACATGAATGATTGAATGAATAAGCGATGGAGGGCCTGGTAGTATGATCTTGTACTTTTGCAATTAGTATTACCTCCGATTTTCTCTTCCAGGTTCATCAAAGTACGTTGGAAATAAAGATTTATCATGGGATCATCCTATGTATTTGGAGATTAATCATTTGGAATCTTCCTGAGTTTTTGGTCGTATGACACTTCTGAACATATGTTAGATTCTGAAATTAGGATCGTATCCTCCATTATCATACCATTCCTTCCTTCCACCTCCAGCAAACACTAAGGCCCCGTCTTGATCAAAGGAAATTCGTAGGAATTTCACAGGAATGCATTCCTTTGGAAAGGTTTCTCAAAATGTCGTTTGGAACAAAGGAAGCTGGAACAGTAAAACAGAGGAAAGTTTCCATCGTCCATTGATTTCACGGGAAATAAAACATCCAGTCAACCAATGGTTTCGCGGAAGCCCGAGGCAACGGACGCGAGAGAATGATGCTTACTGCGTCGTTATCGTGCCATGGGCGACTGACGCGCAGCCGAGACGAAACGGTGGACCTCCATGGCTGCTCACTGCTCGCCACTTGCCATTGCTCGACCCAGGCCTGCAACTAGGCGATTGCGCGGCCCAGAGCCCAAGCGTTGGCACAAAAATCAGCCCAACACACGAACGCGTTAGATCACGCGACGCGCCGAGGAGCTCGCTGCAGCACCTCCGCGCAGGGGCGGTTTAACCGCTATGGTAAAGCGGTTAGACCGGTTTCGCTGGACAGCCCGGCGGGTAGACCAACGAACGCTCGCCCGGGAGGGACCCCGTCACGGCAAGCGCACGCAGGGGTGTTCTAGGGTCGACAGGCCACCTAGAACGTCCGCAATCGCCGTAGAGACGAAGGAAGAACAGCAAGTATGAGATTGGAAAAGTTTAGGGCAAAGGGAAAAGTAAAAAGATAAAAAGTATTTGATAGATTCGATTGGGATCCCCTCAATCGGCCGTGGCCCTTTATATTTATAGGGAAGGGAGGTCTTGCCCCATTAGAAATCGAAGATTACATAGATCTGGTGCCAAATTACAATTCCTAACTCGGATTTGGCTGTCAAACCCGGTTAAACCGCCCCTAGGACCCGGTTTAACCGCCCCAGGCAGGTATAGATCTTCCCGGGGTCATATCTCCTTCATCCGGAATCCAAATTAGGTGATCCACATATGAATTTTGATCAGCTCGACGAGACGAAGATGATGGTGCAGTCCAATTCTACTTTTGAGAACTTTACTCAGGCCGGTTTAACCGCCCTAAGAACCCGGTTAAACCGCTATGCCCAGACTGACAGCAAAAATCCATCCGGTGCCAATTTTGGTTGTCAACATATGCCCCCCTGTTTTCTAGCAAAGCATGCGTGCTAGAAAATACTCTTCTGCACCTGAATCATCTAGGAACGATGATGAACAATACATCGGCCATATATATGTTGTCTAAGGGCGACAATCAACTCGTCGGCCATAAATTGCCTTCAACTCAAAATGATGAAACACTTTGCTTTGGCCTCCATACCTGCTTGGTAGCTGCAGACCTTGCTGGTTTCACCTCTGCATGTTGTTCCATTAATCCTTGCTTTCTCATTCGTTGTAGCCTTCTCTTTTGAGTGTGAGATAAACCAGAGGGACACCACCTCGGCTGTAGACATTTAGATCCTTTCTTGCTGTTTTTGTCACCTTTTTTAACATCAACAAATGCACTTCTGACCAGATCATTGCTAGCAACAAACGGTCTTTGCATTGAGCCACAATTTTCATATGGAGGAGAATATTGAATAATATATGGTTGCATATGCATACTACTATAATTTAAAGGTGAGTAATAGCAAGGATATGACCAAGACCATGGTGTGGTCGATGCAAAATATGAATATGGTACAGCACCATAATTACCTTGAGGTGAGCAGAAACCCGCTTGACTCTCTTGTTTTTTGAAGATTTTACCTTCTCATCTCCCTTTGGCCGATTCTTATATTTCTTAGTGCTTCTTTTTTTCTTGTACTTGGCTAGAAGTTCCTCAAAGCTCGGCCTTACCTTTTTCTTCAGATCAGCCCCACTTTTCCTGGATGACCCGGTCAAACCGCTCCTCAAAGGCGGTTTAACCGCCCCTGTGCAGCCTTGCCCCCCGAGTGCTGAAACCTTCAATGTATCTTGAGGGCCCTTTTGCGGTTGCACTTCAGGCCTTTTCTCACCAATGATCACATTTTTTCCTTTAGCTCCTTCAGTCTGACTTGGCCTAATTAATACTTTAGGATTTTGCAACTCAATGGTGTTTACAAAGGCATTTGCAAGAAAAATGATTTTGATCAACCTGCATTGCATGTAATGTCAGTCGTCCTTCATTGATGGCCGACTGTATTTTTCTCCGAAATACATTGCAATCATTAGTTGCATGAGAAAATGAATTATGCCATTTACAATATGCACGCTTTTTCAACTCATCAAACGGTGGTATGGCATGAGACAATCTGATTTTTCCTATTTTCAGCAACTCATCAAAGATCCTATCGCACTTGGCTATATCAAAAGTAAATTTCATATCTTCTTGCCGATTCTTGTGAACCGGCTTGAGAAAAGTACAAGTACTAGGTTTATCTTTAGATGTCCACACAAATTCAGCAGCATAAACACTTTTATCTTCGTCGTCCGTACTATCATTTTCACAATCAAGTGCATAAACTGGACGACTAGACTTTTCATTAGACTTTTGTGAATTTTTATAGTCTTTGCCTCGGCTTTCATTAGCCAGAGCCTTTTGTAACACTTGACCAACATCTAGAAATTCTTGCCCCTCTAGCTTTTCTTTATGAAACTCAAGTAAACCATTATAACTAGATCAGCTAAATCTCTATCAGAAATTGTCACCCCATAGCATCGGTTTCTAGTATCTCTAAATCTTCTAATATATTCAGAAACAGTTTCATGTAATTTTTGCTTAACCGACGTAAGATGTGACAATCTCAATTCAGATTCACTAGTAAAGAAATAATCATGAAACTTTTGTTCTAACTCTGGCCAACTACGAATAGAATTGGGTGGCAATGAAACAAACCATGTAAATGCAGCACCCGACAAGGATAAAGGAAATAACCTTATTTTATAAATATCATTGCAGCTGGCCTCACCACATTGTATAACAAACTGAGCTATATGTTCTAATGTGGTTCTATCATCATTACCAGTGAATTTAGTAAATTCTGGAGTCCTAAACCCTTGTGGAAATTGAACAAATTCATAAGTTTGAGGGTAAGGTTTTTGATACACCTTTCTCGGGACTCTAGGATCTCTACCAAAAGTTTGTTTGAACATTTCAAGCATCTCATCTCTTAATTCTTCCAAACCAGTCCTAGGCTGACTAGAAGTAAAATTAGATGCACCAACAACATTAGGAGGTGTTGTATTGTATGTAGCATGTTGTGGTGGTTGAATTGGCACCGAATGATGCAATGAGCTATTAACATTAGACAAAGGAACACCCATGCTCATAGGGGGCTCACTATACACAACTTTATGTGGAATCAAAGCATTAGTAGTGGCCATTGTATTCCCTTCACCAGCCGACCCACCAATGGTAGTACGGCTATGTATGTGATTTATTGGTGGCACACCGATGGGAACTTTCGGTATATGCAAATTATCAAAAGTATCACCACTCTTATTATTTTCAGCATTATAAGTAGATGCATTAGGATCTTTGCCAGAAATCACTTGATTGACTTTAGCATCTAATTGACTAAACAAAATTTTAAAATTCTTACTCATAGCATCAAACTTGATGTTTATTTGAGAGGCGACACTAGTATCAATCAAATTTGCAATTTCTGAATTAATATCAGGAGAAGTATTAGATTTCACCTCGGTTTGGGAAACATTGATGACGACATCTTTGTCCTTTTGGACCTTCTTATGTCGATCTATGGAGAAGTGCGACAAATATTGCTTCACAGCTTCATCTTCTAGTTCTCGGATCTCTTGCTCCTTCTGCTCACGGATCTTCTTCCTGATTTCTTCAAGTACCTTCTGATCCTCGGCCGACGTTTCCTCAACCTTTGGCCTTTGAATATTGCTGGCATCAACCTCAGAGGGTTTATTTAGATTACTGGCCATGGGAGCCGATTGATCTTTCTTCTTCCCCAGCGGAGTCGCCAACATATGTTGGCGCAAAAATCAGGCCAACACACGAACGCGTTAGATCACGCGGCGCGCCGAGGAGCTCGCTGCAGCACCTCCACGCAGGGGCGGTTTAACCGCTATGGTGAAGCGGTTAGACCGGTTTCGCCGGACAGCCCGGCGGGTAGACCAACGAACGCTCGCCCGGGAGGGACCCGTCAGGGCAAGCGCACGCAGGGGTGTTCTAGGGTCGGCAGGCCACCTAGAACGTCCGCAATCGCCGTAGAGACGAAAAAAGAACAGCAAGTATGAGATTGGAAAAGTTTAGGGCAAAGGGAAAAGTAAAAAGATAAAAAGTATTTGATAGATTCGATTGGGATCCCCTTAATCGGTCGTGGCCCTTTATATTTATAGGAGGGGAGGTCTCTCCCCATTAGGCATCGAAGATTACATAGATCTGGTGCCAAATTACAATTCCTAACTCGGATTTGGCTGTCAAACCCGGTTAAACCGCCCCTAGGACCCGGTTTAACCGCCCCAGACAGGTGTAGATCTTCCCGGGGTCATATCTCCTTCATCCGGACTCCAAATTAGGTGATCCACATATGAATTTTGATCAGCTCGACGAGACGAAGATGATAGTGCAGTCCAATTCTACTTTTGAGAACTTTACTCAGGCCGGTTTAACCGCCCTAAGCACCCGGTTAAACCGCTATGCCCAGACTGACAGCAAAAATCCATCCGGTGCCAATTTTGGTTGTCAACACCAAGCTTCACAGGTCTCAGCGTGCTTGAGTCGCATTGGACGACCGCTAGCCTTGCCGGAGATCATGCGGTTGACAGGAGCATTGAGGAGGAGACGATGGGCAGCAAATGGATAAAGACGACGACGAGTGGATCAGACCGATCGCTGGACAAGGAAAAAAGGACATTCTGGTTTGCGACTAGTGGGACCTGTTTTTTGGACCCATCTGTTAGTATCAGTCATGCGTACAATGGAAAGGTGGCCGTAGCCATGTTTTATGTTTTTCAACGTACTAGTTGATTCATTCAAAAAAAAACATCAAAACGTGCTAGTTGATTCCTCCATTTTTATTCCTCCAATCCAAACACCACCTCATACAATTTTCCTATGTTTTTTCTTTCCTATGTTTCCTCACAACATGCATAGTTGTTTCCTGCGGTTTTTTCCCATTCTTTTGTTTTACATTTCTTCGTTCCGAACAGGCCCTCAAACTTCTCGATCACTGGATTATGGTTTTTTTTTCAATAATTAACTGCATTATCCGGATAGCCTCCAAAGTCCAAACGGCTAAATCCAATCCAAAGTCCCCAAACTACCCTCTCGCCCCCAAACCCCACTAACACGAAATGCTGGCATGTTAGCCGCGAGGAATCCCGTCTCGCTCCACCACCGGATCGTCGCCGGCGGCCAGCGAAGGCGATGCGTCGGAGGAAGCGAAAGGAATCGCGGCCGCACGCAGGGCCGCCACTTCACGCAGGCGCTCGAGAGCCTCTGGAGGCACAGTCCCCGGATCCATCCCCCTTCAGCCGCCGCCACCGCTGCCGGTGGTGGTGCCAATCCCTCGTGGCAGCCACCAGTACTCGAGAATGCTGCCTTCGAGGAATACTATAAGGTGCGGTAGCTGTTTCTGTTTGAAGTGAATTTGGCTGTAATTTCTGAGCGACTGCTTGTTGTGATTGGGACGATTTGGTGCTGCAAGCCTGCAATTATGACAAATGTCCTCATATAAAGTAGATCATCGGTCTATGGTTAACCGATCAACTACATACTCTTGTATGTGAGTTTAGTCATTGTATTTAAAGTTAGAAATTTACATTGCTGTGTAGAAAAGGACTTGGTTTAAGGATATGTTCTTCTGGATATGTTTGTGATTGCACGTGCATGTTTGGGTAATTGGGTGGGCAGGTTCAGCAAATTGTCCGCAAGGAGGAGTGGGATGCCTTCATGAGTGTCTTACGGAAACCATTACCAGCAACTTTTAGGATCAATGCCAGGTAATGCTTGTTACTCTGAAGCAAAATCACGATTTGCCACTGAGGCCTTCCTTTAATTATTTGATTCCTTGTTCAGTGTAACTCCACATTTCTTTAGGCAAATATCCTGCTATTTCTCACAAGACTAAATTTAGTTTTGCATATTTGATACACGACTACATTAATTGATCTTTTACTATTTCTTACCATGCGAGCTGAAGGTTTACAGTTTAACTTTCCTTTTTCAGTTGCCAGTTTTACAAAGATATCTGCTCAAAGTTGGAAAATGACTTTAGGCGATCTTTGGAGAATGAGGTGACTTTTTCTCCATCGTCTATGGGTTTCACCTTACCCAGTCCTTGACATTTTCTAATTTACTATTAAAAAATTCATTGCAAAGGTTAGCAATGAGTATGGAGAAGATGCTATCAGGCCCTTGCCTTGGTATCCAGGCAATCTTGCATGGCATCTGAATTTCTCTCGGAAAGAGCTGAGGAAAAATCTGGCACTCGAGAGGTAATCAATTGCAGCAGGATGTTTAAATCTTGCCATGACATGAGTCTTGCTTGGTCTATGTAATGCAAGCACACCTCATTCTTTCCTTTTCATCAGTGAATATGTGGTAGGGATTTGGGGTTGGGGTGGAGATATCTGAAATGGGCTTGAAGTGGGCTTCAAACTGAGTTATATTGTGTCAGAAGTATTGGGGTATCAAATATCAGATATCAATATGTCAGATTGGTGGAGTACCAGGGTAACCTAGGAAATATCTGTTCCACAATTATTTTATAAAAAAATCAGAAACACTGGCTTATATAGTATTGGGGTTTTTGATCGATCAGTTTTGTAAAATTCTTAAGTTGTTTAGGCAAAGCCGGCATTATATGTTTTGTTGGTATCTAACCTGCCATATCTTTCATTTTGTCCAACCTTTAGTGCACTAATGTTTCATTTTGATGTTGGTATTTCTTAACGAGCTTTGATAGTGATAATTGGAAGTTGTTGAACAGAGTGAACATAATTTTGATACAAGACCGGTAATTAGCCACTATGATAAACAAGGCTGCTTACTGAATTGTGGAAGTTAGAGGCTGAGTTGCATAAGCGAAATTAGCAACCGGGCTTTTTTCACTTTCAAACTAGTATTATCCTCAACAGTTAATTGCTGTTGCTACTCTGTTGTGCTCTTGATTAATCCACTTCATTGATCCAGTCTTTTGTGCTTCCAGTTTTCATGAGTTTCTAAAGCATGAGAGTGATGTTGGTAACATAACTAGGCAAGAGGCTGTTAGCATGGTGGGCATCTTGTACCGATTTGCTTATGAACTGTTTTCACCCCAGTTATTTCGTATTTTAGTTTTATTTTCTGACTCCCTTAGATGAAGCCTTGTTTCAATAATTGAAATTTATTTCTGCAGGTTCCGCCATTGTTTCTGAATGTACAACCTGATCACCATATTCTTGATTGTATATCCCTGTGTTATTCTTCTCTGTTATCTTAAATATCCTGTGCTATTCTTTTGTTTTGATTGGATGACAAATGCTTCAATAGTATAACCTCACACTTATTTGCCTACCTTGTGCAGTGTGTGCTGCTCCAGGCTCTAAAACTTTTCAGTTACTTGAAATGATTCACCAATCAAAAGAATCAGGGCTACTTCCAGGAGGATTGGTACATTTCTCCTTCAGCTACACGTGGCCCTAAAACTATTGTTCTTATAAGTCTGGCTGATTTTTAGAAATGAAACCTTAGTCACATTTTTTGGTAGTATTTAGTTTTGTTACATGCAGGTAGTAGAACTATTTATGTTATAGTTTCCATGTATTTATGAGAAATGAATACCTTAGTTATATATTGTCGTTTCCTCTTGTGATACTGATTAGGTGATGGCCAACGATATCAATGTGCAAAGATGCGACCTCCTTATCCATAATACAAAGAGAATGTGCACTGCCAACCTAATAGTAACAAACCATGAAGCACAAAACTTTCCTAATTGTTCTCTTGCAAAAGATTATTCAGAAGTCTATAAGGACACCTGCAAACTACAAAGGTTAGAATTCGATCGTGTACTTTGTGATGTTCCCTGTAGTGGTGATGGGACAATTCGCAAGGGTCATGATTTGTGGAGAAAGTGGTAAGACCTGAATCTTTGTTGGCTGCTGCTTTTATGCTTCCCTATATTTATCCTCAGGTCACAATCTGTTTTTGTTGTTCAGGAACTCAGGCATGGGGAACCAACTTCATCTCCTGCAAGTAAATATCGCTATGCGTGGTAAGGATTGTTAATAGCTATTTGTTGGGGATGGTATTGATTTTTCAATCATCGAGCTAGTACTTAGGAATCATCTATGAAACAAGTAGTTTCAATATACAATTAGTTGCTAGACAGTCCTGCTTATGGATTTCTGCGGATTTCTTCCATTAATGTTTATCATTTGAACCATCCAATTACTACATATGATTTGGGAGCAAACTATTATTTGAAAGCTATAAGATTAACATCTGTTTTATATCATTTTTTTTTATTGCTTCAGGTATTGCATTACTTAAAGTAGGTGGAAGGATGGTCTATTCAACCTGTTCAATGAATCCGGTTGAAAATGAAGCTGTGGTGGCTGAGGTATCTACTATCTAGTGTAGAAATGAGCAGAATCTCTGCGTTGTTGTCTGTCAAGACCTTCCAGGGTAGTTTTGACATATATTTTTAGGTGTCTTATTGTGTCATGGGATAATAAGGTCATTACGGTAGCTTATAGAATCCAGAAAGATGTCTGGAAATTCAACTTGTATGTCATATAGGCTCATGCAAGTGGGTTTATGAGGCAGCTTAGGCACAAGCCTCAATCTGAACTGCTTCATTGGAACTCTGAATATCTGTAGAGTACAGACAATTTTTATTCTGATCATTTCAAGAAGTTCGATAGGTTATGTAGTGCATACTTTATTTGCTTTGGTGTAGTTTTCAAAACTTAACTTACCTTTCCTTTAGGCTGCTATCATGCTATGTACAAATACCTTTTGCTATTAAGTTTTTACACTTCTGTAACTTAAATTCTTTTTGCAAGTTTTTCATATATCTCGTAATCGTATAGCTCCTTCGAAGAAGTGGAAACTCTGTTGAACTCCTCGATGTTTCTTGTGAGCTACCTGAATTGGTCCGGCGTCCTGGGCTTAGCACTTGGAAGGTTTGTGTGCTTATATCTATATCATGGTTGATCTCTTGGCTACTTTCTTTTTATGTGTTTCATCCAATAAGATTGCTCATTCTTAATTAAATTTTCATTGTCCTCCTTGTGAGTACGGTGTCTGGATTCACGGTTCTTGCACTTATCAAGTGCAACATACTGTGCCTGGGCCAATGGCTTTTCTTTGGTGATAGAATGATTTTTTGTTTACTAATAATAATTTACATGGAGTAAATTAAGCAAGTCAGTGCAGGCGTCTCATTTTTACTCTCTCCATTTACAGATACTCGTAATTTTTTCACCACTCTATACGCCTTGTTCCCGATTCCAGAGTTGTTTCCCCTGATGCCCATATATATATTCTGCCTATACCATCTATGTTGGTTCCTCTCTTTTACGCATTTGATATTACTGTAAGCATTTTGATTCATGTCACATCACATATAAGTTTATGTGTATCGGTTGAAGTTGATAATGCATTCTTACTTTCTTTTTTTGGTAACATTACGATTCTTTTAAGAACCCAACCTTTTTGATCAGCATGTTAGTAGAATAGTTAGTCCCTACTTTTTTTTTTAGACTGAAAATGTATGAGGTGGCTTAAATCTTGTTCTATTCTGGTTGTCCCATTGGTTCTTTTTCTGACTCTTGCAGGTAAAAGATCGAGGATCTTGGTTTCAGACTCATGATGACGTTCCACATGATAGGAAGACTGTAGTATTGCCGAGCATCTTTCCATCAAGTGATATCACTGAGGAAAGCCATGCTGGATGCGGTGATTTCGAAATGAATACAGATAATAGGAGCAGCTTCTCGAGAAATTGCAACGTTGAAGAAACAAGAAAAAATAATCATGATATGGATGGAGTTTCTATCGGTTCAACTAAGAATCTAGATTGTACTTCTAACATTATGAATTCAAAATTTCCACTGCATCGGTGCATGAGGATTGTTCCTCATGACCAAAACAGTGGGGCATTTTTCATTGCCGTTCTTCATAAATTGGCTCCCTTGAATGGTAATCTCAAGCTTTAGTTTCGTCTTGATGAGTCCATTCGATACATTCCATGGAAGTTTAAATATAGTCTGGTATGCCTATATGCTTTATTAGTACTACCACTGATATGCTTGAATTCTCTCCACATTCTTTCAGGCAGTCAGATACAGGGCACTAAGATTCAGCACACACTTGGAAAAGATAGGATTGAGCAACTTCACAAAGAACCTCAGCCAGAAGCAAGACCATATGAAACTATTTTGACACGCCAACACAACAATGTTCTTGAAGTTGATGATGATGCTGAACTGCTAGGTAGGCGACAGAATTTGAACATGGACAACGGAACTTCAAAGGACAAGAACTCAACTGAAGTTGAAATGGTTTTCAATGATGTAGAAAGCGGTCGAGAAGAATCAGGAGACAGAATGAAGAAGTTGCAAAAACAGAGCAGGTGGAAAGGGGTTGATCCGGTGTTATTTTTCAAAGATGAAGTGGTGATAAAGAGTATAAGATCCTTCTTTGGCATCAAGGAATCATTCTCGCTCGAAGGCCATCTGGTGACTAGAAGTACTGACAATGCTAGGAGAATGTATTACATATCGAAATCAGTTAAAGAAATTGTGGAGCTGAATGAACAAGTTGGTGAGCAACTTAAGATTGCTTCGCTTGGTGTAAAAATGTTTGTAAGTATACAATACTCTAATAACCTGATTTCTTTACTGGAACATTCACATTTTCATTGGAAAAATATACATATTTACTCAAAAAGTAGATGCTCTTTATTTGTTGTCTTTCAGGAAAGGCATAGATCAAAGGATGGCTGTTCATGTGCATATAGGCTGTCTTATGAGGGTTTATCACTACTGCTTCCATACATCAGCAAGCGAATATTATATGCATCTCCAGTGGATTTCCACCGCCTTTTACAATACAGAACCATCAACTTTGCTCATTTTGTCGACTCCAGATTTGGGGAGGAAGCTGCGTCCTTGATGCCTGGTTGCTGTGTTGTAGTGTTAGTTGAAGGTAACATTATGCTTTATGTGCAAAGATTAAAAGAACCACTTGACGATAATGTAGGTTTCAAAAATATTTCAGGGCATAAGAATGCAGATTCCATTTTGAAGGATCCCACGACAATCGCTATCGTTTGCTGGAGAGGGAAGGGTACAATGAATGTCATGGTTTCTCCACCGGATAGGAAGGATCTGCTGGAAAGGATGGCATATCGCTTTGGGATTAAAGCTTCTACAGAGGAAGACGAGAAGTTCTACCCCAAGGTTAATGGATTTGACCAGGGGAGTTGATAACATCATTGAGATCGATAGTCAAGAACCTACTTTTAAAAGCTATTTCGTAGGTTGAAGTTATTAATAACAAGATCTAGAAAGGGGTCACTTTTCAGGGGAACAACATACACACGAGAGGTTACCTGGTGAAGAAAGCCAAGAGCACTTACTCCAGCAATCTGGTTGTGCCGTTGAAAATAACAAAATCTAGAAAGGGGTCACTTTTCAGGGGAAGAACATACACGAGAGGTTACCTGGTGAAGAAAGCCAAGAGCACTTACTCCAGCAATCTGGTTGTGCTGTTGATAATATTCGTGTGAACCCAACTCATGCGGCCATCCATTTTCAAGAAGGCATGTTGTTCTCTTCCTTTCCACCTGTCTCTTGCAACCTTTCACGTGAAGAATGCTGGTGCATCAAGCTACTTCTCCAACCCTGACATCACACTGAACGGGACGTTGCAAATCTAATAACATCACATTGCACTAACCAATAACCACATATGAATATCAGCATATTCATGCGGCGCAAACAACAAAACATTTAGAAACTGAACACTGGACTCGTGCAGAAGCAGCTCGTGAAGCTATCTTCTGGTGGAAGTCACTTGAGCTGCTTGTACAGTTGTACGGCATTCTGTCAACGTGCCAAATGGAAACCAAAGTTGGTCCACCCCCCTGCTGACCCTGCAGCAAAGGTCTTTTTCGAACCCTTAAATTTCTTCTTTGGCCGTCTGTCTGCATTTCTAATCACGGTCATGTTGTGTGCCAAGGACCATGAAATTTCTTCCTTGGCTGTGTCTGTCTCTATCCGCATTTCTAATCATATGGTCATGGCATCGCGTGTGCCAGGTAAACTAAGACACTACTAGTTTTAAGCTGACTAAATCAATGCCGACTCTACCTTAATTACTTGGTAAACAACGGTGACGGGCCGACGGCAAGGCACCTGCCGCGTACTAATGATCAGATATTTCAGTGTTTGATCGAACACAGGCTGCAGGGAGCCAGAGACAGGATCGGAGCTAGCAAGGCTGTGCGAGGCGCATGAGGCCAATGCTTCCCGGCGCACTGATCGCCGTGCTGGTCTCGGCATGGCTGGCGATCGCCGCCGCAGCACCATACGGTGGTGAGAACGCTTCCTGCCAGCGCCGGTGCGGCGACCTGGACATCCCTTTCCCGTTCGGCATCGGCCCCGGCTGCTACCACGACACGGGCGAGGGCGACATCACCTTCGGCCTCACCTGCAACCGCACCGCCGGCGGCGGCCACCAGACCATGAGCGGCGAGTTGGTCGAGGTCATCGGCCTCTCCCTGCGCCACGGCCAGGCGCGCATCCGCAACGCCATCGTGCCCTGGTGCTACGACCCCGCGTCCCGGTCCATGGACGAGGAGACCCAGCCGTGGATGGACCTCTCCGACTCGCAGTTCAGCCTCACCGTCGAGGCGAACCGGCTCGTCGTCGTCGGCTGCAACTCCTTCGCGTACGTGCGGTCGGTGAACACCGGCAAGGAGTACATGACCGGGTGCATGGCGACGTGCCCCAGCGCGGGGCAGCTGGAGAACGGCTCGTGCTCGGGGATGGGCTGCTGCGAGGCGGCCATCCCCAGGGGGATCAACACGTACCAGACGCTGTTCGAGCACAATTTCAACACCTCCAACATCACGGGGTTCAGCCGGTGCAGCTACGCCGTGCTCATGGAGGCCGCTGAGTTCAGCTTCCAGACCACGTACGTCACCACCGGCGACTTCGTTGAGTCCACCGGCGGGAAGGTGCCGCTGGTGCTCGACTGGGTGGTGGGGAAGGAGACGTGCGACGAGGCGGTGCGGAACACGACGGCGTACATGTGCGTCAGCAGCAACAGCGAGTGTGTGGACTCGAGCAACGGGCCGGGTTATCTCTGCAACTGCTCCCGGGGGTACGACGGCAATCCCTACGTCCGTGACGGCTGCCAAGGTCTGTTCTTCAATTCCTTGCATTGGAGATTCTAGTTGCTGGGGTTTGTCAGAAATTGTTACTTGTTAATGCAGAGTCTGTGAATTGTGATCGCTGCGTTGCTTGTTTTACCTAACGACGAACTTGTTGAACACCTTGTTTGGTCTTTGATCTGCAGACGTTAACGAGTGTGATGACACAACATTCAAGTATCCCTGCTCCGTTCCTGGAACCTGTGTCAACACTGCTGGAGGATTCCTCTGTTCTTGTCCGGACAAGACAACAGGCAACGCTTACAATGGCACATGCGAGGCCAAGAAATCTCAACTCGGAGTGCGCATGGCAGTTGGTATTTCATCCCTCCATTGCCTGAATTCAGTTGCCTATTTCATTTTCTCAACTGCATCTGATCATGTGATCTTGCTGGCTTGCTGAAGGTGTTAGTGTTGGCCTAGTTGTAGTAGTAATTGCCACGTCCTGTGCCTACATGATGAACCAGAAGAGGAGCCTCGCCGCTGTCAAACAGAGTTACTTCAGACAGCACGGGGGTCTCTTGTTGTTCGAGGAAATGAAGTCAAAACAAGGGCTGTCCTTCACATTGTTCACCAAGGAAGAGCTTGAAGAGGCGACCGACAAATTCGATGAGCGGAATGTGCTTGGTAAGGGAGGGAATGGCACCGTCTACAAGGGAGCTCTGAAAGACAAAAGATTAGTTGCAATAAAGAAGTGCAAGTTAATCAACGAGAGACAGGAGAAAGAGTTTGGGAAGGAGATGCTCATCTTGTCCCAGGTCAACCACAGGAACGTTGTGAGGCTATATGGCTGTTGCCTTGAGGTGGAAGTCCCTATGCTTGTCTACCAGTTCATCCCAAACGGCACGCTGTACCAGCTTATCCATGGCCGGCCTCATGGATCACGCATTTCCTTCACGACACGCCTGAAGATCGCACATGAGACCGCTGAAGCCCTTGCGTACCTGCACTCCTGGGCTTCTCCCCAAATCATCCATGGCGATGTGAAATCACCCAACATACTAATCGATGAGGATTACACGGCGAAAGTTGCAGATTTTGGTGCTTCGGCATTGGCTCCAACAGACGAAGATCAATTTGTCACATTTGTCCAGGGGACTTATGGTTACCTCGATCCAGAATATATGCAGACCAGCAAATTGACAAGTAAGAGTGATGTATACAGCTTCGGTGTTGTTCTACTAGAGTTGCTTACATGCAAGAAGGCGATGAGCCTTCAGGCACTTGAGGAGGAGAAGAACCTCTCATCACATTTCCTCCTAGCCATGAGTGAGAACAGGCTTGATGAGATACTGGACGAACAAATAAAAGGTGAGCAGAGCATCGAGCTGATCGAACAGGTGGCAGAGCTGGCGAAGCAGTGTCTGGAGATGGCAAGCGAGAAGAGACCCTCGATGCGGGAGGTTGCAGAAGAGCTTGACAGAGTCATGAAGTTGTCGCTGCACCCTTGGGGCCAAGAAACCTCTGATGAGGAGCTCAAGGCTTTGCTTGCCGGATCACCAGGCACGTGCTCTGAAATAGAACTTAGCAATGCATATGTTAGCATGACAGATTCAGCCTACTTAGGAGTTCAATCTCCACGATAGTGTCGACGATTTTGTTTGTGCATAGTATAGAATCCATTGCAAACACTCTTATGGCCATAATGAAATATTTTAGGAGAAAAGGAGGTTTATGATTGTGATTACGATATATTGTGGATACAGATCTAGTCTAAAGCCATCCTTTTGCTTTGGACATTGCTGGTCTTAACTCTTAACCGTTAGGAACAATGTGTGACTGAAACAACAATCAAAGTTGGCACATTGCATCTCTCCGCTCCCATAAAAATGCAATTATAATATTTGAAAGAAATACAATAAGTATATTTTTTGGAATTAGACCACAAGCGGGACTCACCAGTCCTTATTATATGTCTAATCCTCTCTCTCTTCCCGAAACTACTCCCTCCGTCCCGATTTAATTGTCGCGGAGGCTACAGCTCCGTGTCCCGATTTAATTGTCGCTCCCTATGACGCGTGGAGCTGCACTATACCTGATCATGTATCGGGTTCGGGTCGGGTCATGTCGGGTTGGCGGGTCAAAATTGTTGACCCGCGCCCGACCCGTGGCATGGTCGGGTTGTGTCAGGTTCAGGTCGGGTTTCGGGTTTCACGTGTAATTTTCGGGTCGCTTCGGGTTTTTTTGTGTTTCGGGTTAAAAAATTGGCCCGTGCCCGACCCGTCACATGCTCGGGTCGGGTCGGATTTTTTTCGGGCGGGTCGGGTCGGGTGGCCCATGATCAGGTATAAGCTGCACTGCACCGCATCAATGCGCGTATCTGGGCTTATCCCATCCTCTCCCCTGGTGGCCGCCTCACAACCACACAAGCTCAGCTTTTCAATAAAAAAACTCAGACTGACCCTTTCATTCTCTCTCTCCCCGGGGTCGACCGGCCCTCCCTCCTCTCCCTCCGCCGCACCGCCCCTCCATCCTGCCTACGCTCGCCGCCGGCCTCCCTCACGCGCGTTCGCCGGAGCGGGAGCGGGGCGGCGGTGGCGGCCGGTGACCCGGCATCCTCGGCCATGTCTCCCGGTCTTGACGCGCCAGCGGACGCCGGAGCCAGTCTCGACGAGAGCCCCCGACGTCCGGATGCAGGTACGGCGCGAGGAGGGGCGGCATGGTTCTGGCTCGGCGGCAGATCAGGGCGGGACGCCGGCACAGCCTCAGCGGCCACGGGAGCCCGACCTCACGTCTTCCCTCTGTGCTCCTTCGATGGCGTCATTCCTCGCTGACCTCGGCGCCGCTCCACGCGACCCCGCTCGCGGCCGACCCAATGCTCGCCGGCACAGGTGGCTACACGGAGCTTGCGCGCAAGCGCAGCTATGAGCCGGCGGGCTACGGCGGCGTACTCCGGCGCGGGCAGCAGTGAGCTCCCCGGCGGGCGGCAGCTGGAGCACGTGGACGCGCGGTCGGCGCCCGGCGAGCTGAGCTATGGCTGCTGCGAGTACAACATTAATGGCTGGCACATACTAGGGGCATGGGTGTTTGAATCTTTTACTATCTGCATTGGTTAGGGTGTTTTTTGTCCAGCGACGGTTAAAGAGGGACGGAGGGAGTATATCTAATCCATTCCAATTTGAGGCCGGTCCACTGACCTTGTTTTCGTGGGCCGAGCCAGAAATCCAATAAGTCGACCCAGCCCAGCCTCTCTGCTGGACCGAACTCCCGACTCGCAGTTCCCGGTTCTCCAACAATACCCGGGTGCACGACCACGTGCCCGGACGCCGGGCGGCAGGAGGACAGCTCCTACAGTCCTTAGGGCCTGGTTGGTTTACTACCAAAATTTTGGCATGCCAAAGTTGTGGCATGCCAAAACTTGGGCACAAAAGTTGCCAACATTTTGGTCAAAAAAAGTGAGATGTAAACATCATTTTGGTAGCAAACCAAATAGTAGCCAAAAAATTGGCAACTTTTGCCTTGCCAAACCTTTGGCATGCCAACTTTTTGGCATCCAACCAACCAGGCTCTTACTCCGGCATGGGGTGCTGCCAGGCGGCCATCCCCCGGGGATCCAACACGTACGTCGGTACGCGGTGCGATCGACGACAGGAACGGCCCCGGGCCCGGCGGCCACCACCTCTGCAAGTCTGCAACTACCGGCAGTTTGTAATTGTACATCCCTGGCGGCTGCCGAGGTCTGTTCTGTATTTCTGTTCTTGGAGAGATTTTTTTTTTTCGAGGGAATTCCTTGGAGAGATCTGGTTGGACTTCATCAGAAATTCAGAATGACTGTTCAAGGATAAGTGTTTGAGGGCCCAAGATCTTATGAGTACCCGTGCTCTGTTCACGGACGGAACCTACACCAACACTCGTGGAGGATTCCTCTGTTCTTGCCCTGACAAGGCCGACAGGCAACGATTACAATGGCACATGCGATGCGAGGCCAAGAAATCTCAGCTGGGGGTGCGCATGGGCATGGCAGTTGGCACTGTTGCCCTCCATCACCTGATGAATTGCTTGTTCCATTTCCTCACCTGCATCTGATCATGTGACCTTGCTGGCCTAGTCGTACTAGCTTGAAATTACGACGTCCTGTGCCCTACATGATCCACCAGAAGAGGAGCCTCGCCGCTGTGAAACAGAAGCACTTCGAGGAACACGGAGGCCTCTTGCTGTTCGAGGAAATGAAATCAAAGCAATAAGGTCTTTTTTTTTTTTTGAAAATTACAAAGCAATAAGGTCTGTCCTTGGTCCTTCACATTGTTCGCCAAAGAAGATCGCGCACGAGATGACCGACGAAATCAAATGATAAGACGGCGCATGGGAGCGCGTCCAAATACTATATATTCGACAAGATAATTAGCGCATTTAACTTCCGTAATTAGCAGTTCAAAGGAACCATATATCTTTATCTGAAACAAAAATGCTCCAGTTATATTTTTTAAAAAACAGAGAGAGTCTGAAGTTACCAGTATTCAGTGTCCAGATACTAATATGAGAAACACAGAAGCCAAAAAAAAAAAAAAAACTACACTTTCGACCATCACAACAGTTAACTTTTTTTTTGGTTGGAGTAAAATCACAAGTCACTTGAACCTCTGTTTCTTGATAAGTAGTATCACTCGCGGCACTCGGCAGGCATCACGCCAGGCTGCATTTCATGGCCAGGCTTGCAGGAGGTCACATGCTTCCAGCTGTATTTAGCCACTTCATTTTTTTCACCTCTCACAGATCCACTCATTGGACAAACTGGAAAGAAACCACTTAATATGTTTTTTTCACCTTTTTTAAAAGACTACACATGGCGCACCCAAGAATAAACCTGCTCCTACAAATAGAATAGCTAGAGTTGCTGGCCACATTGGTATCATGACATGAACTAGCTTTTCCATGACATTGGCACAGCACCAGCAGGAATGGCTGTATTAGCCTGTGCAAAGCCACCCTGACCACTCCCAACCAGATCCAACAGCAACTTTGTCTGCTGCGATCATTAGACAGACATATCGTGCATGTCATTCCAGACAATGCACATGCACATGCAATTCTGCAAAATTTGGTGGTTGGGCAGTCCACTTCATCACACACATGTACCTGCGATATTCGCGTGCGTCAGAAAAAAAAAAATAATGTGCAACCTGTCTTTGATCAGTTGGCATAGCATGCCACCGTCGGTTTTGGAAAGCAACAAGTACCATTCTGATACAAAGAAGACAAGTTTGCTATAAAGAAGCAAGCATCATTAGGAAGAACCATATTAGTGTCAATATAGCTAATATCTATAGTTATCATTTCAGTCATTTCAAGATGTAGGGCTATATCTTAATGAATGATAGGATGTGAAATATGGGCAAATTTACAGAAAGAATTAAGTAATGTCTGTACACCACATCTAAAGAATTTGAGAGGCTAAAATACATCAAATAACTTTATGTTCTCCGGAAAGCTTCTGAAACTATTTGCAGGCAAGGTGTCTACTTGTCTTCATAATCACAAGAAAGGCTTGTACGGCTGAAACATACTCCAAAATTGTTTGGCCCTCCTATCCTAATTGCAGGGGACCAAAGGTTGCACACCTCAGAGCAAGACCTCACTTGTTTTTTCTTCTGGATAGTCTGCTAGAAACTGGTACCATTGACTCGAAGCTCTCATAGCCATCATCAAACATTCTGCTGTGACGTAACAACTGGCTTGCTGAATCATACCCCATGAGTCGATGAAGTGCTGAGTCAGAAACCTTCTTGCCACTTTGTGTGGCAGCAAGGCTACTAGATCCAGCTTGGGTAGGCAAGCTTCTTGTGTACAATGCTCCATAATCTTCGCTGGTACTAACAGGACCCCCTGTTAGGCACTCAGCATAATAAGAAGTAATATCCTCATTTGTTGGGATTGTGCTATCATCAGGGTTGTATGACTGTTGGGCCACATCCACGCTGCTCTTTGCATCTGTCTGATGTACTGAAGGAAATGATAATGCAAGGACCTTGGAGCACTTACCACACTGCATTTTGCCAACCTTGGCCTTTGATATGTAGATATCTGATGGCATTTGAACCAAATTGAAACAGCTGTTGCAGATAGTGTATGGGGAAGCACCTGACAGAGGCCGCAAAATATGCTTTCTCACCACTCGTTTTGGCTCCTTGTAGTTTGATCTAAGTGACTCGTAGTCAAGATTTGTGCTCTCAGCATATGAGGATTGATAATATGAATTGAACTCCCAGGGGTCGTAGTTGTGAGGTATGTGTGTTTGGGCATGTCCAAAATGGCAGTTGGTGTATGTATGGGTTGGTGAGAAAGAATTGGACGGTTGATACCTTGATGGCCTTCCACGACCATAATAGGATTCTAGAGCACAGGAGCTTCGAATGGAATCACCACCAACGCTTTGGAGATCATAGTTATTGGATTGTTGCTGGTGCTCTGGGTCTCTCTTCTGGAAGCTTTTCTCTGAGCCTTTCTGGCTAGAAAGCCTACTTAGCTGATCTCTTAGTTCATCCATCTTTTTGAGGCGCTCATGTCTAACAATATTATTGAATTTGGTTGGTGTTCTGTTGACCAAAACCCCTTGACTGGGAGACCCACTTGAACGAGAACTTGAGGTACCATCAATTTGTGACTCGATGAAGTTTTGGATTGACTTGAAGTCTTCAGAATCAAGAGACAGTCCCTGCCGAAGTTGACTAGCTTTATATCCATAGGATATCTCTTCCTTGTTCTTTTTAAAGCTAGGTACTTTGTGTTGCGTCCTCTTGTATGACAAGCTTGAAAAACTGGCAGTAGTTGCACTTGCGTTGCCGTCTTCCATATCAGCCTCTTCCTTTTCTTTAGTGCCATCAGATATTAACTCATTTTGTTGAAGACTTTGTTCAGATTTGATATGTCCGGTTTTAAGTGAAGAGAGGACTTCTTCATCAAGATGTGCACCTTCAGCTTCTAGGGATTGCTGATCCTTACCATCACTGTTAGCCATGTCACCTGAATGAAGAGGGGCTTCATTATTATCAACTCTCTCTGCAATGTGGTCATCTGCAACTGCAACAATCTCATTTGCATCACCAGTGTTAGCCATATTATCATCTACCATATGGCCATCTTCATTTTCTCCAGTGCGACAAGCAGCCATTAGCCCTTCATCGCAACAAGGTCTCTGTCTATCTGAAATGTCCTCAACTAGAAACACCATATTCTCAATACCATGAACACTGTTGTTCATGTTTTCATCTTCCATACAGCCCTCTTCCGTTTCTTGAGTGACATCTGATATCAGCTCATTTCGTTCAAAACTTTGCTTCGATTTTTCATTCCCATCATCAACCGAAGAGACGCTCCCTTCAAAGGGATGAGTATTTTCGGCTTCTGTGACCTGCTGAGCCTTACCATTTTCATGAGATACCTCTACAATGTCCTCATCTGCAATCAAAATATGTGCATTCCCATTAACGCGGTTGGCAGTACTGTCATCTTCAGTACAACACTCTTCCATTGCATCATTACTATTATCTTTGATATTGTTGTCAATGGATAATAAGACGCTCTCTTCACATGGATCTGCAATTTCCACATCAATGGATTGCCAACCTTTGCCACTCTCATGAGAACTATCTGCAATGTTCTCTGCTGCATAGTTGGCAGTATTGTTTTCTTCAGTATTGCACTCTTCCTTTACTTTGTCGTCATTATCTATTAGCCTGATTTCTTGATGAGAAGTTTGTTCGTATTTGAGATGTCCATCGTCAAATGATGAGAGGCTTTCTTCACATGGATGTGCACTTTCAGCACCTAGGTTATGTGGATGCATATCATGCACATTTCCATGAACTCTCTCGACAACAACAGCATGCTGCTCCATTGGCTCTTCTGCGTCGCTGAAAGACATTTCCAGTTCCTCAATCAATCGACCATGTGGATCACTCCGGGAGGCATCATTCACTTTGACCCCTAGCATAAATCTGCGGCTACCCATCTGTTTACGTAGAGCGTCACTAAGCCCAATGTTTTCAGCTTCATCTGAGAAGTATTCATCATCACTACTAAATGAAAGTGACCTCTCCAACTCTTCAATTAGTGCTTCATGAGATTCAACATGCATGCCTTCATATGATTGCAGCCTCTCCACCATGTGAACAACTTCAGTATTTCCATTCAGTGTGCTCACATCAGTAGTGGCAAAGCCATATACTTTGCCACCATTTGGATTTTCAGTTGTGTCAAGCTTTCCAAGTTTTTCAGTAAAATTTGAGCTAGTATCAGCTCCACTGTCTTTGTCATGTATCTCTTTGACCATATCCTCTTCTGAGTTTTGCATGTTCCCATCAACTAGGGAGCCTGCTTCCTTATTCAGATGGCCATCGGGGGTTACAGTGTCTTCTGCAGACATTGCTCTTTTTGGAATTGCACCCTTGCAGGAATCGATATTGTCAATAGTGGAGGATATGCTTCCATCAGTCGTGGCTGCACGAGGCTGATCAACAGAGGGGACAGCTTTCTGTTCATCAGAGCAAATTGATTTGCTACTCTGAGGGGATCCTTGCAGGCTACTTGGAAAACTGTTCAGTTGATCGGATCCCGAGCCAGCTTGTGCTCCAGGCACAGCTCGATTTTTCGCTGCATGATGAAATTGATAATGGTCAAATTGCTCTTGAAACCATAGGATTTTCAGGATGAGGTAACAGGAGATAGACCAAGAGAATGGTATGTACCTCTGAGAACAGTGCCGCAACCGCCGCATTTGTAAACTGGAATGGAGGGGTATTCAACAAGAAGCTGGTTGCATCTGGGGCATCTAACAAAGCGAAGCTTATGAGGTTCCATAGCCGTGATCTTGCACCCCCGGCACTTGGAGAAGGCAGAGGCACGGCAGTCAAACCTCGTCAGCCATGAAGGTTACACATACCCTGTTGAAAAACAAGAAAGACAGCACATGAGCTTTCTTCAGTTATTGAGGCACCACAACAGTACTACTGCCTCTTAACATCAGGCAATGCGATTTATAACAGGGGTAAATCATAAAGGGGCACATGCAGATGAAGGGGAACGCAACCACAATATCCTGGGCTAGAAAAGCAGAACGGAAACGGGAGAAGCCGTTGTGGTGCTGAAGAATCACTCCTCGAACAAGCAGAGATAATAAGCTGAAGGGACCCAGTCCCCTAGCTGCTCCTAAAAAGCATACCGGTTTTGTTTTTGCGGGTAGTAATAAAAAGCACAGAGATTGACCGAATCCTAAAGAAGCAGTCGCGGATCTACCATGAGCAGCATGTTTCGGAGGGAAATCTAACAAGAAAGGAACAGGGAGATAAGAAAAAACCTTTCTTTGGTGGAGCATGATCCTCGAGGTCACCGGTAGGTAATACGGTCCGTTTGTTCCCCGTCGTCCTCCTGGCCGGTCCGCGCCCCTCGCGGGACGGCGGAAGTGAACAAGAAGCCGACGAGGCGCGGCGGCGGTGGGTGGCGGCTGCTACAGGATACGGCACAGATAGGAGAGGAAAGGAGAGTAGGGAGGGAAGGGGAACGCAAATGGAAACTGAAAGGAGGTGAGGCTCGGTGCGTGGCAGCAGGATTGAATGGATGGAGGAGGCCAAAGGAATGAAGACGAGGAGGGGAACGACGAGTCGACGAGGCAGGAGAAGCGTGGAGGGGACCAGCCGCAGAGAGACAGGCAGCGCTGGGCCGTGCGTGGGCCGGCGACGCCTCGGACATTGACCAGCCTGCTTGCTCATTCATTAATTGATTGAGTAGAAAGGGGATTTCCCCGGTCAAAAACTCTCTCGTTCTCTCTGGCCATCATATATGCACAATCATTCCAGGTCAATTTATTTTTTCTTAAAGTGCAGCTCAGTTTACTGGGTCTTTCCTTTTCTTTCTTTTGAGCCACTTTACCTATGGCATACGGAGCATGTCTCAGTTCGGAGCTGTACTCCAAAATGCTGCCAATTTATGCTTAGCGTTAAGAATCAAACATTTATTAATCCCAGCACAACGGGGTAGTACTATAGTACTGATGAGAGTCATTCCTCTGAATTTTGTGTTGGAAAAAATAACAACAGCTTATAAGTTGTAAATTGTAATTTATAGAAGTAATAGTGATTAAATTGAATTTGAAAAAAAAAAAGTCCATTTCAGGTGATAAATGAGTAGTGATAGTGTACTGTAGCAGCTGTGCGTGTAGCGTGGTTGTTGCCGACACACAATTTAGCCTGTCTGCAAGTGTTTTGTTCCATTGAAAGCCTCGTCGTATGTATCGTCCACGAGCGTCATGGTCAGGTCACTAGCATCTCATATTGTAATCATTCTCCTGAATGTGACATTTAACCTAATCTTAGGTCAGCACTATTTTTCAAAACCTAAAAACGATACTTCCTCTGTTTTAAATAATATTTTTAACTTTGACGAGTTATTAAATAAAGTAAAATAAGCATCACTACGTCTATCATCAAAAGCACTTTAGATTTAACTACGTCTATCAAAGATGCAATTAGCATCACTTTAGATTGGCACACCTGTCGCTAAAAAATGAGAAATAATGCAAAAACAAAACCACACTTAATTACTCCCTCCGTCTCAGGATATAAGGCGCGGTCAAACTCGGCACGGTCTTTAATAATAAGACTTGACTCTTAATATCTTTTATAATATAATACTTGTAGCAACAAAATTATAGTCATATGAAAGTACTTTTAAATATGAATACAATTATATTATTGTTGTAAGACAAAGTTTTTATTATACAAGCTTAATCGTAGGTCAAAGTTTTCAAAGTTTGAATTTTGATTTACGTGCGTGCCTTGTATCCTGAGACGGAGGGAGTAGCAAGGAGTCAAGGACATGCAGCTCGGAGCACATCTGTCATCCTCGGACACAGATTCAGTGCCTTACCTTGAGTAAGGCACACTGAGCCTTACCTCTTGCAACTTGCAAGTGAGCTTTGTCGCACGGCTGCTCACTCAAGTGTGAACCAAATTCAAATTCAAATAGCAATTGAGCAAATTCCACAAGTACCAAACAGTTATCAATTTTCACAAGTAACCAGGTTAATAATGTGCTCTAATTCCAAACCACCAATACAGTATTACAAAAGTCACTAATCGGGAGCACAAGTGTTGCTGCTGAACACCTACTCTAAGATAAGCCATTTCACTTATACAATTAGCCCACAAAATACAATAGTTAGCATGTCCAAAATACTATAATTAGGGCACAAAATGCTGTGGTTAACCCTCTAACCAACTTGCTAATACTAGAACAACAGATCTTGCTCAAGGAGATTATCAACATCACAACTTGTAGTATCATTTCCTCACATCAAAACATGCACGACCCCCATATGACACCCAAAACAGCCAATCCTCTTCTTGATTTCTAAACCTCAATCCTACTTGAGGTGCTCTTGTCCAATTATGCCATCGCTTTACACAACACCCTCAGTTGCACAACATTGTGGCAAAATTTCAAACACGAAATACAATTAGTGGACAAGCTAACAATTCTAGTCTTTTGTCAATAACATATCCTTCCCGAACAACTAATCGCATTATCTCAATTCTCAAAAAAAACTAATTTCATTATCTCAATCCCCAGGTCCACTTAAACCAAAGTACAAATTTCATCATCTGTACCTATTTATAAGAAGAAAAAAATGGATTCGGGCACTCGATGAGGCAGTGGCATTCTAGACCGACGGCGTCGACAACAGCAACCTCAGGCTGCTCTTCTCCCTCGCCGCTGCTGCACCCGGCTGCCGCAGGCCCCCTCACCGGCCCCTTGCCTCCCTCGCCTCCGGCTTGCCCTCCGGCCTCCACTCTGTCGCGATGGAGGCTCAACTCTCCGCTTCTCTGCTGCAGCGACAAGGCTCCGCGCGGCCGAGCAGCTCCGCGGCTGCGCAAGCAGGCGTATCCGCGCCGGCGAAGGCGATCCTTCGCGCGAGCGGGCGACGGCGCGGGAAGAAGACCCGCCGCCCCTGCTTTTCTTTTTCTTTTTTTCCCACGGACAGTATGCCAGTGTCGGTCTCCGTGTGCAGCCGTCAGATGCAGTTTGAACGCTGGATCGATGCACGCAAGGCTCACTGTGCCTTACTAAGGTAAGGCACCGAATCCGAGTCCGTCATCCTCAGTTCAGGGCGCACATCTGTTGGTTATCTTGGATCTAAGTACTGTAGGGATAACTATAATAAGTACTGTAGTAGTTGAAGCTGTCCCAAAAGGGTAGGGGGCATACCGAGTAACTATAAATATTTTTTACAAGCATTATTGCTTGTAAAGAACAACCAACTGAAGAGTTTACTTTTCTAAATCAACTGCTGCATAAATGGAATTGGGCATAAATATGCCTCCAACCCACTGATGCACGGGACCTGCTGCAATGCAGCCTAGAAGAATATAAAAAAAATATAATTTTATAATATTGAAGGGATGACTATTTTTTAATAGTATATAAGGATGCATTTATATTTTTTATGGCAGAGGGAAATTTTCTCGCCTGATGATCGTTTTTGTGTCGGGAGCGTCTGGGGGCCGCATGTGCGGTGTTCCCCCGTCCACGCACACCACAGCTTCATGCGCGCAGACATGCAGAATCCCGAGGTCCACGGAGGAGATTTTAAAAAACAATTCGTATTTCATGAATGGAGTAGCCAAATTAAAATCCGATTACACCACTAAATTTCTTATGACGAGATCTACAAAACTAGATCACATTTGACTATATTTTGATTAGATTTTTTTATCATTTAGAGCACGTGGGACCAAATTAAAACCAAACTAGAGCACGTGGGATTTTATCATTTAGCTTCACGATAAAATGTTTCAAAAAAAGAGCATCCAAACATAGTTGACATCGGTCTTGTTTCGAAGATCTCATCGTAAAGAATACAATGGTACAATCAGAATTTGGTTTGGACATTTGGTTTAGAAAATATGAATTCTTTTAGTTTGAACTTGCTTTACACAAAATCCCATGCCGCATGCATGCGTGCATGTGGAAAGGGAAGGAATGTGTGGGGCCCTGCCCAATAACTGACATCGTGCGCACAGTAGGGAAGGAGGGTGTGCGTTGGAGGCTGTGTCATCGCATATGCTGGACACAATGTCTATACGAGAACCTATGCACTAGACACTACCAAACTTTGCATTGGGGTGATGATGGTTTCTTCATGATAGATAAAGAGTAAATATGATTGGTAGAGAGGAGAGATGATGCATTTATTAACAATCCACATCAAAAAATCATGGGTTGTGGAGTGTAGTTTCTATAGTGATTTCTTGCTTATGTGGCGACATGAAAACTACCCATAGACTCTATGGGTTGGGACTGCCCTGAATAGCAATTCTGGTTTGTGTCAATAACTACCTGATATGGGCCTAATCTCAATACGGCCGAACACCCTGACATTTGCTTAGCGAGCCTGTGGACTCCTGCTGGGCCCATGATTTGCAGCGGAACGGCATGGCCGGAACGTGCACACGCTATACAAAGTTGTCGCCCCGCGCACAGTCGTGCGCACGGCACGAACGTGACCGAGATCCGACGGGTGACGTAGACGGCCGAGACAAAGAGTGAGCATGGATTCTTTTCTGGACCGGGATAACGCGCGACGGCTCGCGTGGACACAGATTGCGCGACCCCTATCTCGTGCTAGGTGTAATAAGGCCCCGCATAAGTTGCAATTGCACTACTAAAAAGCGTAAGCCCCGACCTATCCTCTGCTGACGCATGTCCCACGGTCATTCATAACCCAACCTACATGGGGAGAACACATGAGAAAGTGTCACTTTCAGCTAATGTTGCTGATGACGCAGGCGAAAAAAACGAGGTGCATTTTTTTCTAACAACCATATTTCTCTCAAGAAGCATCCGTTTTCAAATCCGATTGCACCACAATGTTCAATGCAATGAGATCTACGAAACAAGATCCATATTCGATATATTTTGAAATTGTTTTATTTGAGTGGCAACTTATATTTATGTATAGTAGCTACTTATGTATAATTTGTGTAACAACTTATGTATGAAACATAATGTACAGACTAAAAGGCAACTATACAGTGCAAGAACCTATGTGTATACAGTGTAGCAAAGGTTACATAGAGATTATGTAGCAACTTATTTTATATGTCTACTTATTACACGTGCGAAGGATTGTAACAACATACGTGCAAATAGTATAACTTATGTATATATTCAGATATCTAAGCAAGATGAGTGTAAATTCTTTTTTAGCAATTTATATACATAATTTGCCGAACCATTTGTACATAAGTTGCTACATACTTAGTACATAAGTAAGTATTGAACATTCAATATAAATTGCTAGTACACAAAAAATACACTAAAATACATGCATCATGGGTCTTGTTTTGTAGATCTCATCACAAGAAATGTAACGGTGAAAACGGAATTGAAAATGGATACTCTATTAGCAAGTTAACACATCTTTTTAGAGGTGGAACAAAAAAAAATGTATGGGCTATACCAGCCCACCTCCGTCTCACCAGGCCACTAGCGGGCCACGCAGGTCGCGTCCGCTTCCGCGCGCGGTAGCATTTTCCTTAAATTCTCTTCTTTTCTCCCTCTCCTGCGACCTGCGAGGACGGCGCCCCGGGCTCGGAATTATAAAGCGAGTTTTTGGCATGGCATGCGCGCGGGCTGCCCGTGTGCCCTGCCCCCCTGCTGTTTCAGACGGCGGTGTGTTGTCCGCAGGATCGCACGCAACGGCGCAACGCCGTGCGCCGCGTTTGGTCGCTTGGGATCTCGACAGTGCCCCATTCTGGGTTTGAGTTTTTTACTAGAGAAAGATTCAGTGCTACGACCTTGACAGCAAAGTTTATGCATTGTATTGATTCTTCGTACCAAAGTTTATGAATTATATTAAGCACTGTTAGTACTACATTGCTAAATAAATAAAATTGTCGCAATAATTCCGTAGATTACTTAATCAGTACGCGGGATTGGGTGCCAACCCAAGAAAAACAGCGCCAAGCGAGCACGTGAGACCATTCTACCCGTTGGCCGTTGCTTCAATCAGCACTTCGGCAGTAAAAGACCAAAACCACCGGCCACCGGAGCTAAAAACCTTACAAGTAATCCCACTTGTCACATCGAGAATTTGAGTTCCATCTCATAGTTGTTCGGAGCATCAGCTCTGAATCGCATCGCCTATGCCACCACACATTACAAAAAAACAAATGTCGTTTCTTCACCTGGCTGCTACTGCAGAGACGGCTACCCACAGCAGACCGCCTAAATAGAAGAGGAGGACAAGCAAACCCGATCTACCAGCTTTGTTATCTACATGCAGAAAGTCACACCTATATGATAGCAAACTGCTCCTTCTCCAAGTTGATCTGGCGCCACATTGGTTCAACGGGCTCTTCTGCAATTACCAAATTTCAGCAACATCAAGGCATGGTGGCAGTTCACCTCCAACCTGCCAGCTAATGCATCAGACATTCTTCAGATCGCCATTTACACAGCGTGGAACATATGGAAGGAGCGCTGCCGCAGAGTTTTTGACAACAAAGCTACAACCATCCAGCGGCTGGGAGAGGTAATCACAAACAACATCGCAGCATATACAACAGCACACGCCATGGTGTAGCCCTTGTAGTCTGTTTAATCTTTTGTAGCCCTTTTCCTTCCTTTATTCCTGATCAGTGGTTCTGGTGTCCCATGTACATAAACATGTAACCTACTTTGCTTTCTTCTATAGTGAAACGGCAGAGCACCTGCCCGAGCTTGCTCGAAAAAAAAGAAAAAAAAAGAAAGTTCCCAAATCAGCACATCAGCACACCTTCCGCTAACAAGGAGAACAATGCAAAACAAGACCACACTTAATTAGCAAGGACATGCACTTCAGAGCACATCCTTCTCGACACTTTAAAGGAGTTTGAGAGTCTTTTTAGCTTTTAGGGAGCCCTTCCATGGCATCCCGTCCGTCCGTTAAAAAAAAAAAAAAGTAGCTGGAGAAGTTGTCCTAAAAGAGGGGCACAGTATAGAAGAGCCTCGTTTTTTTACGAAAAAAAGCGAGGCTCTTCTGATTGCTTGTAAAGAACAACCACCTGAATAGTTCTTTTTCCTAAATCAACTGATGCATAAATGGAATTGGGCTAAAATCACTAGGCCATATTCAGATATTCTGATATGTATGCCTCATTATTTTAGGAAATTGCCCACACATATCGAAATACATCAATATTACCACAAACATAACTAAACAAACAGAAATGTTTTTACCGTGGGGATTGAACTCCCAAGTATGCTGAATCAGTGAGGCTAAAATACCCATTACTGAGCTCTATCTCAGGACACGCGCTCGGTGATCCAACAAGCAAGGCCTTTTGCTCCTCGTCAGAAGTCTGTTGACCCCAAGGATGCTGCAACAGTTTCCTGACTCTGTCAAGCTCTTCTGCAACTTCCCTCATTGAGGGCCTCTTGTCGCTAGCCATCACCAGACACTCCTTCGCCAGCTCCGCCACCTGCTCGATCAGCTCGATGCTCTGCTCACCTTTTATTTGTTCGTCCAGTATCTCATCAAGCCTGTTCTCACTCATGGCTAGGAGGAAATGTGACGAGAGGTTCTTCTCCTCCTCAAGTGCCTGAAGGTTCATCGCCTTCTTGCATGTAAGCAACTCTAGTAGAACAACACCGAAGCTGTATACATCACTCTTACTTGTCAATTTGCTGGTCTGCATATATTCTGGATCGAGGTAACCATAAGTCCCCTGGACAAATGTGACAAATTGATCTTCGTCTGTTGGAGCCAATGCCGAAGCACCAAAATCTGCAACTTTCGCAGTGTAATCCTCATCGATTAGTATGTTGGGTGATTTCACATCGCCATGGATGATTGGGGGAGAAGCCCAAGAGTGCAGGTACGCGAGCGCTTCAGCGGTCTCGTGTGCGATCTTCAGGCGTGTTGTGAAGGAAATGCGTGATCCATGGGGCCGGCCATGGATAAGCTGGTACAGCGTGCCGTTTGGAATGAACTGGTAGACGAGCATGGGCACTTCCACCTCAAGGCAGCAGCCGTATAGCCTCACGACGTTCCTGTGGTTGACCTGGGACAGGATGAGCATCTCCTTCGCAAACTCTTTCTCCTGTCTCTCACTGATTAACTTGCACTTCTTTATTGCAACTAATCTTTTGTCTCTCAGAGTTCCCTTGTAGACGGTGCCATTCCCTCCCTTGCCAAGCACATTTCGCTCATTGAATTTGTCGGATGCCTCTTCCAGCTCTTCCTTGGTGAATAATGTGAAGGACAGCCCTTGTTTCGACTTCATTTCCTCGAACAACAACAGGCCCCCGTGCTGCCTGAAGTACCTCTGTTTCACAGCGGCGAGGCTCCTCTTCTGGTGGATCATGTAGGCACAAGACGTGGCAAGTACTAGTACGACTAGCCCAACGCTAACACCTGCCGCAAGATCACATGACATGATGAGATGCAGTCATGCAGTTGAGGAAATGAAATAGTAGGCAACTGAATTCAGGCAGTGGAGGGACGAAGTACCAACTGCCATGCGCATTCCGAGTTGAGAATTCTTGGCCTCGCATGTGCCAGTGTAAGCGTTGCCTGTTGTCTTGTCAGGGCAAGAACAGAGGAATCCTCCAACAGTGTTGACATATGTTCCAGGAACGGAGCAGGGGTAGTACTTGAATTGGCACTCGTCAACGTCTGCAAATCAAACGCCAAACAAGTCGATCAACTTCTGCTGGTAAAGGCCCTGTTTAGATGTTTCGTGAAATTTTTTTCGAGTATGTTCCCTCACATGCATGACATATTAAATGTAGTCGAAAAAATAACTCATTATATGGATGGAGTGTACTTCGCGAGACGAATCTAATGAGCCTAGTTAGGTCGTGATTAGACAATAAATTGCTACAGTAAACATGTGCTAATGACGGATTAATTATACTCATTAGGTTCGTCTTGCGATGTACTGACAGAATCTGTAATTAGTTTTGTAATTAGTATATATTTAATACTTCAAATGTGTGTCCGACATACTGTAAATTTTTTTCGGGAAACATCTAAACGCGGCCAAAACTAGAAACACAGCGATCACAGGCTCTGCATCAACAAATGACAATAACTTGACAAAAGTCCAGCGACCAGAGTATCCAGGGAATTGAAGAACGGACCTTCGCAGCCGTCGGGGACGTAGGGATTGCCGTCGTATCCCCGTGAGCAATTGCAGAGATAGCCCGGCCCGTTGCTGGAGTCGACACACTCGCTGTTGCTGCTGACGCACATGTACGCCGTCGCGTTCCGCACGGCCTCCCCGCACGCCTCCTTCCCCACCACCCAGTCGAGCACCAGCGGCACCTTCCCGCCGGTGGACTTGACGAAGTCGTCGGTGGTGACGTACGTGGTCCGGAATTCGAACGCCGCGGCCTCCATGAGCACGCCGTAGCTGCACCGGCTGAATCCCGAGGTGCTGGAGGTGTTGAGCTTGTGGTCGAACAGCGTCTGGTACGTGTTGTTCCCGCTGGGGATGGCCGCCTCGCAGCAGCCCATGCCCGAGCACGAGCCGTTCTGCAGCTTCCCCGCGCTGGGGCACGTCACCATGCACCCCGTCATGAACCCGTCGTCGTTCACCGACCGCACGTACGCGAAGGAGTTGCAGCCGACGACGACGAGCCGGTTCGCCTCGACGGAGAGGCGGAACTGGGAGTCGGAGAGGCTGGGTCTCCTCGTCCATGGACCGGGACGCGGGGTTGTAGCACCAGGGCACGATGCCGTTGAGGACGCGCGCCTGGCCGTGGCTCACGGAGAGGCTGATGACCTCGACCGTGTCGCCGCTGATGGTCCGGTGGCCGCCGCCGGCGGTGCGGTTGCAGGTGAAGCCGAAGGTGATGTCGCCCTCGCCAGTGTCGTGGTAGCAGCCGGGGCCGATGCCGAACGGGAAAGGGATGTCCAGGTCGCCGCACCGGCGCTGACAGGAGCTCGGGGTCGGGGGTGTTGCAGCTGCTGGCGGCCATGCCGAGACGAGCACGGCGATGATCAGTGTAAGGAGCATCTGCCAGCGCCTTCCTTTCATGTGATGAATTGATGAGTATCAGCTATAAGCTAATGCTTGGCTTGGTAGGGTATGCTCCACTTTTAAACAGTAGTGAAAAATCTCTTAACTATTTTGGAACAATTCGATCGGATGCTGTGGCGAAGTTTCATTCGATGTGCGATGCCACGTTCCGCGTCCCGGGGACGGAAACAAACGTTCACGTCCTGACCCTGTAAAATTCAACTAAAATCAGCTTTTTTCGTTCCTCGATCCCGTCTCGTGGGACCTCTTGGTTCCGGGAACTTGATGACTAAGCGAGGGAGCAGAGAAGGACGTTTGTGGCAGTCACTGTTTAGTGAACTGTGCGAGTGCGAGTGTTAGTAACTGCATTGACTTGTTCAACATGTATGTAGCTGATCATGCGCATGTACTGACCTCATCAAAGGAATACGTTGGCATTCCTAGATTCCTACAGCGAGGAACAGTGTGTGTACGCCTATAAAGACTTGAGAAGGTAACAACAATAATGCACGTGCAAAAAATGTTTGCCAAGTACTTGCCAAGTTGTGCGAAAGTTTTCGGTGGCGGTGTTGAGTTGCCCCTGTAAAATTTTTTCCACCCATCACATCGAAGAGAATCTTACATGCATAAAGTATTAAATGTAGACGAAAAAAATAATCCATTACATGGATGGAGTGTATGTCGCGAGACGAGTCTAACGAGCCTACTTAATCCACGATTTGCAATATTAATGCTACAGTAACCGTCCGCTAATTCTTAATTAATTACCATGTAATTACTCGTCATTAGATTTGTTTCGCGATTTGCTGGCTAGATCTGTAATTAGTTTTACCAATAGTTCGCGTTTACTACTCCTGAATGGTAAATTTCCTTTGATGTGACATCCTAAAAAATTTCCACTCTCCCATCTAAACACGGCCTAAGTTCGGTGTGGACTGTGGACACAGCCAACCAATTACTAGTTCAACCTACAGCAACTACCTCACATCCATCGATCTTACGGAATGAATCTATCGATGGTGAGAACATGCAGGAAGAGAAGGCTTGGCCGACAAAGGCTCCTTGGTGTGGCTACAGCTTCCTTTTGATGTAACATTCGGAGACTTAGTCTCTCTAAAAATCACTCTCTAAATCATCATTTAAATAGTCATTTGTTTAAAAATCGTTTTCTATATCTTCATGTTTTCCAACAATTTCTCTATATCTTGCATGCACTCTAGAGAGCTATTCTCTTTTCTATATTTTGCTAGCGAGAAATCCGAAATAGAGAGTGACTATGTTTGAATAACCAAATAGAGAGGTTGTTAGAAGGTACATTTTTTAATCAAAATATCTAAAATTAGCAATCAAGAAGGATTTAGAGAGTCTCTTGGAGTTGCTCTTAAGTGGCTTTCGGCTTTCCTAATCAAAGAAATGTCCAAAAGGTGCAGCTGGCGAACCGAATGACAACGACAACATGACTCTGAAGATGAAGCTCCCTGGTGCAAGAAGGATAGTGTTGTACTGCCGTTACGAATTTGTTTGGTTCATCACAATTGTCGTTCGGCAGTGTATCCCGTAAAAACTAGCTTCGTGTATAAATTATAAAAACTCCAATCAGAGACGCGAGATCTCCATCCGATGGTCCAACAGAGAAGTGAGAAATTTTAACAAAATAACTCTCCCACCATCAACTTTGCTAATCATTTTTTTTTTCTAAAACCCCCGGCGTCGCGGCCGGCGTCTGGCCGCACATTTCCTTCCGGCCAGCGGGGCGGGGCCGTGGAAACCGTGGGCCTCGCGGCCGGCCTTTTCAAGGGACTTTCCTTTCTTTGCCGTCCAGCCTCCGCAACAATCCTGGCGCCACGAGCTGGACAACAAAGAGATAAACCAGCCGTGCTGTTTCTGACGGCGGGTGCGTTCTCAGGATCGCGGGGGCACCACCGATTCTGACAAAAACTAAAACAACTTGCTGTGCGTGTGTGTGCCCCTGTTTGGTCGCTTGGGATCGCGACACCGCCCGTTTTGGGCATGTTGTTTGTACTTGCAGCGCTCACTTTCCGTTGAAACAAATGTTCTAGTGGCCACTTGATGCTGCCTCTTCTCATTTCCGGAAGGGTTTGATGCTTGATAGGAAAGTCTATTAGCAATAGTAGTTGCTAAAATCAGAACGGCTACTATTGCTGTCTAATTTTGGCGTATTATCGGTGTGAATGGATTATGTAATTGTTGCACCCTGATTCAAATAAAATTCAGCGTTGAGCACGTTTGTGACAATCCACTGCAAATCAAAAGCTCCTAGTGTTTGTTTGTTCTATATAAACGGCGCGAATCCTTCCCGCGGAAGCGAAGTGGGGCCCTGTTATTCCAATTTCCACGCACGGACGCACCAAGATGTTTAACCAGCGATCGATCGAGTGGACAGGGAACGGATAGTGTGACGTGAGAAAGAAGAACTGCATGCATTTCTTCTATTAGTCTTGGTTTCGTCCATGATGAACTTGTGCAGAATGAAATTTTTACTTCACACATGCTCAAGTAAGGGTTAAATTTCTGTAGGTTTTTTACTAATAGGATGCACCTTAATTTACACGGTTTGTTAACATGAGAAACTCTGTGTTAGACTATGAACTGCTCTGAAAATTTAAAGTACTCTGAAAACTCTCCTAGTATACACACACAGGGGACGAAGAACTGTACAGAGAGCGTGCGAACGCAACTATCTATAGCTACTTAGCCAGCATCTGTGGATCTAGCTACTCGTCGTAGTCATCGTAGTCGTCATCGTCATCATCCATATCGACCGTCAGCTCGGGCCCAAGATACGGCGCCCCAGCGACGGTGAAATCCTCCGGCAGATCCGTCTCCTCCAAGAACGCAAAACCTGAACATCACAAGTAAGGCACGCCGTGTCAGAGAGTAAGGCTAGCTACGACCGTGTGCACTAAATTCATTACCAATGGCCACAAGCACCGTACATACCTGGGAGAGACGGGATGGGGACGTCGGCGAAGTACGTGGACGGCCGGCCCTGCTCCTCGGAGTAGGGCGGCGTGAGCACGTCGAGGATGGCGCACGGCGTGACGGCCGTGAACGCGTGCAGGTTGCCGCCGCTCCGCGGGAACAGCACCGACGCCTCGCACGGCGCCCGCCGCACCTCGTCGGCGGCCACCGCCCTCGCCAGGCCGCACTTCCTCCCGGCGGCGCCCTGCGGCGGCGGCGGCTCGGCGACCCAGTCGTAGGACCGCACCCGCACGGAGCCGTACAGGAGCTTGCTCAGCACCACCATCTCCGGGTGGTCGTGCAGCGGCAGCGTCGCGCCCGCGGGAAAGCAGAACACGCCGATCTGGTGGTACCATAGGAAAACCAAGGCAGGCACACACGCTGCCATGGTCAGCACGGAAACCAAACGACTTGGCCAAGTAAAGTAAAATAAACCACCGGCACTGCCCGCTGGTTTTGGCGTACCGAGAAATCGTCGCACTGGTGTATGTGCACGTAGGTGATCCGCGTGAACGCGCGCGCCGGCAGGAGGGCGCGGCCGCTCTTGGGGCTCAGCTCGTCGTCGGACGACGACGACGGCGACGTCGGCTTCTCACCGTCGTCGATCCCGACGTCCTCTGCCTCCACAGCATCTGATAAACGCACGAAACCCACCACCGTAAGCTGCCGGAGAACACGAACAAACGCGCAAAGATAAGCAGAGGCGTTCCGGGGGGGGGGGGGGGGGGGGGGGGGGGGGCTCACCGAGGATTTTCTGGAGCCACCTGACCTCGCCGAGCGTGGGCGCGGCGGCCGGCGAGGAGAACACGACGTCGCAGGCGTCGTGCAGCCGCTGCACCTTGCTCAGCGCCATGATGTACGGCGGGAACGCCACGGCCATCCCCTGGCAGATCGAAGACTATGGACCAGCACGATTTATACGAGTCGCGTCGCGCACGCCCGGTGCGACCAATCTGACGACGCCGGCCGGCGGCGTGACCGGGTACCTAGTCGCGAGTGAGTGACACTGAGAGAGAGAGTGTGATGTGTTCAGTGTTCTTGCGAAGTTACGATCGTGAGAGGTGTCGGGGGGAGCTTTGGAATTTGGGGGCACGCACCGCACCGGACGGCGCCCCGGCCGGGCACGGAATTATAAAGCTTTTGGCTTGGCATGGCATGCGCGCGGGACGTGGTGCGCCGCGGGTGGTCGTGGCGCGGAAACCGTGGGCCTCCTCGCATCTGCTTTCCGAGGGGCATTTTGCGCCGTCCCGGCGGCCTCCAGCATCCGCGATCGGGCTGGCTGGCCGTGTGCCCTGCTGTTTCTGACGGCGGTGTGTGTTCGCTGGGATCGCACGCACGCACCGCCGTTTATGGCAGGATAGAAAAAAAAAAAACAACTTGCTGGAGGTGCGCCCTGTTTGGTCGCTTGGGATCTCGACAGTGCCCATTCTGGGTTTGAGTTTTTGTACTTCTAGCTCCCACTTGATATAGTGCTTTGTTTTATTTTGGGAAAGATTCAGTGCTACGACCTTGACAGCAAAGTGTATGCAGTGTATTGATTCTTCGTACCAAAGTTTATGAATTATACTAAGCACTATGGGTCCATGGGGCCAATAAGAAAATTAAAATGTTGCATTGCTAGTTGCTACTAATAGAATAAAACGCTGCAATAATTCCGTAGAGTAGTGATTAACTAATAATACGCAGGATTGGGTGCTTGTCAACCCAAAAATATCAGCACCAAGCGAACACGAATCCTATCCTCACAGCCGAAATGACTTGTTATTCCACGCAGCGTGTGTCCAATCAGATGTCCGAAACGAAACTGATAGCGCGAAGAAAATGCGTTTCCTCCATGCATTTAGTCCACGCACTGCGCGCGCCCCTTTCTTTCGCGCCTTCTTTTTCCATGCACGCACGCTGCTAGTGGTAAAGATGCAAAACCAGCAATCGTTTGCAACGGAAAAGATGTGGATCGGAGATTTTTTTGGGCCTCGATCTCACGAGCGGAAAAGGACATCTCCATTTTTTATTTAAAAATAAAATAAAAGGAAACGTTCCTGTCGTTTCCCCCTTTCGGAACCTTCGACCACCGTAAAATCGATCGGATGGCCGTGCATTCGTAATTCTGGTCTTGATGGGGCAAGACTTTGCTTGACTTCGACGATAAGGTCTTTGGGTGCGCAGCACGTGTGCTCGCCGCGCCGCTTTTGACCGTTCGTTTCGCTTTATCCGGCCTGGATTCGTTCGCAGCTCCATAAGACCATGCGTACCTCAGCAGTTCAGTGTACAAGGCACAAACCGCAGAAGTTTTTTTTTTTTTTTTTTTTTTTTTTTGGTTATAAATCGGGAACAGGATACTACTCTTTCCTGTTCGTGATGAATCGAACGGCACAGCGCGGCTGTGATCTGGTCATGAGAATCAGGGCCTGGAACGCGAGAAAAACAGCATGAGGACCGAGCGCGGGGGCGAAGCAAACATGGGGCATGGAGAGGGCGCTGCCGGTCTGCGGTCCGGAGGGCGAACGCGCAAGCCATGTGCCGTGCCGCTCCGGCGCTGTGCTCTGCTCACTGCTCCGGTTGTTTCCCTTTGCTTCGCCGCTCGGAACCCGTCCGTTCATTTGCTTCCCCAGTCCGCACGCGATTCAGTGAGCTTGTAGAGAGCACTTACCGTGGCTCACGGCGTGGCTGCGCTGACGAATGAATGAATGGCAGAGCCGGCCGACGTGGGTTGCGTTGCGGGAAGCGGAGCGGCCAGAAACCGCAGCAGGGGGTAGCCGATGGATTCAGGCGGAAAAGAATGGGGGAGAGATGGGCTCTGCTTGTTTGCCCACACGAGCGGGCTCGGCTTCGATGGAATAATCTAGCTGGTGGGCTGGTAATCTATCCCGCTTGAATCTAAGCCCAACTAAGCAGCCATCTGAGTAGAAACCGGATAGAGGCCCAATTAAGGAAACAGAAGTGTTTCGGCCTACCTTATGGCCAAGGAAGCTACGGGCCCGGCCCAAGATGACAAGTTTTTATTTATTTTTTTAATAAAATATCATCATCATGGGAACCCAGGAGACCAATCATCCATCAGCCGACACCTCACATGAACACGCCAAGACAAAGATCCAATCCGCATCCTCCCTCTTAAGGCTTAAAAAACGATCGAAAAACTCTAATATTATCTTAGAGTAGCACTCGATTTGATGTCAAAATATAATAATTTAAATTATGTCACCGAATAACTTTGATGTCAAATACTAATGCTAATGTCTATGATTTATGCTCGTACACATGTGGAGAATTGATCAGGGGTCAAAATATAAACGAGTTTAACATTGTCACTTTGCTAAAAAACTTTGGCAAAAAGGGGGGGGACTTTCAACCAATTGAATGCCAAAGCTTATGAACTTGCCCACATTTTGGCTTTGGCAACTTTTAATTGCCAGCCAATTAAGCCCTACATGCGCGGGGGACGAGGGCTGGAACGCACGCGTGGGAGGCTGGCTCGGGCAGGAAATAGCTATTTCGATTTTAGATAATCAGTTCAAAACAACATCATTCTCAAAATACTTAAATCTACACTTATAAAAGTATGGAATATGGATCCCATGAAAAAAATATTGCGTAAACACATGATAAATATTGAAACTCACATATTGGGTCTATAAATGATTTTTCTCAAACAATTGTTTTTGCACAAACTTGTTTTAAAGAAATGTTAGGCCAACTTTCTTTTAAGAAACTATGATGCTGGCAAAAAAAAAAAAAACATGATGTAAGCCATCCATTTTGAACATATCATTTTTTAATAAATGTTGGCACCAGTTTTTTAAACAAAATGTTGGTTAGTATTTTTAAAGAAAGGTTAGATCAACCTTTTTTTTTTAAAAAATACAATTGATTGACAAAAAGATATTTGTCAACTATCTAACTTTGCTCCTCCAAGATAAATCCCCTAGTTACTCTCGACGTTCGTGGACTGGCCTGTGCCGCCACCAACCGCCTCCGCCTGGATCGTTAGATGCTCATCACGCATCCCCGCTCGCCTACCAAGCGCCCTCCGCCCTTGATGTGTTAGGGAACTTAAAGACCAGAGTGTCGATCGTGGCTATAAAGCCCCGCAATGTAAATTTATATGTGTCTATATTTTCTGAATCATGCTACATCTCTTCGGATCAATATTTACAAATAATAAAATAACAAAGTCCTCAACTGATATTAGTTGATTGTCTTATTTAAGTCTAGCACCATGTTGTTCCCATCTTTTAACTAGATGTACTCATGTTATATTCTCCTGGACTTCATAATGTGATAGCACACTGTGTGTGTTTGCTTTCAGGTACACACAAACTATATTAATAACAAGCTAACAAGTTCCTTTAGGAGTAATGTGCATCAATGTGTACTCCCGAAGTTGTAATAGAGAATAGTGTATATGCGTTGGATACACAGCGTTTAGATTTAGAATTACAAGATGCATATTGCTACGAGCGCTGCAATTTTCATTTCACAGGAACTCGCATGAAGTTGCAATGATTTCTAAACATATGGCTAGCTAGAAAATAGAAGTACTCCTTAGCGAAAAAACGTTGCTACTCCCGTTCATCCGGATGGGTGTTATTCTGATCGTTGATTGCGTCTCGAGATGTGTGTAACTTTGTTTTTTCTGGACGTATTTTGGATGTATTTGAATTTTTCTTGAAAAGGTAGTTGTACCATCCAGAGAATCTTTACTGTTTGACGTGACTTAAAGCTGCACGGTTTGCATGTTTCTTGACCATGACATATCTGGCATTAGATTTTTTATGTGCACCAATGTACTAACGGGCTATGAACCACACATTCAAATTTTAAAAACTTACCGTTGCTTTCTTTCTTTAATCTGTAATGGTTTTTTAGTGGTATCAGCTGACGAATCAAACTATTCCCGTTGTATGTAGGCATTCATCAATGTGATAATGTTAGGTTGTTAATCCATTTCTCCGAATGGATGACACAATATACACCCTGGTACATGTTGTTAATATACACCGTGGTACCTAAACCACACACTACTAATATAAATTTAGAAATAAGAAAATAAACAAGCATCGTGGTACATGACTAATATACACCGGTACAACACTATTTGTGAATGGAACACACTAAGATTACACCAAGTTCTTATTGTGTTATCCATAATTAAAAACATCATGCAGATCTAAAAATCACAAGAACATAGTGTCGCTAAAAAAGCAGAGAGCTTCACTGTACAAATGTTCTTTGTTGTACTATGAAATAGTCATGTTGACAGTTATGCGCGCATCTGCAGTAAGTAAATTCAAACTTGAAATATCTAGCAAAGAATAGGGAAGAACATGAAAACAAGAATCAAGAACAGGGAAGAATCAAGAAAGCACAGAAGACGAACAAGAAAGAACATGAGAAGGAAGAATCAAGAAAGTAAAGAACAGGGAAGATGCAAAAGCGCAGAAGATGCTAATGAACAGGGAAAAACAGGATGAATGTTTATGCTCCAAAAAAAATGATTGACCGAGAATAAAAAAACAAGCAAGATGTAAAAGATGAAAGAACACGAATGGATCTGCATAGCAGCTGCCGGCGTTCAAGCCAAAAAGAGAGAAATAGTGCATGGATTAAGTGAAAAAAAAGCATCAACACACCTATGTACAACACGACATGAAAATCTCATCGCTAAATCCAACCAACACACGATAAAAAATAAATTGTGGCGGAACCGTCCAATTTAAACTGGCTCAAGTGCGCCGAATCACTGTCGCAACAGTAATTTCCACCAACGCACTTCAAACAGTTTAAATCCGGCAATCCGTCGAGTGTCCCTAGGACGACCCGAATCATCCACTTTTGAATCTTAGCCATACATCAGGATCACTTTCGAGAAGGGAAAGTATTAACAAGCATTACCTTTTTACATAAATAGATCGAGGTGCGGATTATTACAAACTGTAGTTTGAAACAAACTTAAGTGCATGTCAAGCCTTGCTAGAGAGTTTAAAACAAACACGCCAAGGGAGTCTAGTATCATCCTAATTATACAACTATGCCAACACCAGAACATCAGAGACCCACAGATGTTCTAGTTCTTCGGGGCTTCCTCCTCGCCTCTCTGCTGTGGTGCCTCTGAAAACAACAAGAAGGGATTGTCTGAGTACAAAGGTACTCAGCAAGACTGACCCGACTAAACAAAATAAACGACCAACCCTCAAGGAGTATGAAAGCTTTTAGTGGACTGGCTGACTTTACTCTTTTTGCGGAAATGCTTACTAAAGGTGGATCCTTATATTTTTTCATGTTTTATTCCAAATTTAGTTCTTAGCTATAGCGTCTAGATTGCAAAGTATTTTTCATACAAGTGGTAACTAGATCAATCAGCATATTGAATTCATAAAAACTTTACATTCAACTTGTTTCTTCTACGATGCTTAACAGTGATCAAATGCATTCATAACCAAGAATTGTGGCGATCCGGACCGATTTACATCCTGCAGGAGAGACCTAGTTCCCAGCCACGCGCAGCTGATCGGGCTGCACGCAACAATCCTTTCGACTGGTCATACTCTAAGACTGGAAATATAATTACCCGAACCCGGGAACGCACCCTCACATGAGGCCCCACGTCTGGCCTGACCACCATGTGAGTTTCAGGCTACGCCCCCGCCCTTCTCCGACTCAGCAAGCACAGGTAAAATATATTTCCCCTCAAAGAGTTAACCAACCTACCGGGCTTGCTGGTTCCCTATCCCAGTAAGTTACCAGGTAAGATCACTTGATCAGCGGTTAAAACAACGAACGGGCCTTAGCAATATTAAAGAGCAAACAGAACTATGGAATCAACTTTCCTCGATTCCTTCCAATCTTCTGTCCGCATTTCAAAACAGGCCTTTATTCCTTGAATAAACATTTAATTGATCCAAATTACCTTAGGTAGAGGAGCAACGAAAAGTTACTCGCTAGGATAACCATTCTAAGCATGACTAAGCATGGAGTATTACTAATTAATTAAACAGATGGTAAAGATGTCCTTAATATCAAGGGTGAATTGTGCATAAAAGTAGGTTTCAATCACTCCTAGACTTAATGCACAACATATAGCAAGATTTGGACACGAGATAAATAATTCAAAACTAGTAGGTATAAATGCACCGGGGCTTGCCTGAAGTCACAAAAAAGTTAGGCTCTTCGATGACTTCTTCGGTTTCAGGGGCAATCACGACCACTTCCTCGGACGGCTGCTGCTCCTCAGACAATTCCACGTATTCCACTTCAGGAGTTTCAGTTTCTACGATATGCAAGACAGGGGTTAGTGTATGCAAAATTTTTGAAAAACAAAGCATACAACTTACCTTCATGATAAAGTTGCAAGCCAACACTAACTACCCCTTTTAAAAAGACTAACCCACATTTTTCTCCTAATTAAACTAGCCCTTAATCATTTTTAATTTGTTTCTTTTTTTTTAAAAGGATCATTAACATAAATTTCTAACTCTAAAGAAGAAAAATAAATAATTAAAAACCTATTTATTATTAATTTCCAATTAAGAAATCATTATTCAGAATTATTAAACATTTAAGAAATAATTAAGTATTTATTTAAATACCTAAAAGAGGGTAAATAAATAAATACCTAATTTATTTTATAATTTGACCTAGGGTTTAAGAATTTTAATGCATAAAGGAAAATAAAACAAACCTAACAAAATTGGTCTCACTATTTTTGGACATTTCTACAAATTACTATGAATTTTAGAGTGAAAACCGAAATTTAAATCTAATTCTAAAAACTTAAAGGACTTCTTGCAGAAACCCCCCTGGGTTTCCTTCTCTTCTCTCCCGCGGTCCCTGGCGGCCAAAACAGGCCTTCCGGCCTTGACCAGCGGCTCACCGGCTTTGACCGGCGGCCGAGGCGCCGGCGGTGGCCCTCCGGCCACGACGCGAGCACAGGAAGACGCGGCTACGCGAGGCGCACACGCTGGGGGCGACGGCCTGGTCGGCGGAGCAGTGGAGCGGCGGCGCAAGGCGGCGGCGGCCGGGCTAGGGTTAGGCGGCGGCGCGGCGTTACGCCGGCTCAACGGCGACGACAAACTCAACAAGAACATGCTCAACAGACTCGCCTCACCCTAGAACACCTAGTGCTTCTCTGGTTTTCCTTCCCGGTGTCCAGAACCTCGAATTCCATGGCGGCGGCACTCACAGCGGCGGCGCTTGCGGCGGCGCGACTGTGCCGGCCGTTCCGGCGACGCTTCGATCCAACCAACACTTCCTAAAGCATCACCTTGACCTACTCAACTCACATCTAGCCTCTAATTTTGATCAAAACCACGGCAACATAGACTTCCACGGAGGGGTGCTCACCAAGAACCAAGAACTGCCGGCGTCGAGGAAAAAGAAGTCGCGCGGGCTCGGTTGGGCACGGCTTCGATCGAGGTCTTGCTCGGATGATAGAGGAGGACGGAGCGAAAGTTTGAGCGGAGTGGTTAAGGCTACGTCGGCCGAACGACGACGAATTTCGCCGGCGACCGAGAGAGACAGGGGAAGAACGAAAATGGCGGGAAGGGATAAACTCGACCGGGAGCGCGGTATTTATTCGAAATTTCACCGCCATCGATCGGCCACCTCATGCTTGATCCCCTAGTGCTGTCCTTGGGTGATGCCGACGCGTGGCACGGCCGAATTTTACCGCCTCTGCTCGCCGGCGGCGAGCAGGCAGACAGCTCCCATCGGGAGGCTATCTGTCTGCTCCTCCCCTTTTTTCCTTTCAACTGACCCACCTTGATTCTAAAATTTCTCAAACTTTGAAATGTAAACTCCTTTCAAACCTTTAACCAAATTTGGAGAGGAACTATAGGGCTTGAACTTTGATATAAATTGCTTGGCCAAAACTTCTATCAATCTCTCAAATTTGATCTCTGAACATTGGGGAAAAATTCGAATCCCCTACAGTCTGTCAGTTCGTCACTTATTCAGAGATTCCAGTGAAATTCATCCAAAAGTAGAGGACTCCAAATAAATAGCAAACTTTGTTTGATCCCAGCAAGATTTGGCATGATGAGAGTATACATATCCAAAATTCCATTTTACATCTTAGACATGTATGGTCCTTACACAAAAACTCACGAAATTCATCTCTAAACATTGATCTAAAAGCTGCTCGAGTTCACTCTTCCAGACTTAGAAATTTTCAGAGTTATCATAGAGAGTCTGAATTTATTCCATTTAGCTCACTTGGAGCTCAACTTTAACATGGTAAACTTCCTATTTAATCTCAAACCCAAGCACTTATCAACTCTCTGGACATCCATAATTCTTGTGAGCATGATCACTTCGAAGTTTTATACACAAAATCTTTCCAAAATCGAGCCCCAAGTGGAAGGTTTTGCAGCTGTTCCAGACTTAGAGTTTTTCTCAAGCTGACAGCAGAAACATAATACTTACTCAAGTTGATTAGCTCAAAAGAAATACTTAACAGCCAAATTTAGTTGTGATATCCTTCTCACAACAAGTTCAAACCATCAGCTGCCACTTTCACTTTGGGTCATAGGACTGTATATAAAGAAAATTCAAAGTTTCATGCCATCAAACTTACCCACTTTTCACTGTTTTCAGACATCCATTTTTCCTATTTTCATATGGGGAATAGTAACCTTGATCTTTTTCTTTCCACATTTAATTGAGGCACTTGAGAAGGAAATTTTTGCTACCACTTAGTTCCAACAGGTTCCACTAACTTTGAATTGCTAATCCAAATTTTTGTTTGAAATTTTTCAAACTTCCTCTTCTCTTTTTGACTTTTGGTCAAATTTCATGCAAAAGTTGACTTTGCTCCATAGATCACAATCAATTCTAAATTTCTCCACAACTGATAAGTATTATACTTAGGACTTAAACATCAGGGATGTTACAGCCCTTCCTCCTTAAAAGAATCTCGTCCCGAGATTCCTAGGATGCTCATTACCATTTTTCTTAGTGGAAAGGAAAATGCGTCATGAAAGTCTGTAGTATAGACTTCATAAAGAACTGGTTGCTGGTGGTGGGTTCTTATTTACAGACAAAAACACACTTCTAAACTTACTTAAACAACTCTGGATACTTGGAAATTAAATAATCTTCCTGTTCCCAAGTAGCTTCAGCTGGTGTATGGTGAGTCCACTGCACCTTGTAAAACTTAATAGACTTGGTTCGGGTGTCTCGAGTCTTCTCATCCAAAATCTTTATTGGTCTTTCTTCATAAGTCAAGTCTGCAGGTAGTTCAAATTCTGAATCTTCCAGAATTTCTTCAGGAATTCTTAGACATTTCTTAAGTTGGGACACATGAAACACATCATGTATGGCTGCCAATTGGTCATTCAAGGCAAGCTTGTAAGCAACCGGGCCCCGTTTCTCTAGAATTTCATAAGGACCAATATATCGTGGGGCTAATTTGCCTTTCACCCCAAATCGCTGAACTCCCTTCATGGGTGATACTCGGAGATATACAAAATCTCCAACCTGAAAAACCAGAGGCCTCCTTCGTTTATCTGCATAATTCTTTTGCCTTGATTGAGCTACTTTAAGATGTTGTCGAATTTGAGAGACCTTCTCTTCTGCCTCAGTGACCCAGTCTGGTCCAAAAGCAGCTCTTTCTCCCGATTCTGACCAGTTCAAGGGCGTCCGACATCTTCGGCCATATAAAGCCTCAAATGGAGCCATCCGAATACTGGCTTGATAACTATTATTGTAAGAAAATTCTGCTAGAGGCAAACATTCATCCCACTTCTTGGAAAAAGTTAACACACAGGCCCTCAGCATATCTTCTAGAATTTGATTGACTCTTTCCGTTTGCCCTCCAGTTTGTGGATGATAAGCTGAACTTCGAATTAATGTAGTACCCATGGCTTTATGTATATGCTTCCAGAATTTAGAAACAAACTGAGAACCCCTATCAGAAGTGATAGTCTTGGGTACCCCATGCAACGATATAATTCGTGCCCCGATACAAATCAGCATATTGACTTACATGAAAAGTCGTTTGACTGGGATGAAGTGAGCTGATTTAGTAAGTCGGTCCACTATAACCCAAATCGAATTATATCCTTTGGAAGTAACAGGTAATCCATCTATGAAATCCATAGAGATATCATCCCATTTCCACGCTGGAATAGATAAAGGTTGCAACATTCCAGCTGGCTTTTGATGTATCACTTTTACTCTCTGACAGGTATCACATTCCGACACATACCTCGCAATTTCTCTTTTCATTCTAGTCCACCAAAATCTTTGCTTCAAATCCTGATACATTTACTGCTACCAGGATGAATTGAAAATCTGATAAATGTGCTTCATCCAAATTTCTTTCTTAAGTCAAAGTCTTGGGTACCACCATTCTATCTTTGAATAAAGTATACCTTGTTCATCTTGAGTGAAACAAGTATCTTCTCCCCTTTTTAGACAATCCTCTTAAGATCTGCATACCTTTGTCTTCCTTTTGAGATTTCCTTATCTGCTCTGTCAAAGTATCTTGGATAATAATATTTCTTACGGTTCCTTGTGCCACTATTTCCAAATTTAAATTTTCCAACTCTTGACATAACGTCTTCCTC